>JAPSGF010000007.1:28710416-28774736 GCA_035772895.1 Perdix hodgsoniae
TTCTTTCTCTTTCCCTTTCCCTTTCCATTTCTTTCTCTTTCCCTTTCTTTCTCTTTCCCTTTCCTTCTCTTTCCCTTTCTCTTTCTTTCCCTTTCCCTTTCTTTCTCTTTCCTTTTCCTTTTTCTTTCCCTTTCCCCTTCTTTCTCTTTCTCTTTCCATTTCTTTCTCTTTCTCTTTCCCTTTCTTTTTCTTTTTGTGCCCCTTTCTTTCCCTTTCCCTTCCCTTCTCTTTCCCTTTCCCTTCCTTTCCCTTTCTTTCTTTTTCCCTTTCCCTTCTCTTTCCCTTTCCTTTTTCCTTCCCTGCCCTCTCCTCCTTTTTCCCTTCCCCTTCCCTTTCCAAAAAGACCCAACCAAATGATGCCTTTTTATGCAGGAGAAATAGTGCTGTATGTTGACGAGATTACTGTTATTACACACAACAGTGTGGGAGTCAACCGGCAGAAATCAAGCTATTATGCCTCTGTAAGGCATTTGTTAATGCTCCATCACTGAAAAAAGATACGAGGGCCACAGTGCAATTACTCCATCCGTCTGCCTGGTGAAAAGCCTTCTGCATAGGTGTGAGCCTGCAGCATCAAGGCTGTGTGTAGAAACATCTAACCTCAACCTCCCCTCTTCCACTTCGAAACCATTCCCCTCGCCCTACCACCACCGCACCGCGTATAAAATCCCCCCCCCTCCTGCTTACAACCTCGGTGAGCCCCGTGCCGCCCGGCCGGGCCTCGGCTGCCCTCTGGCGGCTCGGAAACGGGAGCGCCAGGCGCGGGGGGGTGCAGCTCCATCCCGGCCATCACGGGGCCTCCCTAAAGGAAGATGAACACTAGAAAAAACATTCTCAAACAGCTCAGTTCTTTCAAAGCGCTACACGCTGTAGAAACACGTTTCTGAAGATCGTTACCGGGAACGATTATGAACAATTCCCTGGGTTTTAGTAAGAGTCGTATTTTGTGCATGCTTGTACCGAGTTCTAGGCACGGCATTTGGAACCCTCGCCTCGGCACAGGGAGAAGCTCAGTCAAACAAAATAACCCCATGCTAACTGTCCCTTCACGGCAGCCTGATAGTGGGCCAAAACTTCAGTGTCTAATTCGACGCAGGAAGGGCTGAGCGCCCAAGTGCTGACGGACGGACATCAGACGGATGGAGGCGGGCGGTGGTGCCTGCGTGCCCTGGCTGCCCCCACGCACAGCAATGACTGTGACCTGCTGAGCCAGCGTACCTCTCTACCAGTGACCCCTTTCATTTGGACATTTTTCTCTTCGGTTTTATTCTCCGGCCATCTGCCTGAAAGCCCTCTTCTTGCTCCCACTGCTCAGAGGTAAGAACCCCTCCATCTCCGATCCACTTGCTCTGACCTCTTTCTGCTTAGGTCAGCCGAGAGGGTTGTTGGGGCTGCACGGACAGTAAGGGAGCTGTTCCAGGCTGCCAAGAGTATCTGTTACATGTGCCTTACTAACTGCCTTTTTAGCAGGGTGAATAAATGCTTAACTTGTGACCTTTAGGATGCCCCGACTCGTAGCACTGTTCCATCTGCCAGGAGTTTTTATAATTTAATTCTCCCTCCAAAGGGTAACCACCAGATTCTCTCATTCAGTTTCTAAATTGAGAAAGCCAGCTTGAGGAACCAAGGGAGATGAATATTGTGACTGTTCACTCTAAATTGAAGACAGATAGCAAGAGGACAAATGTTCAAGCCACACGGTTTTTCATTCATTTGCTCAGTTAAGACACTATAAATCACTCGTCCATAATATTAATTCAAAAGCTGCAACTAAAATGAAGCTCTAAAACACTGGAAACAAACATTATTAATTCATATTCTTTATATTTCAAACTTAAATAGTAGCTTTTCTCTTCTTTCCAGGCAGTATCTCAAGGGAAAAGTAGCAGAAAGGTTTTCTACTGTCAGGGATTTACTATTTCCACATTATAACGAGGACTGTTCCAAAAAGAAATGCCTCCTATTTTATGACAGTGGCCCACAACATCAGAGGTGGATGTTGGCAGTATGGCAGCAGAGGAGGAACCTTCCCAGCAGTGGTCACCTCCACTCATGCAGATATTTACAAGCATGGCATGCAGGCTCTTATTCATTGCTGGCAAAAATTCATGGCTGATGGTGGTGGTTATGCTGAAAAATAGTTTTGTAGTTGAGGATGTGATCTGGACTGGGTGACCTGTGAGTCTTTTCCAACCTTGGTGAGTCTGTGATTCTGGGATTCTATCAAACAATGCTACTGTGCTCTTTGTGTATGTTGTTGTTTCCATGTCAATAAATAGAAAGCATCACTTTTCATTTACTTGTCACCTCCAGGTGCAGATGACAATTCTGCAGGCTTGTAGCACTCAGGCTGCTATGCAAAGCCAATGGCATTCAGTGGGCTCTGCATAAGCCTCATCATCTCCCAGCATACTTAGAGCTGTAGGAACAAAACTAGATTTGATTTCTGCAGTCCCCCACCAGCACCTCAGATGTTTTGGTTTGTTTTTTTTTTTTTTAAGCAAACAAACATGAAAAGAAAATAAGAAAAAAGACCACAGTACTTTCCTTAATATAAAAATACTACGAAGTTCCTAGGCAGAGAACAAGTAAATAAAGACATTCCACAGAGCTGCAAATTTGTGCTGTCTTACATGGATAGCACAAAAACAAGAAAGAGGATCAAAAGATGAGGTATCAGCAGGAAACTTAAATGTAAAATGTTACTGGAGTGGGCTCAGGCACACTACAGTTTTATTATGAAGGTCAGATGGAGAACAACACGAAAATTAATGGTAAAGCAAAGTATCAGTTTACAGCTTCCTCTCGCAGTAAGAAAGGGAAGAGGGAACACAGATTACCTTAATCTCCTGTCACTGACCCAGAACATGTTGCTAGGCAGGTGTCTGTGGACAACTTCCACAGATAAATCTCTAAAGGGCTCCACTGAATGTTACTATGGATGCCAGTGAAGTACAAAGGTGAATAGAAAGGAAAAGGAAAGGCAAAACATCTTCTGCAAATATAGACTCTCTGAGTAAGATAAATGGTGTTATCCATACGTCTGTATCTGTATGAATATTACATAACTAGGCACTGTGTAATTCAAAAGAAATAAACTGTTTCCTGGTTAGTTTTCTAGGTTTTGCTTTTCATAAAAGTAAATTGTTTTATTATTCACAAACAACTGCAGAAACCCCAGGGAAGATGGTATCTTTATGTGTTACACTGGTACAGCTCGCCTCCCACTTCCAGTCATGGCAACAAATTCTTTCTATTGGCAATGTCTGATGGTCATAAAAAAAAACAAAAAACGTGTTTCAAATTAAATGGAAAACATAATAGTCAGAATCAAGGGGTGGGGAAAAACTTTAAATCCTTAGAAATTAATTCACCTACTGATAACGTGTTCGTATCAGGGGTTCATTTGCATAATGACAGCTGGTAGATGTCTCAAGGTAAAAACTTTTTAACAAGCCTGAAAAGTTCGAGTTAGTCTGCAGATGATTTTGTGACACTGAAATATCCTCACCAACAGCAAAGTGCTTTGATGTGGTCATGGTCTCGTCTCTGTCCATTACCTTCAAATGTTCAAAAGCCAAGTTACTGGATATTGCAAACACTGAAGGAAATAAAACTGTAGAATGAAGAGCGCTGTTTCAGGCCTATCTGATAAAATCGTGGATGTGTAAAACACCTCTCTGTGAAATACATTAGCACCCAGTCCAAGATGTTAGCATGGACTAATCCACAAATAGGTGTGGACAGCAGACACAGGTTCCCGATGAGGCATTACCTTCCATTAGCACTGGTCAGTATGGACCACACATGACATGATAGAGCCTCCCAGGGACATGCTTGTCCCTAAATTTCAATTGCTATTGCAAGGATCAGAAACACTTCATAAATCATGGTACTGCTACACAAGCACAAAGCAGCATTTACTAAAACAAAGAGAAACAACTCCAGAAAGAATCAGAATCAAAATTATTACCTCATTAAACATTACCCTGCATGTATCCTTAGCAACATGAAGATGAAAACAACTGAATCAAGATGTGAAAGATGCTAGTTTTACTGTGGCCATGGTACCAAGAAGAAGGAACACAGCTGACAGCATGTATAATCCAGCAGTACATACAGAAAAATGCCCTAACTGGGACTGAATCTGCATTTCTCACTTACCGCACTCAGTGCTGGCACAAGCCCAGAAAATTGTGATTTGGCATAAACAGCAGAATTCAAATGGCAGGAAAAAACACAGTGGTAAGGTCAGCATACAGCTAGACGTCGGTAGATTGATGACATCAGCTAGAGAAACTTGCAGCTGTGCCTGCTGTACGCTGCTGACAGCAGAGCAGACAGACTAGTTTTTTCTTCTTCAATTTTTAAAGACCTTTGTGGCTTGAATCCCAAAACAACAGCAAGGCTGTTGATATGTGATATGTGCAAGCACATCATAAAAGAAAACAAAAACAAAACAAAACAAAACAAAAACCCTCACTGCTCCAAGCTGCAGGTATTGAAATATGCAACACTGTGGAAATTTAAAAAAATAATAAATTACCCCGTTATTTTCTTAAGCTCTCTCAACAACACTGACGAGGCAAGGTCCCCTGAAATACAGCGACAGTAAATGTATGAAGTGCCTATACAGAAAAACTGTATGAAGGCACAAGGAGAATTTCTGTGTCTGAAAGAGTAGTGGAAGCAGGGAGTCTTTACTTTTATTTAATTCCTTTATATGATAAGCCCTCCTCTTCAGTCTTTGCTCCACTAACCAGAACATGATCCAACAATAACAAACGTAGTCTGAATCTGTTCCAAAAGACCTGGAAATTCTATGCAAGGCAGTAAAGCAAATATTCACAGAATAAACATTGCTAACTAAAAAAGTATTAATTCAATTTCTATTATATCGAGAAACCTGATTTATGAAAAAAATACAACCGATCTCATGATGAAGAAGGAAAAAAGAGCATAATCACAAAACTACTTAATAAGGCTTTCAAGCAGCAAAATCATGGCCATTGAGCCCATGCTTACTGGAATAGGATTTTTTTTTTAATTAATTCAGACAAAAAAGTAGATGTGAGAAAACTGCATTACCTTGCTTTGCGAACATGCAGCTGTGGGTGATGCTGATGTCTGGGACATACAAGCAAAGTAAAGGTTTTATCCACTGCTGAACCTGGAGCAGTCATCATCTTTTCAAAGACACCATCCAAGCCCGGCTCTGTGAATGACAAAAATCCATTAGGAGCAATAATGAAGTTTCATTATTCAAACTTTTAAATTATCAGGAGAGCTATTAGAGGAAAATGAATTTTTGAACTTAAACAGTAATGCTCTTAATCTTTTAAGTAGTGAAATGGTAATGTCAGTAGTATAAGCACGTTAAAGAATTGTTACTGGATTAATTTGAGGGTTATTCTGCCAGTTCTCCTAGTTCCTCTACATAACCAACGTCTTTTTCTGCAGTATCTTGTAGTAGACAGAGGTGGGAGCCAGCCATTAAGTGGGTGCTCAGCTTAATAGTCTGAATTCAGGACTGAAATTCCAAGTCAGATGCTGTTCTCAGATGCTGAGTAAGATGTGCATCTTCTCATCTTTTGTACCTCTGCTCTAAAAGAATCCTAGCTTCCTTCCACACCTCCAGCATGCCTTCTGTCCCTTGCCAGTGAATCCTCTCCTCTTGTTGGACTCAGCCAAGTGAGAGGAAGTACCTGATGGGACTGGGACATACAGGTATGACACCTGACAGACAAATGTAGCTCGGTCATTCATATATATATGTATGAATACATGTACACATGACTTGTTAGTCATTGCCTGCATGCACCAACTGGTAAATATCAATAGCTGCCTGCTACAGAGCAAGCACTGATCTCAGTCTCTTGACTCCACTCAGCCATAAGTATTTGTTGAACTTGTGGGAATTTATTTCTACAGTCAGTTTGAGGCCCCATCCATTTCTGGCAAAATTAAAGACTGCTGAATGAAGCATGCTACTACATAAACCACTTTTACAAGGAAGGTCCATTAGGGGATACTTTGGGATTATGGCTTCTGCATGTTTCGAAAATGGTAACTGCTTTCAGTATGTATAAAAAAAATTAACACAGTGTAATAGTGGTAATTAGTTGTCATTATTTTAAGTCTAAAATAGTATTAAATTCTTACCTAAATTCTCATCAGCTGGTATGAAGAGAAGTATAAACTGCAGTTCTGGTATTGCAGTAAAAGTTCTCCTGGACAGATAACATAACTGTATTCAGTCTTTCATAGCTATATCAACTCATCAACTAGTCTTCTAAGGCATGAAACTTATTCTCCAGTGTCTCTAATCTTCTCCTCATGAGCCCAGATGGCTCAAAAATTGAAGCATTTCATTTAACACAAGTAATATGACAAGAAAATCACCTGGGCATTTTTACTGTTTCTTTCTACCCTATTTCTCTATTTCCTAATCTTCAGATTTCAAATACCCTCCTTTTTATATCAGTTCCACTACAGTGAAAACAAATACAGATGCCAGGTCTGTGCTGGCAGATCTCTGAGGTGGCACCAGGATGAGCTGCCTCGACACGACAAAGTTTCCAAATTCCACAGCAGCAGCACCAAATGCAATTCACTCCAGTGATGTAAGTAGGTTCTGAGCTATACCAAATTAACCTAACCACTGAGTACTGAGCTAACACATCATATACTGTGCTGTTTGAACCAAATAGTTTGTAAATCCACTGTGTAATTGGTAGCTAGCAAATGAGCTAGAGATGATCTGGGAACAACCATACTCCAGAAACATCCATAGCTTTTGAAGCTTCATGCTCAATCATGGAAGTTTAGAGTGGAAATTCAGAAGAGAAAAAAATAAGTAAATTCAACGTGTCTCGCAACTGCAATACTGATAGCAAACAATGGGAGCAGACTGCACATGCTTCACTGCAGAAAGTTATATATTAACTCACCTGATGATTTCTTGGGAACACCCAGCTGCATATTCCTCTTTTGCCACAAACAGATGCATGAACAGAGTGTTCAAAGGCTACAATATGAAGAACGAGAACCTAAACACCATGCAATTCATATTTATTGTCTATCCAGGTGTTAATATGTACATTTCTGATATCTCTGACCTGCCCTCAAAGTGCACGTTTGGGTAATTCATTGCCTTCAAAGCATGTGCTCTACAAATAAAGGATGGTTTCAATATTATGATTTTTGCTTATGCAAAATTTTAAAATCTGATTCACACTCAAGCTTACTGTTAGAATATATTTTAGATACATCTTTTTAAAAAATTTATAACTTTTTTGTGTCAACTAATAACCACAGCAATCAACAATTAAATCTTAATGTTTATTTAATAAAGACATTCTTTCGTTTCTTGCCAGGCTTAAAGAAAGAAAAGAAAGACCTCACAACTAAAACTGTTTTTCCCTGAAAGGATATGGAACAGTTACAAAATCTTTGGAGTGCATTGTTAGACACATCTGAATATCCAGGCAGAAACAGAACTGACAAAAAGATGCCTGTTTGCCAGTTAGCCTGCAGAACACATTGCAGAAAGGGAATCTCATCAGAACACATACAGTTGTTTTGCCAGTGCTGAAGCATAAAACATCCACTGAATCTTCCGCACAGACTTTAGAAAACCTGTATTCCAGAAAAACAAGGGTTGTTCTGCTCCTCATCAGTATTCTGAAGCATCCTCCACTTCTGTTTATAAGCAGTAGCTGCTAACATGCCAAAGCTTTTTGTGTTTGTTTGTTCCCTTTTCTCATTGTACACCTCTGCATTCTGAAGTCAGCTGCAGCTTTCCTACAAGAGATATTATCAAGTAGGCAGCCCGAGGAAGGGCGAGCAGAGCCAGCAGCGCAGTGCAACACAACAGGGGCAGCTGTGCAGTGAATGAAGTGGTTGTGTCTGCAAAAAACAGTACACAAAGTACTGTTCAAATGACAAAGAAAACAGATTACAAGAAAATTGTGTGCTTCTTTTTTTCCTTTACTCCTATATAAGATGTAATAATTGTTTCTTTTAACAGCAACTGCAGCAGTTTTAAATATAATCACTGTATTTGTCAGTTTTTCTGCAAGCCATTGCTTAATAATGCCCAGAACAACACTGGAAAACTGATGAACTGTCTGGAGATGATTTCAGCACTGCCAATACTGGCTGCTAGCTTTTGAATGTTTATAGTCAACATTTTCTACCATTTCTCAGCAATCACAGGATGATCCAGTTCCTGCATGGACTGAACGATGGACAAATGCATTCAAATGCAGAACTTCTAAGCACCTATTTCTAGTTGTACTAAGGGTAATTCACAAACATGACTGAGGAGCCTGTGTGAAAACTGGCACCACATAGAACAGGTAAGAAATGAGAACTTCAGGAAGGGAGCATCACAGCATGGCCTCCACCTCCTGCATAAATGCTCTGCTAGACAGCACCAGAGCTGGGTAGGTTTTTGAATTAAAAATGATAACAACAGCAATAGCTCATGCTGCTCCCATCGATTGTGCAATACATTAGAGATGTTTTGCTCCTATCTGGCAAAGAACTTGCATTCCCTTATGGCCTCTGCCGGGATGACAGTTATCTTATGTCACTATAATGGCATAAGCACAGTGTATGGGAGCTGCTGAATCACAGCCTGAACCCTTGATTAGCTATCTGAGGCAAGCAGTATGTCAGCCCTGGGAGCACAGGTGAAAGCAGTTCACCTGTGCTGCAGGAAGGGGTGGAGCCAGGCTCCACCTCTCCAGCCCCATTTAAGTGCTGACTGCCAGGGAGGAAGGATCTCTGCTGAGAGATCCACTCCTTTGGAGACCTTTACTGTGAGCCCTCCGCACGGGTAAGCGTTCCACCTATTTTCTCTTTGTCTTTGTTCCCCTTGTGCCCAACTCTTTATTGGCTTATTTTTGATTATACATCTATTTGACTGTACTTTTCAATTATATTATTTTTTCCTTGATTGTACACACAGGTACTCATGAACTTCCTGATCGTTTACTAAGGAATCTGACAATCACCTTCCTCAGCCTGTATGCATCAGCTCCACCAGAAAGAGATTTTAGATAGATTTTAGATGCATGTTTTTTTATAGATGAACTGCAGGTGAAAAAAAAAAATCAACTAAAATAATACAATTTACTTACAGTGCATTTGTTGTTAACATAGTTTTTATTTAAGAATGATTCCCAGTCGGACTGATCAGTGATATTCCAATTTGGATAGTCAAGAAAGATGGCGTGGGCGATAGCCTCATTCTTCTCACTGCAGAGCGTCAGAGCAAAAGTTGATTTTTCTCTGTAAAAACAATTTCATTTTGCAGAATTTGAAGAAAGCACACGGGAGATTTACACTTAACCATCAGGTTTTGTAGATTTACCTATTTAACAAAAGTGAGAGGGTTTTCTGGTTGTTGCTTTGTTTTTCATACGTGTGTATGCGAACAACTTCTTCACAGACAAGCCTCTTGCATGTCTCAGCTCTTGAAATATACATGCAATTAACAAATTCTTCAGTATTTTTACAGAGTGTTTACAGATGTTTGCGGTTTGTGCCTTCACATCACAGGCATGTTTGCAGAGGAAGGGAGCTCTTTATAAAGCAAGTTTTGTATTATTTTCTCCTTCTCTTCAAATTTTCATCCCCTTCCCTCCCCAGTAAATTGTTTGGAAATGGAAAAAGGAAAAATCACCAGAAATATTACTGAAGAGCTTCAGTCATCTCTCATTCTCTCTCAGTTTTTAAGTTTTCCAGACTCAAACTCTGCATGTGTGTGTACTCACCTACGATGAGTAACACTACTGATAACTCAGCTTGTTAGAATGCCACCACCCTTCAAAGTGCTGCAAGGGTCAGGTTCAATCAAACTTTATTACCCACAGCCTACCTTGACATTACTGTTTCAATTCCAAACAGTTACTTGATTCTGTTACTATAAGAGCTCATGTGATTTTGCAAATCCTGAATTTAATGGCTGTTTATGAAGGTGGACAGTGATAGGACAAAGGGGAATGATTTTAAACCAAGACAGGGCAGGTTTAGGTTGGATATTAGGAGGAAGTTTTTCAGCCAGAGGGTGGTGAGGCACTGGCACAGGTTGCCCAAGGAGGCTGTGGGTGCCCCATCCCTGCAGGCATCCAAGGCCAGGCTGGATGTGGCTCTGGGCAGCCTGGGCTGCTGGTTGGTGACCTGCACACAGCAGGGGGTTGGAACTGGATGAGCACTGTGGGCCTTTGCAACCCAGGTCATTCTATGATTCTATGAATTTTTACATATTTAGCATCTAAGTGTTTTGTCTTCTTATTTTTCTTCATACATCTGTTTTTTCCCCAGATAGTTGGTATCTGAGGTATTTGGACAAATGGAAAAAGCCTACATAACCTAGTGGTATTTCACACAGCTTGTCTCTATCTGTCATTCATCACTTCATAGAAAGATGAAATGATCAACACTTTCTGCGTTAACTCCAGTAACAGAAGACTTCTGCCACCAGCCACTTCTCTGAAGGTTTTGCCATGAAAGCAGCCAGGACACAGACACATAATATTCTCCATCCGTGTGTTGGCAGCTGGCGGGCAGGAAAGATTCCCTTTCAGTAGTGAAAAAAAGACAAAGATTTAGATACACACAAGAAAAGAGAGCAGAAAACCTGTGACCAAACAGCGATTAAAACCCCTAATCCATGCCCCCTGTTCTACCACTCTGCAGCGGACTAAAAGGGATCCATCAGATGGAGCCAGGTGCTGACAGCTGCTGCTGGATCCGCCTGGTTTCACCTGACAGTAGCCAAGAATATTCCATCCTCACTTCAATAAAGAGGAAGCTGCGTGAAGCCAGATCCTCTCCACTGTACGACTGCGGTGACTGAGGCTTGCACGAAGGCTCGCACGCGTGGAGCAGAAGAGGTGAAGGCGGGTTTCCTTCCCCTTTGTGTGCAGTGTGTGAGCAGTCATTACGCCACACCAACGCTCAAAGCGTTTTCTGGCATATTGACTAGGACGGGATCCCTGCAAGTCTCCTGCAAGAACAGCAAGAGAAGCCAAAAGCGCCGCTACTTACAAAAGGTAGGCTACGTCAATCCTTCCAAAAACGTCCTCTGTAACACGGGTGAAGAGGCTGGCCAGAGCAGCAGCATCGCCTGCCTCTGTCCTTCTGGGACGGACCGCTTCTGTGCGTCCTCTCAAAGAGGTTGCGGTCGTCATCTCGGCGACTGCAACAAAAAGAAGGAGAACACGGCCGGTTCTGGCAGACCCTGCCGCAGTCACGCAGTGCCACAGTCGTTAAGGCTGGAAAAGACCCCTGACATCAACAGGTCCGAGCGCACCGCGTCCTCCGAGCCGCCAGGGGGCCCCACTCGCGGACGAAGCGGGAAGAGCCGCGGCCGGAGGGCAACGAGGGGCCTGAAGGCCTGCGGGCCGCGCCCGGCACTCACCGCTCCGTTACCCGGCGGCACGCGGCGCTCGGCTTCCTCCAGCCCCGCTCAGCACCGCCGCTACCGGGACGCGCCGCCGTTACTCCGGCAACCGCGCGCGCCGGCGCTACGCGAGGTCACGTGTCGCGGGGAGGAGCCGGCGCGGAGAGGTGACAAGATGGCGTCTACGGCGGCCGGCAAGCAGCGCATCCCCAAAGTGGCCAAGGTGGGCGGCGGCCGCGGTTGGGGCCGCTGTCAGGGTGCTGCGGGGTTGTGTGGGGTTGGGGTGAGGAGCGTAGCCGAGGCGGCTGGCCGCGCCGGGCCCTGAGCCTTTCCGGGTCGTGGAGCGGCCTGGTGGGGCGGCTCCCAGTGAGGGGTCTGGAGTAGCGGTGTGATGGGGGCGGCTGAGGGAAGCGGGGCTGTTCGGTGTGGAGAAGAGGAGGCTCAGGGGAGACCTCACGGCTCTGTGCAACGAGCTGAAAGGAGGCTGTGTGAGCTGGGGTCGGCCTCTGCTCCCAGGGAACGGCCGTAGGGCGAGAGGGGATGGGCTCCCGTTGTGCCAGGGGAGGTTCGGGTTGGCTGCTGGGAGCAACGCCTTCTCCAGAAGGGATTCTGCACTGACACGGCTGCCCAGGGGGTGGTGGGGTCACCCGGAGGTGTCGCAGAGCCCTGGGGATGTGGCACTGCGGGACGTGGGCAGCGGGCACGGGTTAATGGTTAAGCTTATTGCGTTTTGTTTTGGTTTTTTTTTCCCCCAATCTTAATGATTCTATGATTCTCAGTGAGCTTCCTGATCCACACCTGCCACGCAGCGGCTGTGGTGCCCATTCTTTCTCTCCGAAGCCTCCAAGTCATTCTTTAGTAGGTGCTCCCAATAGGAAGCTGTTGGACCAGACTCATCCTGATGGGTTTCTTAGTTTTGCGTTGGAAGGGGAAAACTATTCAGATGCCCTCGCTTTACAGGTGAAAAACAAAGCGCCTGCAGAAGTTCAGATCACAGCAGAGCAACTTTTAAGAGAAGCAAAGGAGAGAGAGCTCGAGCTTCTTCCACCACCTCCTCAGCAGAAGATCACAGATGTTGAAGAGCTAAATGACTATAAACTACGGAAGAGGAAGGTAAAGGAAAAAAAAAACGCAGCAAGTTTTACCCTTCTATAAAGTGCTAACATTCAATATTTTCTAATATAAACAAGGTGTTATTACTTGCTCAGTTTTTAGATTAATAACTATTAAAAAAGAAAACTTTTCATAGAAAATGTGTTATTTTCGTGCAAAAAGTAGGTTATAAAAGTATGTTGTTTAACAAAACTTGGTAATACACATGATATCAGATCTCTGCACTCGATATGTTTGGAGCATTGCAAAGGTAATTACATACATGATTTATATACCACTAATATCATGCCAGTATGGCATAACATCAGCAGTCTTTGCTGATGCTGGTAGTTTCTCCCTCTCAACTTTTTGTAATTAAAAAGGCGTAGGACCATACTGGTTGTGCAAATGTTATTTCTGTCCTTGTAGTTCTGCTGTTATGGGGCACATGTTAGAACAAATTTCTAAACTAGATGTGCTTATGATTTGATGATTGTCTTGAGAAATAACAACATTCTACTTGTGAGATTTCAGATATTTATATTTTCTTTTCTTCTTTAAATAAGAGCTGCTTTGTGCAAACTTAACTACAGTTTTCTCCTGCATTTTTCTTCAATAATTTCTTTTCTGGATCAAAAGAAAGTAAAGCGAGTGTATTCTTAACAGTGAATTTGAAATGTTTTCAGGTGGAATTACTCAGTTATTTTTCAGATACAGCCAATGTCTAAAGATAGATTTTTGTTGTTGTTCTTAAGGGTATTTTTTAATCTCTTGTACGGATGGCAGTAACAAGTTACTGCGTGTTAACTGTGTTAAACCATGTTTGACTGTGGTTTATATACTGATAGTATTGGTCCTGGCAGTAGCCAAATGCAACACTGGAAATACTGTCACCATTGCACTGAACTGTGAAAATTGCCAAAGACGTTTAATACCAGAATATTAAATCCAGGGAATAATCATAAGGTATCTTGCCTTAAAGAAAACCATAGAATGTTGCATACACGTCAAAGAAAACTCATGCTGGTGCATATAGATACATTGAGGATTGTGCAATGACTGGATTCCATCTTTCCAGCTATTGCTATTGAAACAGTTAATCGGGAGACTGGAAAAAAGTCAAAATTAAGAAAGTAGTTTTAGTATAGTAGGTTACTATCCCATCAGTATTCTGGGTATCCACTTGCAAGAGCTCGAATGTAGTCCTTATCTGTATGACGATCAACATTTCTAGCTGCTCTGCTAAGCAGTTTTTAGAAAGTGTTGTATGGAGTAGCTGTTGTTACTACTGCATGTAACACATGATTATTCTAATAATAATAATCTGTAAATCGTTTATGAAAAGATTAGTCTGCACCAAGGATGTTTTTACTCACAGCAATAACTTTCTCCTCAGACTTTCGAAGATAACATAAGAAAAAACAGAACTGTTATCAGTAACTGGATAAAGTACGCACAATGGGAAGAAAGCTTAAAAGAAATACAGAGGTAATTATGGTATTGCTGTAGATCTCTTGTAAATCTCTTAAGACACAGGCTGACTAACGCTGACAGTGTTTTGGGGGCACGTTATAAGCTCAGCTTCTCTTTGCTTTCCAGAGCCCGTTCCATTTACGAGCGTGCTTTAGATGTAGACTACAGAAACGTCACCCTTTGGCTGAAATACGCAGAAATGGAAATGAAGAACCGCCAGGTTAATCATGCCCGAAACATTTGGGATCGAGCTATTACCACCCTCCCCAGGGTGAACCAATTCTGGTATGTTTACAGAGAATGGAGCATTGCTTTTACCCCAGAGAGGATGGATCATTTTTATATCTCTACACAATGCAAAAGTGTATTGTATTCTCTTTCTGCAATTCTTTAGGCTGATCCCCAAGTGTTAAAGCTGAATTTTTTGAAAGGTTGTGCAGTTATGGAATGGTAAGGCTATTGCGGAGAAGTATTTTTGGGTCTGTGCATGCTGCCAGTCACAGCAGTATCTACAGGCATTTCTGGAGTGCAAGTGGGGAATAAATGGTAGAAGTGGCAGTGATGCTCTTATTAAGCACTTGAAAAATCATTGTAATTTGTATTTACTAAGTGCTTTTAAACACTAGATCTTGTTTTCTAAGGTATAAGTACACTTACATGGAAGAGATGCTGGGAAATGTTGCTGGATCACGTCAGGTGTTTGAACGCTGGATGGAATGGCAACCAGAGGAGCAAGCTTGGCATTCCTATATTAACTTTGAGCTGAGATACAAGGAGGTGGATAGAGCACGTACCATTTATGAAAGATATATCCTTTTTAGTGTGTTGTGACTCCTATTCAAACTTAAAAAAAGGAATTCTTCCTTTTGTCCCTACTCTACACCAGCTCCTTTTTACTGTGATGTGCTGGGAGTAAGCCACCATACTGAGAGCCAGCAGTAAGTCTTAAATACATGTTTTTAAATAGGTGTATCCAAATTTAGTTAAATGTATGGATCCTGCTACAATAGGGAGCACTTAACAGTACTCACACCTCTAGATTATTTTGTAGGCATAATTTGTTCCACTTTTCTCCTTCCTAGCCTTCTCCCTGACTCTTGTCTGACTTTTATTCCTTTTATTAAAATTTGTGTTTACAGTACTCAGTGTGGTACCTTTGCACGGTTGGAGCTGCTTAATGTCTTCTTCCCAGTTGTGTTACTTGCATATGTCATTCTTAGGAGTTGTTTTGTCTGTGCTCACTGGGAAGGATGCGATTTGAGAGATTCAATCCAACTGCTACTGTTTCTTTAACATAGCTCTACTCGTTATTGTCCATCCTGATGTGAAAAACTGGATCAAGTATGCCCGCTTTGAAGAGAAGCACTGTTATTTTGCTCATGCAAGGAAAGTATATGAGAGGGCAGTGGAGTTCTTTGGAGAAGAGCATATGGATGAGCACTTGTATGTGGCTTTTGCGAAGTTTGAAGAGAACCAGAAAGAAGTAAGGTTTTCTTACATCAGGCTGATACTAACCACCTCTACAAGATTTCTTTCTGAGTATCAAACTCAACGTCCCTTAACATGCACTTCAATACTTGTGTTTTCCAACAACATTGTGGTCTTACATAGTCTGAGTTAATGAATCAATCTTTTGCTTAGCTTATATTTGGCTTTTGGTGACCTTGAGGAAATATGTTCTAAAAAAAAATAAGTGCCAAATCTCCCAAGCCTCAGAATAGTGCCATTCAGTCTCATACGTGTCCTATAGTATGAGACTGTAGATCAATTGCATGCATAATACAAAATAAAAGCTCTATTAGCCATAATTTTGCAATTAAGCAATTCAAAACATTCTGTGAACTCTAAACTACAGACTCTTAAAAATAGTTCAATTATTCCAAACCTGTAAATGAGTAAGTGATAGTAAATTTTGGTATTAACAGGTTTTTCTTTGTTTGTTCCTCTTCAGTATTACCCTGCAGGGAGATCTGTGTTAGTCTTGTCCTAAAAAGATCATTTGCATTAAACATTGTTAAAAGATGAGTGAGATGCGAAAACATACATCATGAGATAGGAGAGTAGTTGCATCCCAAATACAATTCAAATGATATTTGGTATTTTCAGTTTGAAAGAGTAAGGGTGATCTACAAGTATGCCTTGGATAGAATTCCAAAACAGGATGCCCAGAATCTCTTCAAAAATTACACCATCTTTGAGAAGAAGTTTGGAGATAGAAGGGGGATTGAAGACATCATTGTCAGCAAGAGAAGATTCCAGTATGAAGAGGAAGTGAAGGTATGTATTACAAATATTCTCTGGGCTCATCATGGAATTGAAGACGCTTTAACCCACCTCCCTTCCATAGCTCTAGCTTAAGCATACATGAGACAGTCTTTGGTATTTCAGTGGCTAGTTTTAAAGGGAAAATTCTGAATAAAAACTAAATAAAGGAAAAAGTTTTGTTATTTGTGGTTAATTAAGTTTCTTTCCCATTTCTCTACTCCCATCTTTCTGGAAGGCAAATCCACATAATTATGACGCATGGTTTGACTACTTGAGGTTAGTTGAAAGTGATGCTGATGCAGAGACTGTCCGAGAAGTGTATGAAAGAGCCATTGCTAATGTTCCCCCAATCCAAGAGAAGAGATACTGGAAGAGATACATCTATCTTTGGATCAACTATGCATTATATGAAGAGCTGGAGGCAAAGGCAAGTAGTAAGAACTCACATTTCTTTATCTTTCTGAAGTACTTTTCTTACACACAGTGGCTACTTGTAGAAATCTGAGGGCAACAACAACAATCTGATTTGTTTTTTGTTGTTAGCTACGGGGTTTGCTACTTAAGCATTTGCTCCCAATAGATACAGTTTGATCTGTGTGTGAGAAATAGTCCTTCCCTTGCATGAGGAGAAGAGCATTTGTTTTGCCCTAATGCATGCAGAAACTGATCAATAAAAGCAGAAACAGCTCTTTCTAGCTCCATCTGAATTTCCTTTTCCAGACTGTTGCCTGAACTTGTGCCAATACTGGTACAAATGGTATATAATAAATAGTGTAGGTATTTCTTCTGTTTTTTATCAGTTAGGCAGAACAGTATTACAAATACAGCACTATTAGAAAAAGCGTAACAGAACCGTTTGTAAAGGTTGTTCTGTGAAGCAGTCAAGTTCTTGGTACAGTTACCTTCTGAGGCTTTGTCTGTGGTGTTACCAGTCCTGTCACACAGCTGCATTTGATTTCATAGTCATAGTTCAGTATAGTTGTTCAGTGTCCTGTGAAAGAAAAAATATTTTTTCCCCCTAGCTGACAGCACTGATGGTTTTATTGGCTCATTCTTAATGAGGTCCTTTTTTTTTAAAGACACTTACTGATGCTCAGAATTTACCATCTCTGAATTGTGCATACACATACATAGATACATATTAAGTATACATAATTTTAAACTCCTGTACTTAAAAAATACTGTTCTACAGTTTAGTAATCATTGTGTGATTCAAAATGGTGTAATTACTGTAATGTAATCTGAGTAGTGAATTAAGAACTTAACTTTTTGTTTAATTTTGCCTTTTCTTTCAGGATCCAGAGCGAACCAGACAAGTTTATCAGGCATGTATTGAGCTCCTTCCACACAAGAAGGTATGGCTTCTCCAACAATTCATATAAAGGCTTGTGTTGTAAACTGTAAGACTGAGATTCTTTAATTTCTCTCTCAAATTACTGGTTCAGAAACCCCTTAAATTGTCTCTAGTTAAGTGCAGTGAGGGCTGTAAGGCTGAGGTGCATAAGCCCCTCCAAAAAGCTGCTGATGCATTTTTGCATAGCCTGCTCGCAGGCAGGGGAGTTGTTTATCCAAGATTTTCCATGGACTCTCTTCCACTTTCACAAAGTTGATCTTCTAAAATTGGTAGTATTTCCCCTGTAAGTTAAGGAATTAGAGAACTGCAACTTGCATGGTCAGTGGGATACAGCAGGTCACACATCAGTGTCAGATTTCTTCATATAGACATGAAGCCAGTGTTTGATCAGCATTTTCAAATCACCAGGAGTGCCATAAAAAGCTGAAATACCACCTACATGGAGAATAGTTTAGTACTGTTTAATAGTAAAGAATATCTTCTTTCTTCTTTCCCTTGTTTGTTTTCCTTCTTAGAAAGGCTGATTCTTTCCTAGCTGTTCTCAGCTTAGTTGCCCGTGGTCTCTGCAGAATATTTGTTACTCCATTTTACATAAGGTTGCTGCCTTTTTGTAGTAACTTTGTAGTCGATTGCCTGGTGCCCACTGAGGAAGGTGCATTTCATAAGCTGTCATGAAGGTGTATATCCCCTATAGCTGATGTAGTTAGCCAATCAGTTGATTGGTAAAATACTTTATTTGCTTGGAAAGATTTCTGTCCTGGCTATTTTTATTTCACATCTATAGGGGAGTAAATTACCTTGATGTAGAGGTTGTTTTGGGTCACAAATTCTCACTTTTCCAACAGAAAAACACTGAAGTCAAACACAACTAACTGCAGTATTGATAACGTGAGTTCATATGTAGGTAGACAGCAATGTTTTGTAAAGAACACGTGCAGAATTATTTACTAAGCTTCTAATGTGTGCATCACATTGTTCTTTTTCTTTCAGTTTACGTTTGCCAAAATATGGCTGCTGTATGCACAGTTTGAAATACGACAGAAAAATCTTCCACTTGCTAGAAGAGCTTTGGTAAGCTTTGGTTAATTCTGTAATTGATTTCCCTAACTAATAGTAACTAAGGAATGGCATTAAAAGGTCTTAGAAATTGTCCTTTGTAAATTGCTGTTTTTAATCCACTTAAATAAAGCTTCCTAGAAATCTGCAGGGACCAGCATTTACTGTCATGTATGACTTAAGAAGCAGTATAGCTTGATATGATGAATTAGCCACAGACCGAGATGAATGCAGCTTTCCTGGCAAAAGATGTACCTAAATACAAGAGTACAAATCAGCTTATTGCACTTAAAAGAATTCTAACTACTGCTGGTTTGTTTAAGTGATACCTGTATTAGCAGTTGCTTTTTAAAAACCTAAATAAGTAGGGGTATTTGATTCTTATACATGCAGACTTGCATGATAACACTTGAGTCCCAGCTACTTGGTTGTTGACAGAAGCAATCATGGGGGCTTTGTGTAGGTGCAGGAGCTTCTGTACAAATTTCCCTGCCATGTCAGAGAATGATGGAATGTGTTTTGGCAGGCAAAAAAATTTGAAATGAAAAAATTGTTTTCCCTTCAGTTCAGATACTTTGAATAAGCTGAGTGACAGCAGTGGACTAAGTTTACCCTCCAACACGTTAGTGAAGCTGTGTTTGTTGAGCTGGACTCCTGCCCTTGCCTAGAAAAAAAACAAAGCAGAGGGATTAAATGAGACTTAAAATCTCCCTGCAGGAGAAGGCAGCCATCTGTCTTGAAACATGCTGTAGTTCTAGCTTGATTTGGAATACCCTCCTTTGATTCTAGAAAGGCTACTTTGGTCTCTGTTGAAATAGTTCCTTCAGTTTATTTTAGACTTCTCTTTTGCTGGTCTTTTCTCTATTGTTGTTTAATTTGGCAGATTTTTGTAGTTAGTTACTTTTTAATTATTTTTGAAACTAGATTTTGTAGGTGAAGTCATAGCTTTTATATGAATTGGACCTAGAATTGGCAGGCAGTTACCCTTGCTTTTGCAATAAGTTCACTCTGAACCATCTCTTTGGCAAGAAGTCTTGCTTCCTTCCTGAGGGAAGGGTATCTAGGCAGTGCACTGTCATCATGCAGAACAGGAAAGCTAGGTTACCTTGATGATTTTAGAGATCTCTTCAAATCTAAATGATTCTGTCATTCTCTATTGCAGATGTGCCCTGTCTTAACTATCACTTTGAAAACTTTCCGAATTATAAATCATGAATAGCTTTCTCCTGGTTTGGCACTTGTGGCTGAGGACAAGTAGTTTTCTTCAGATGTTGAAGCATATCAAAACAGAAATATTTGTGTTTCATATTCATAGAATCATAGAATTACAAGGTTGGAAACGACCTATAAGATCAACCAGTCCAACCGTCTTCACATCACCACTGCTACCACAAGCACTAACCCAGATCTCGCAGCTCCTCATCCAGACACCTCTTGAACACCGCCAGGGACGGCGACTCCACCACCTCCCTGGGCAGCCATTCCAGTGCCTGACCGCTCTCTGAGAGGAAAAAGTTTCTCCTAATGCTCAACCTAAACCTCCTCTGGTACAACTTCTGGCCATTTCCTCAGGTCCTACTATTTGCCTGGGAGAAGAGGCCAGACCCTTTTTCCACCACAGCCTCCCTTCAGGAAGCTGTAGAGTGCGATGAGGTCTCCCCTGAGCCTCCTCCAGACTGAACAATCCCAGCTCCCTCAGCCGCTCCTCATAGGACTTGTGCT
Organism: Perdix hodgsoniae; assembly: GCA_035772895.1. Taxonomy (NCBI): domain Eukaryota; kingdom Metazoa; phylum Chordata; class Aves; order Galliformes; family Phasianidae; genus Perdix; species Perdix hodgsoniae. The sequence continues at coordinate 28,730,792 of JAPSGF010000007.1, forward strand.
CCAGGCCCCTCCCCAGTTTCGTTGCCCTTCTCTGGACTCGTTCCAGGGCCTCAATGTCTTTCCCGTAGTGAGGGGCCCAAAACTGAACACAGCACTTGAGATGTGGCCTCACCAGAGCTGAGTACAGGGGATGATCACCTCCCTGCTCCTGCTGGCCACACTATTTCTAATGCAGGCCAGGATGGCATTGACCCTCTTGGCCACCTGGGCACACTGTCAGCTAATGTTCAGCCGAGCATCAGCCAACACCCCCAGGTCCCTTTCTTCTTCACAATCATCCAGCTGCTCATCTCCAAGCCTGTAATGTTGCATGGGGTTGTTGTGGCAAAGTGCAGGACCTGGCACTTGGCCTTGTTGAACCTCATCCCATTCACCCCAGCCCAGTGATCCAGCTTATCTATTCTTCTCTGTCCATCCTTTACTGTAAATCAGCAAGCAGGTAGTGTGGATAATTCTCCTGGAGGCAGTTTCTTTTGGTTTTGTTTAACGTTGTGTTTGGTAACTCCTCAACTGGAAGACTTGTACAGACTAGCAGTGCATTTTCTTCATCTTTTGGTGCAAGATGTGTGTGTTTGTTGAGCCATGGTGAGTCCCAACTGATACCTCATGAGGAATTATTGTTATTTAAAAGTATAATAAATTAGAAAGTTTTCTGCTTCAGAGTTCTCGTTGATGTATTATGGATGCTTTCCTCATTTGCAGACATCGGTTGGATTTCATATTGGTCCAAGGTCTACTCAAAAATGCATTTTAATTTGAATGTTGAACAACAGAGTTATTTAGAAATTGTGTTGGTTTTTGTTTCTTTTGCAAGATCTTTAAGTGGCTCTTGGTTTTCCTATGTCTTAACAGGGAACATCCATAGGTAAATGTCCAAAAAACAAACTTTTCAAAGGTTACATTGAACTGGAGTTACAGCTGCGAGAATTTGATCGTTGTCGAAAGCTGTATGAAAAATTCCTGGAGTTTGCACCAGAAAACTGTACATCATGGATTAAATTTGCTGAGCTGGAGACCATTCTTGGAGATATTGATAGAGCCCGTGCAATTTATGAATTGGCTATTAGCCAACCACGACTAGACATGCCAGAGGTAAGGGGGAAGATGCATTTCACAACTTACCGTAATTTTAAGACATTTATTACATTGTTTGACTAATTAAAATGTAAATAATCTAACAGCCCAAACAGATCTGCTTACAACAGTGGCCTAATCTGTCTCATTAATGTAGCATCTGTTCATTAGCAGGATACGCAGGACTATAAAACCCATGATAAAATGTGGCAGGAGATGCATGCTTCCAAGTGTAAGCTAAATGGATTATGTGGACAAGATTTCACGCGACTTAGTCTTAATTAATATTCAGATAGCTGAAGTTCATTTTTGCAAAGTTCATATTTACCTATGCTCCTCTGTTAAAGAACTTCTTTGGCACTATCTCAGTGTTAAATACAGAGCTGTTGGAGGCTGTGAATGTATGGAGGGACTTCTGTTTTACAGGTTCTTTGGAAATCCTACATTGACTTTGAGATAGAACAAGAAGAGTATGAGAAAACAAGAAACCTTTACCGCAGACTGCTTCAGCGGACACAACATGTCAAGGTATGGATGGGTAACCAGAACACAGAACAGGGCTTCAATTGGATCCCTGGTGGCAGAAAGATTTGACTACTTTGATTGCCTGGCTTTGTGAAATTGACTGAAAACCTGAAGTTTAGTCCTATGTTTTTGACCTTTCAGTAATGCAGGCATTTTTAACTTAGGTGTAACAGGTGTGTCATATTTAAGAAAGGAAAGCTTTCTAGAAGCTTTGTGAAGCAGCCCTCTACTTGCTGAGCAGCTTTGAAATTTAATTTGCTAAAACATTGCAAAGAAATACTCATTGTGATCATTTTTCCAGTGTAATTTGATGCTGTAATTTGACTAAGTTCAGACAGGTCTATCATAACCCAAAACAAGGGTTAGACAGTAGAAATTTGTTGAGACTGCTAACAGAAATATTCTTTCCACTTAAAATGAGGCAAATCTCACATACTTGAAACAAACAGGAATTTGCATTTGCTTATAAAGTATGCTGTTGTTTTGTGGTGTTTCCTTCTTTTGTTTTTTCTAGCTGCTTTGCTTTCTTTATCACTTACTTATTCAGGGTGGAAGTTTCAGCTTGGCTTTTGATTGTTTTTAACATAGGTATGGATTAGCTTTGCCCAGTTTGAGCTATCTGCAGGAAAAGAGGAGAGCTTGTCAAGATGCCGGCAGATTTACGAAGAGGCTAATAAGGCAATGAGAAACTGTGAGGAGAAGGAGGAGAGAGTCATGCTTCTGGAATCTTGGAAGAACTTTGAAGAGGAATTTGGAACTGACAGCACTAAAGAGAGGATAGAAAAACTTATGCCTGAAAAAATAAAGAAGAGGAGAAAACTGCAAGCTGAAGACGGGGTAAGAAGAAAAAAATATACAAGCAATCTTTCTGAAACCTTGGTGGCTCTCCACTGGGATCTAGAACTCAAAACCAGCTGTGATGGGTGCTGTAGCTATGTACTGATTTTACTGCTGTAATTGAAGGAGTGTATTAGCAGGAGACACATCCTGCTGAATTCCTTGCCCTTCAGTAGGGTAGGTGGGTAGTTGATTCAGAATGAAATACCAGTGCTCAAGGTAGTTTAATCTAAAACTTTTATTACCATATTGCCCCCGTTCAGCTCGTTGGTTTTAGCTGCTGTGGATGTTCTAACAAACACTGATTTTAATTTTATCTCATTTTTATGCTTATTAGAAAAACCTGCTAATAGCTAACATTAACATGCAAATTAAACCTGCTTTGTGGTGTTTTGTTTTTTTTCTCCCTCTAGTCTGATGCTGGCTGGGAGGAATATTATGATTATATTTTCCCAGAAGATACTGCCAATCAGCCTAATCTCAAACTACTTGCTATGGCTAAACTCTGGAAGAAACAGCAGCAGGAGAGTGAAGCTGCAGAAATAGATCCAGACAAAGACATTGATGAGAGCCAGTCTTAAGGTGTTGCCTTCCCTGCTCCTTTTCTTGGGTGTTGTACGCTATTTTCAGTGGTGACAAATAAACATTCTTGAAGAGTTCTGCTATTTTTTTTTACTTAAGACACCTTTGGTTTGAGAAACAGCACTATATTGGAGGTGATTCTCTTTACTCTTGATTGCCATCAACTAAAAGGAAAGATCACACAGCAAGCCCGGAATCCATACCGGTGGTCTGAGAACTGTAAGAAATGGATGGCAGCTCTTGTTTTTAGGGCAAGACCATCTGTGGTAAGGCTTCTGGAAAGCTTCACAGTAGTGCTTAGTTAATGTCAAGACAACTGATCTGCTTTCTTCAATAAGAAAGATGTCTTCAACCATTCCTGATTGATATTTTTCTGGTAATTCTGTAAAATATGTATTATTCATGAGGGTAGTTGAAAACAAAAACTGGTTGACTGCAACTTGTTCAACTTACAACCAAAGTAAGCATTTATCCCAGAAATCTGGTCAGGATGGACGAGAACAGGAGCTGAATACACTGAAACTAACCCACGAAAGACAAATTTGCAGAAATTGATACGACACAGTTTCTCTATATTTTAGTATTTAAATATATTGGCACCATATTTTATAGCAAATAATCTATTGGGAAATAAAGTAGAAGTGTAAATGGGCTTCTTGTTCTGATTTTTGTACTTTACAGGGCAAAAAACATTGAGGGGAAGTTCTCTCATTCATATGTTCATTTTTTTCCTTTTATTTTTTTTTTTCCATTATAATGAAAAAAATCTCTTGTTGTACTGCAGCTGCTGCCAGGAGAGACCCGGAGAAGTCATGCAGGACTACGTGGCTCTGGGTGGTGGTCAGGAGCACAAGGGACAGGAAAGAAAGAGCATAGTTACCTGCAGGCTGATCATTCTGGTGAGGAATGGAAGAGGCAGCAGCTGGTATGGCTGGGGTTAAGTGGAGAAACAGTGGGGTGAATATGTCAAGCAAGGGAAGGCATGATGGGAGTAAGAGACCTCAAAATGAAGGCAAAAGAATGCAATTGCTGGGGGTATGCCCACAGTCATGGTAGTGCCGAGAATGGAGTTGTGGGAAAGCTGTTTTGGTTCTATTGGGTCATTTGTTGGACTGGGTTCCTATCTGAATCGCCTGCAGGACAAGTTCTATCTGCACAATCCTCTGCTTAATCTGGAAAGACCTTTTATCCCTGTTTTGTCTTGTGTTTATTGGTTTTGTTAACTACTTAGCTGGCTGACACAGAACAAAAAAGTTGTTTATCGAGGGGTTTTGTCCTTGCGTTATTTGTTAATCTTTACTCTTCTGAATTAAAAATTAGAAACTTGTGTTTTCTAAAGAGACATATAAGTTTATGCGTTCTCTCTTAAAGCCTGATTATTTTATATGAATTTTGTTGTTTTATTTGTTTCCTTTGATAGCTGCAATGCAACTGATGGTGTGATGCTGAAGTCTGCTGTATGTTTGCACTAGTTTTTTCCCTTAAATCTTCGTAAAAGCTTGCCTGGTAACACAGTGCTGATTCTTGATGACAGCTGATCATATCATGTTGACGTACAAGATAGAAATCTGCTTTATCTAAATTTTAGCTTAATTCATATGGCTTCCTATGCCTTCTGGGCTTAAATTTTGCTAGCATTTTGGTTTTTAATTCTTCCAGTCGCAGACAGCTGCTGCAGTCCTGCCACATCCCAGCAGCCAAGTGCAACCCTTGCCTTCCTGGGGCTGGCTGGGCATGCTGGGGCACCAGGCGGCAGCAGAGATGCTTTGTCTGCAGTCTTCTGTTTGTGTGCAAGTTTCAGTCTTTGTTCTTACCGAGGCTGGAAAGTATTGGGAATTCTGTATGTTCTGAGGCTTCTGCTTGGCTCAAGACACTTGAACCGTGCTTGAAGGCTAATGAGAACAGCTGAAGAAATAGCTTTTCTGCAGCAGTGTTTCTGTAAAATTGTCAATTGCTGCTTTTGAAAGAGGATGCTGGCAGGAAAAAAATGTGTGTACATCAAAAGAGAGCAGGGGGGAGAGGATCTATAGAGCAACTCTTAAAGCACTTTGGGCTTCATGATGCATATGCAGAAATAATAGCTAAAGTCTGAAATGCTGACCACCTAGATAAACTCCTGTTGTGCAGATCTTAGCTCAAGCTTTTTCTTTACAATTGACTTCAGCTGGCTTAGCTGAAAGCTGGAGTGGTGTTTGCTTTCAGCTGAAAGTCAGAAGTTGAATGAAGAACACTGGACAAAAAGAGTAGCAAAATGATCCTTGTGCTAGTGTAGAGAGATCAGGGGGTATTTCTAATTAGTAAGGCTCACATTTGATTTCCCTGTTCTGCTCTCCCCTTTTGTGACTTCCCAGAGGTGGACTTGTGCAGAGAAGCAAGTGAGAGGTGGAAGTGGCATCTTCAAACCCTTCCATTTCTCTGTCTCCTCACCTTGTGCCTTCCAGCTCTATTCCACCTTTAGCTGCCCTCATTCCGAGTCTTTGGGATCTGATTTTACCTGTCCTAGCCATGGAAGAGCTGTAAGGAGCTATGTGAGGAGATGTGCCAGACATCTGCAGTGATTGCAGTGATGGGACCGTGTGGGTGAGTGGACTTACAGACAGCCACTTCCTTCCTCTCCCTGCTCATCCATGTTGCAAGCTATCTTCCAAAAAGCAAACAGAAGGTTTTTGTTTCATAGCAAGCTAGACAAAGTGTATCTTGTAACATAAGAGCAGCCAAACACTGCCATTCTCAAAGCATGTGTTTGTTTGACACTGCGTGCAAACACAGGGATGATTGGGTACATCTCTAAACTTCTTGTGGGCTTTGTTAGTAGTTGTTCCGTGATTTTCTTCCCCTCATGTAAACTCCCATGTCTGGTTGAAAGACTTGGTTATAACAGTCTGTGACACCTCTCCTGACTTAATTACTTCTGAGGTGATGGAGGAATGTAAAGCTGGCAAGGCTGAATGCTGCTGGTGCTGCAGCTCTGCCTGTCCTTGGCCACAGGGAACTCTGCCTTTGGGTCCTATTCCACTCAGCCTTCAGGGAGAGACAATGTTCACTGACATCTTCCTTGCAAATCAAGTACAGAAATCTTGCTGTTATGTATATGGATTGTCTTGAGAGTGCTTCCCATTGTCCTGAGCTTCCCGACTTCTCCTATGTCTCTGAGACCATAAGAAACATGAGTGCACTGCTCAACACTTTACCCACGCTTGGCATTTGAATTCCAGCTGTTGCCTCTGGCTCTCTTTCCCTACTTGAGGATCACAGAACGGCCTGGGTTGCAAAGGCCCACAATGCTCATTCAGTTCCAACCCCCTGCTATGTGCAGGGTCACATGTGGCTGCCCAAAGCCACATCCAGCCTGGCCTCGAATGCCTACAGGGATGGGGCATTCACAGCCTCCTTGGGCAACCTGTAAAGGATGCCTCTGTTCCTCAGCAGGTTTCTGTGTCCTGTGCTGCACTTTGGAAAATGAGGACAGAACTGCTGTAACATGTCAGAAAGTGATGGTGAGTTAAATTACAGCATGCATCAAGAAATGGAGGCTCTGGTAGAGGCTATAATGTCATTTGCCTTCTCCCTGAAGAATGCTGTCATGCTTCATTTTCCTTTGGAGCATCTGTCTCCTGTAATGCTCTTGGGCACTGACCCCAGTGTGGAGATGCTTCCCCCACATGTATTGAAACTGTCCCCTTTCCACAGCAAGGCACAGCCACAGCTGCCTCCATGGGCTGTTGATGATGTTTAACTGAGAGAGGAAACACTTCAGCAGGTGCCTGTCCCTATCCTTCCCCCCCCCATTCTCCATGGCAGTGCCATTCTGGCTTGGTGGTTTGTCTCAGGAAGCTGATGCCCACCACGTAAGAGATTTTTTTTGAAAGATCGGGAAATCAAAGCTGTAAAACGTTTGTAGTCCACAGAAAGAATCCACAAACTTCCACGATCACAAAGAACAGCCTTGCACAGGAGCTGCAGAAAGAGCGATTGCTTCATGAAGCTGAGCCTGCAACACCCCCAGTGCTACTGGAGAGTCTGGTTCTGTGTTCGTTCCATGGATGCTGCAATGCTGGCAAATCCCAGTTTTGGATGTGTCATCAAGAAGGTTAGAGAAACTGCATGTTATTAAAACATTAGCCATACCCCTATGTACCTTTTAAAATTTTCAGCATGGTTTTTGTGTTGCTGCTGGGCCACGTGACCCCATGCACACCAAAGACAATTTTAGCATGTATTCCTTGCGGTCATTTTTTGACTTCAGCTTTTCTTTTTGCAAGTCTGCAAGGGTGCAGTTTGGTGATATTGAGTCTTCAAAAAGACTGTCCTCAGAAAAAAAATTGCCTAACTGCAAATAATGCTGAAGAACTGCCCCTAGCCCAATTACAGTTTCAGTAAGTGGTGCTTCACAGTTGGGTTTTGGACACTAAGTAGGATTAAATTACTGCTGGGCAGTCAGAACAGATGCATAAGTGAATTTTTTTATGGGGCTATGACACATCTCTAAAAAGCAATTAGGTTGCAGAGCAAAGCTTTGCATTCAAATTCTGGGACTTTTATGATAAAACTGGCTGTTGTTTTTCCCATGCCATGTTACACATGGCTAAAAGCCACATCGTGAAGGCACGCTACACAAGGTGACTTTGTAGGAACGGCTTCATAGAGGTCCATGTTTCTTTGAAAAGCCTTTCAGACATTGCGTTTTCTAAAACTAATGCTAATGCAGCCAAGGGTCCTGGATTGGCCAACCATCTTACTGCTGAAGCAAAGCTGATGGGAGTCAGAAGAGGATCCTGGTTTGCAGGACAGGGCTGCTGGAGGTAAGGGGCACACTGGATAGCACAGAGTGGCCTGTAGAGGTGGAGGAGGTCATGTTTAACAGTCACTGAGTTTGTGATGGCTGTAGAAGATCCTTCATGAGCACCAGCCAGCTGTTGGTTTGATGATGCTTTGGTCTAATGATAAATGACACCTGCCCAGAGCATGGAGAACGGCTTCGCTCCTTGCAAAGTGCGTATCCAGAAAAAGTGTGGAGGGCTTTGGGTATATGCACATATAAAAATACCTATATTATATAAACATGTAGTTGATGCTAACATGCTATATGTCATTACATAATTAATACATATATTTAAAAGAACAGAATGTCCAGGCTAGTTGGATCATACATATTGGAAAATGAACTACAGTTCTGGAGATGTAATGCATTATTTATAGCTGCCTTGATGAGCCAGCTGCCAGCCGTTTCCTTACCACTGTCCTGGCCACTGTAGTATCTGAGCTCTTCACAAGCATTTAAAAATAGAAATAATCTTGTTCTTCCTCCTTTCTCTCCTTGTATATAGGAAGGATAATTTGATTATTCTGTTAGGATTTTGTTTTATTTCTTGCTTTATGGGCTTACTGTCTTTCCTTGTTTGGAAGGTGCTTGATGAGGTCATTTCAAGCAAAAATTAAGTTTTGCTGTTGACCCCGAGCTGAAAACTCCTTGGGTGGAGGCCGTATCTTCTCCAAGCAGGTTCTCCTACGTAGAGCCATAGAACTATCAAGGGTAGAAAGGACTGCCAAGGTCACCAAGTCCAACGCTGACCCACCCCCACTGTACCCACGTGGAGAGATGCAGTGTGGCACACTTGATAGGGCATGAGGTAACGGCCTCACGCTGTGCCAGGGGAGGTTCAGGTTGGCTCCTAGGATCAATCCCTCCTCCCAGAGAGCGGTGAGGCAGCGGCACAGCTGCCAGGGAGCGGTGGGGTCACCTGGAGGCGTCCCAGGGCCGGGGGATGTGGCACTGAGGGACGTGGGCACCATGAGGGTGGGTTGATGGTTGGGCTCGACGATCTTTGTGGTCTTTCCAACCTAAACAATGTTATGATTCTGTATTCTCAGGATTATTGTTGAGAAAAAGCATTAATGCTGGTAATGTTGCACAGCCCAGCCGTGAGTTCACTGTCCTTTAAGAAGTCACCTCGGGTACCTCTGTAGCCCACATGTGCACCGTGTGCAGCACACGGAGCTGCTGCAGGCGTCAGTCACCTCGAGCAGCACCGCAAGCTGCTCTAACGCCGGGCTGAGCAGGATCTCAAGCTGCAGCGGGGGGCCTGGGGAGGGACTGGATGACCTATATAGGACACCGTTTCCATGGTAACTTCGGTCCATGTGAAATGCTGGTTTGGGTGGCACAGCAGCTTCCAGCTGGAATCGAAGAGGCTCGCAGCCTGCTCAGGGTGGGGGTCTCCTCCCTGTCCTCCCGGCCAGCCCTATCTGTGCTGACTGGAGAAGCAATGTGACAGACGAAGCATCGGATGCAAAGCCATGCTTAACCATTTGGAGATGTGTTCAGCAGCTCCTCGACCGCACTGGTTCAGACCAGTCCCATGCTGCTCTGCTGCCGGGCCTTGCAGGGTTACAGCTCCTGGTTGCAAAAGCAAGGTGTTCCTCTGACATGATTCTCAAGTGTTCTCTGCTCAGCTGTTTGACTTTAGTAGCCTCTGTCTCTGGGATTTGTGTTTTGGAATAGGCGTTACAATATTTTAGAGTGCTTGTTTTATGTCTGTTTACTTCATCTCTGAAGAACTGCAGGACACAGTTTAAGATATGAAACCAAAGCACCCTACTGGCTCTTACCTGACCTGCTAAGATTTATCACCAGGCTGTGGAAAACAAGCATTCCTGCAAGATGTCTCTGGCAGTGAGAAGAGGGGAGATGCTCCATGGGTGTGCAGTCCCCTTTGTCCTTCACATTTAGCTGAACGTGGCAGGGGCTGTGGGTGTTTGGGGTACGAAATGTCTTTAAATGCTTCAAGAATCAGATTATTGAATAAAAGGAATGCCTAGCAGCAAATTCGCATGGGGAAAGGGCGATTGGCTCTTCTCTTGCTTGGCAGAGGAGAAGCCAAAGGTGAGGGGGACTTTGGGAATTACACTGCTTTTATTCCGCAGCAACTCTTTACAGAGAGACCCACACGTGGAACTGCTCATTTAAGAGAGGCTAAGAACTATGGCTGCTGCTGGAACGTGCTCCACTATGACGTGTGCTGGCAACGCTCAAGTGCTGTGCTCAGCGCTGGGACCCTCGCTACAAAAAAGACACTGATGCCCTGGAGCGTGTGCACAGGTGCTGGGGAGGGGTTGGGGATGGGCTGTGGATGATCTCAGCGCTCTTTTCCAACCTTAGTGAATTTATGATTCTGTATCAGCACCTGGAAGCTAGCGAATTTCTAACAATTCAGCCTGCTTTTCCTGTTTATTTCCTGGCTCTTAATTCTGCAAGTTATCTTTCCTGAAATTGCCTTTTACCCATTTTCATTAGGAGATTGTTCTTTGAGGGATTTATAGTATTTGTGCTTTCATTCCACTTGTGTAGATACAATCAGCCAATAAAACACAGCTCTTGAAGGAAGATAAATGTCTGTATATACTCGTAAGCTGTGTTTCATTAATGGTGGCTGAATCTACTCCTGCTGGAGCTCAAAAGCAGGATGAAGCTGAGGATAGCATACCGAAAATACTCTTCCTCGAGTCCCAGCTGTGCATTGCACGAGTGGCAAGGCGAGGGGCTGCTCACCAGAGGGCTTGCTTGCTTCCTTCAGAGCAGTGTTTGGTGAAGAGGAGGAGGCAGCCAGCAAGGCATGCATCCCCACTGAGCCAAAGAGCGCTTAAAGCACGCGCAGCCCCAGGCAGTGCCCTGCAGGCAGCTCTGGCCACAAGCAGACAAGGCAGTGAGCAGCTCTGCCTACTGATACTGCCTTTTTCTATAGTTCTCTGTGCCCAAATCCCATCAAAGGACTGGGAACTGTAGCTGCAGCTTTAAGTCAAATTGTTGACTCCCTCCATGAAAATAACGAAAACAGAAGTTTGAATGATAATGGAAATTGTCCTTATTATCAGAATTGCCTTCAAATCCTTCGAAGGGTAGTTGGTAAAGTTAAAAATAAAGAATTGATGCTTATCAGCATGCAGGCTAACCTTGCTAACAAGGAGCATATGACTAAAGCATCTGAGGGTAGAACACATTGGAATTAAGGCTGTATAAATCAACGATCTGTAAACAGTGTGTGGCTAGAAGTTCTGTTGCCTTAAATAGACAAGGTATTTTGTTTGGGAGTTGGTTTTCCTATACCTCCAAATTCTGTTCTGTAACTTTTGCTGATGTCCTACCCCCCTGAAAGCATGACAGCCATCACATGTGCTCCTGTTTTCTGTACCCTCACAGCCTTAGCACAGGATGTCTTCAGCCCGATCTTTCTCTTGCTCGAATTCCCTGTCTCCTTTGAGCACCTGGCTGTGCTTCAATCTCTTCCTTTCCTCTGTAAACTTTGTTCTTCATAGGGCTTGAAGAACATGCTCAAGGCAGTGTTCTTCATCCCAGGTTTGACATGTGTTGGTGGGCATGGTGGGGATGGGTTGATGGTCGGGCATGATGGTCTTAGTGGTGTTTCCCAGCCTTAATGACTCTGTGGTTCTACACCAGACTCCTGCTGGAGGCCATCCCTGGCACCTTGTGAGCCAGAAAGAACAATGTCCCTATTGGAGCTGTCTGCGTGTCTTCCAGACCAACCTCATATGGGAATAGTGATAGGGAAGGCTATAATTGGTGATCTGATCCTTATAGTTCCTCAGTGATGTGTCATTACTGCAACACCCAAATAACCAAAATGGAGTTTTTTTATAACCACTGTGCTGTACAGCTATAAGTGCATCACTTCCCGCATTAATCCAGGAAATAGTTTTTCTTTATGCAATAGAAACTGTAGAGGTAGAATATCCCAAAGGTTTGTGAAACCTTAGGGAAAAAACAATATCAATTATTTCAGTCTTAATTAAATTACTTGAAAGTACAAGGTGAAACGACTTTTTGAGTAAGTGAATGGAGTAATTAAAAACAAAACAAACCAAAAAAACCCACCAAGGACCAGGGGACGTTTATCTGAGCTGCCCAAGTGTCTTTTTGGTAATTCTGTTGCATAAAGTTTTTCCTGAAAGGCAAAACAAAGCCACGGATTACAAACTGCTGAAGAGATGAAAGAATCTAAAGGCACAGAATGACGAGGGGTCAGCATAAAGGTGCTCCAATTCCATTTGCAGTTGATGACAGTGATTATACTCCTGTAGGGGAATAACAGGGGCTTAGCAGCAGGGCTGCAGGATCCATCCTGACCATGTTTTTTTTCTTTTCACAGGAAACAGAAGTGGGTCTCTGTGGGGATGTGAGCAAATTTGCTGAATGTGAAACATCTGTGTGGACAAATTCAATGGAACACGGGTTACAGCCTTTCAGAGCGTGGACAGGTCAAGTATTTCTCTTCACTCTTCTGTATCACTCTGGTTGTGATACAGAAACCAGATCACTTTTGTTAACAGAGCAGTGGGAATCACTGGCGCTATCATTTCCAGCTCTAAGCTGCAAGAAAATGTTTATGTACTCCTCTTTTTTGAAGCTGGATGTATTCACTTCAATAATACTGACAAATATACAGGTTTTCATGGACAAAGAAAGGGCCTACAGGTGTTGTCCTAACTGTTGTGTCTCTAGCAATGTAACATCTCGCAAAATAGAATTAAGAAACTTTTTACAACCACAGGTCTTGGAAAGCAGCATTTTGCTGTGGAAACAAGAATGAATCTTGCTGGGAGCTCTGCCTGAGAATATGGGCTTTGGGGGGAGATTTGTTGCTCGTTGTAGAAATAACGCTTGGTCTGATCTGTGGTCTGTAGATGTGTGCTGCTGACACCACAAAAGAGCAAAGTAAGAAATGGTGAAACTGGGAGTTACAGAGCTGGGAGCTCAAGGTATCAGGCTGCCCTGATCTCTTAGTGAAGCCTGACATCTACATTGTTGAGATAGGGTCAGCTATGCGCAGCACGCTTCTTGTTTCTCCTCTTGAGAGTAAACCCGAGGAGGTGGATTTTGTTGGTTGGAGAAGCAACCAGACAAAAAAATAGAGATGAGATTTGGGAAGCTGCTTGGGGAAGTGCCCAGGTGACAACTGAAAAAAAAAAAAACCCACCACATCTGAAAGCATTATGGATAGTTATGGAATTCAAATTGGAAATGTTCTGTGCATTTTAAATACTTCTACTAGTGGAAGGAGTATAGAAGCTTTAATGTTTAATGTGTGCACAGTAATAGAAAGCTGAACTGATCTCCATGGGCCCATTTGTTCCATCACTGTCCAAAAAGAAATGAATTGAATTCTATTTTAGATCACATTTTGGATCTGGATGTGGTGATGGGAGAGACGAGAAGAATGAAAGCAACGAATATATCTGCCCTGGGATGTCCTCATCTGTCCTGGAAGGCACTGTGCACATGCTTGGTACAATGCAAGAAGCAGGTGAGAATTCAGTGCCCCTTGGGAGGGACTGTGCTGGAGTGAGAGAGGATCTTCTTGAGACCGAGATGCAACTAGATGCTGAGGCAGTGGCACAGGCTGCCCAGAGAGGTGGTGGTGCCCCATCCCTGCAGACAGCCAAGGTCAGGCTGGACGGGGCACTGAGCACTGCTGGAGCTGTGGGTGTCCCTGTGCACTACAGAGGGTTGGGTTGGATGGCCTTTAGGGGTCCCTTTTAACTCGCAAAATTGTATGATTCTATGATAACTGATTTGCAATGGAAATGGTAGTAGGATTTTGATTATAGAATTGAATGAATTCCAGATACCTGTCATTTATATGTTAAAGACTTCTTGTAACTCAGCAACCAAAAGCGATTTCTCTCCAAAATATGACTAAAACCCAGATCTAGTATTTTAACTTCTGTATCACTTCACTCAAAGCCTCTTAATACAACGTCACCGATGGCATTTCAGGTTCCCAGTGATGCAGCTGGTGCTTTCATGTTAAGGCAGTGTGGGATCTGTCTCACAGCAGTGTGATTATTTGCACAGTGGAGCTGTTCCCTGCCCACTGCTGGAGCTGGCAGGCACTGGGATGCCCTCAGTGTAGGGCACTGTCCTCCTCCTCCTCTTAACAAGGAGCACTATGTATGTATTCTATGCTTATTAGTCATAGATTTGGCCTTTGGTATCCACCAGCTTGTCTTATACTTCCAATGGCCCACAGCTTTCTGTGGACTTCCTGCTGATCTCTCTCTTCTGATTTTACAGCTAAGGAACTGAGCGCTATCTCACCAGGTTGCTAATGCAGACATTAAATGCCATGCTCTCCATCCCATTAGTAGTCTCCAAAGTACCACACTTACTGCAGCTCCTCACTCTGTGATCTTGGCAATTACTCTTTTCTGCTCCTTACAACCAGAGCTTCTTTCATCTCCTCTGCTGGGGTTTGGTCCTTTGACCCTCCACAAATTTCCACGAGAAAAGATTTGCCTTGCTTCATCTGGTTCTGCTCAGGGAGTGAAGCTGCAAGCTGTGCCACGTGCTGCCTGCCAATGCTCCCCCCAGCCCTCCCTCACCATCTCCCCTCCTCTGAGGGCTGGTTCTGTACCCAGCTTATACCTGCCAACAAATTTATTGCCTTCCAACCATAGAGTAGATTTGAACCAATGTAACTTCCTTCCCAGTGACCCCCTCTGCTGCTTAGGAGGGCATTACATTCTGCGTCTCTCTGGGTTTCTTTGCTACGAGTTATTGGGAGCCTGGCTTCCCCCCACCCACCTAACAGTTGCTTTGGGAACTTTAGTTGCTTTGGAACTTGCAAAACAAATTCAAGTTTCCTTGTTTGACAATGCTGGCAGTAAGCTAAAACTGTGAGAAGAGCATGAGGAAATATCTGTGGAGTTCTCAAGAGAACGTACGTTGATTTACACGAGTAGAAAAGGAAATTTCAGACAGCCCAGAATATTTTCAGGCATCGGCCTCTGTGCCAGTCTTTCTGGCTAGAAAAAGCATCTTTCTGAAGATGAGCAAATCACCGTTTTATACACGCTTGCTTGTTCAATTTTTAATCTTTCTTTTCCAGTTACGTAAACAGAACGAGGACAATATTAACCGTGTACCACTGCTAAGCTGATCCACTTGCTCCGAGTTATCAGACACAAAGCACTGCAGGGCTGGTTCGTAAATTGAGTTGGATATATGGGTTTTTTTTGTTGGTTTTTTTTTTTTTACATCTGTGTTATTCTGAGCTCTTATGTAAACACTTGGAATGCAATTTCTATATATACTGGACTTGTTATGCAACTGCTCTGTGCAGTGATGCCAAAGGGATTTAATTCTCTTATCGTTGGCTTCTAGAAGTGATCAAGCATTCTTTCTGTGGAAAGCATAGAGAATGATCGAGGGAAAAACAATAATAAGAATGGCAGAAAACAAGGACAACTACAAATTTAAAAAGGAGAAAAAAATGTTCCTAATTTACAGAACTACTTATGGTGCCTTTTACTGAACGCACGATTCCTGCCTCAGTACAACTCAACTACATTTGTTCTTTATGGAAATTTCATTTTCATTGAATGGTTCAATATACATCTGTTTCACAACCCATGCTGAATACTTTATGTATTATTGATGAAGCATGCTTATTTATAGCAGATGTTTAGCAGGATGTCAATGGAAAGGATTGCTGGAAATGTGTTCCATCAGAGTTGGAGGCTGGCGTGCTCCAAAGCGACGACGCTCAGCACATCCCGAGAGCAGTTATGTGAATATGCTGGAATTGCTGAAGTGATGGATAAATGGCAGCTCTCCACAAGAGCTGCTGCTCTCCTTGAAAACATCTTGAAAATCATGAAGTTGCTTCGTACAAAAGCCAATCTTCTGTGTGGATTAGAATGGAATTAATTACTCAGTTAACATATGTACTAAAAAACCCACCCAAGAAAAACTGAGGTTGCAAAATCAAACATTTGGACTATGAAGCTGCTACGCTAGAGTTTATCAAAATGAGATTTTCATAGAATCACAGAATGCCATGGGCTGGAAGCCCCCCCAGCCCCAACCCCTGCCATGGGCTGGCTGCCCCCCACCAGCTCAGGCTGCCCAGGGCCCATCCAACCTGGCCTTGGGCACCTCCAGGGATGGGGCACCCACAGCTCTTTGAATTAAAAGCACTCTGTGATTTAATGCTGCATCCTTACCATTTAATTAAGCACCTGACTGAACTGGTGATTCCGAGCACTTGTGCTACGACACATGGGCTGTAAAATGGTAGGAACATTAAAAAGAAACAACAAAAAAACCCAACCAGCAACAAAAAAGTCCAACTCTGTTGAATTTCCTTTTACGTTAATATCTACCACAGAAATAATTCTTAAAATAGCAGCATTTTTCGTTGGAAACATGTAGGGTTTAGTGATGAGCAAGTCCAGAAACTTCCTGATGAAAGATGAGTTGGCAAACTAAGAGTAGCTAGCAATGAAGGGCATGATAGATGGGTGATCTTTCAGTAGAATCATTATTTGCTTTTCAGGTGGATTATGTCATTTATGGCATGGATTATGTGGGGATTGCCTGCTTTTCCTAGGGAACAGCCATAGGACGAGAGGGAATGGCCTCACGTTGTGCCAGAGGAGGTTCAGGTTGGATGTTAGGATCAATTCCTTTTCCCAAAGAGCAGTGAGGCAGTGGCACAGCTGCCCAGGGGGTGGTGGGGTCACCTGGAGGTGTCCCAGAGCCATGGGCACCGAGTGGCACTGAGGGAGGTGGGCAGTGTGGGAGTGGGTTGAGGTTGGAATGGGTGATCCTACTGGTCTTTTCCAACCTGAATGATTCCATGACCCCTCTGTTCTGCACAGCACTGAAATCTGCATTTGCCATGGGAAACTCAGGATGAGTAAAAGTTTACTATAGGGAACAAGTTCCTTGTTTTCACCACCTTGTTTTCACTTCTGTTTGC
Source organism: Perdix hodgsoniae (assembly GCA_035772895.1). Taxonomy (NCBI): domain Eukaryota; kingdom Metazoa; phylum Chordata; class Aves; order Galliformes; family Phasianidae; genus Perdix; species Perdix hodgsoniae. Next base: position 28,747,588 of record JAPSGF010000007.1, read on the forward strand.
AGGAAAAAAACTTCTTACTTCTCCTGTAAATGCTATGAAATTTCCTCACATTAATGTCTCATTGTGGATTTCCTTGATGACAGTTTTTTCAAGTTCTAGTGAAGTACGTATGCATTCCTCATTCTTTCTGTGCTATGTATTTCTAAGGGAACATCACTTTGTTTCAGCCTGTTCAAGGCATTGTTCAAGGTGTAATTTTCTACTGTGATGTTTCATTTTCCATTTAAAAGCTAACACTGCAGAAAGGAGTTTAGATGTTAGGAGGTAATTCTTTACTCAGAGGTTGGTGAGGCCCTGGCAGTGCTGCCCAGAGCTGTGGGTGCCCCATCCCTGGAGGTGCCCAAGGCCAGGTTGGATGGGCCCTGGGCAGCCCAGGGCAGGGGTTGGGGATGGAGGGGCTGTAAGTTCCATTCCAACCCGAGGCATTCTGTGATTCTGTAGTATGATTTCAGTAGTATTTCACGAGTGGCATTTGGAAAAGCTTGACACCACCCAAGGGAAATGGAAGAAGGTCCATTAAGATGTTAGGTCCCTCTCCCTTCCTGTATCTTTCTCCTCTATTTCAGTCCCATGCATAAAACGATCTGTTCTAATTACAGCAGTAACTCTGTATGATTAGAAGTGAAGGGACCTCCACTCCGCCAACGCGACCTCTGTGCAGCAGCCCTGCCTGCCGGGTGGTGACAGCTGGGACAGCCTCTCTCTCTGCCAGGTCAGGTTTGGACAAGAAAGTGTTTTTCCTCAGGCTTTGCTGTATTTTTAAACTTGCATTTTTTCATGGATTCAAAATTCAGTGAGTGAAACAATCACAGCTGGTTTGTACAGAAAGACTTCATCTTGTTTGAAGTGGGTGGTAAGGATGCTGAGGCTGAACCAGCCTTTCTGTGCTTGAAAATACATTCTCAGCAGAGGAATTTTTGTGGCATTTCTTCCCCTGTAGCATGAAAGCAGAGTTGGATTCAGTATTTGATGAACCAAAGCAAAATGGTGTTGAGGAGCAATCCTGCTCCTGAAACACTGCTGGAAAAAAACAACAAAAAACTTCCAGCACAACTCGCGCTGTTCTCAGGTTCGTTCTTCACTGCCGCAGTGAAATCCATGTTCCTCTCTCTGAAAGGACTGTGGGAACAGCAAACCACGCTGTTTTCTTCCCAAAGCTGTGTCGGTTTTTGTCTGTGACTTTGCTTAGAGTCCTGTAAGAGCAACAGCACGGAAAGCAGAGACTTGTGGCTGTTCATTACGGAGATGATCTGACAGCTGCTGTATCTCTGCACAGCTTTGCATTGCAGTTGAGAGGAGTGCCATCACCCAGCTGACATTTTCCCTCTTCCATTAGGAATGTGCTTTATCTAAGTGCCTTCCTATAAAGCTGGGTTGGAGTTTTTCTTCTTTGGCTGGTTGGTTTTTCTGGTTTGTTTATAGCTGTGCAGAAAGGAGCTGGCCTGTTTTGTTTTGCATCATGGTTTTGGAGTCCCACACAGCATCTTTGGGGGCTGGGATGTTCGAGTTGCCACAGGCTGTGGGCAGCAAATAGATTTGGATGGTTGTTTCTTCTCTGAGCTGCTTTGAAAATTGTGAAATCCATCGAAAGGGCTCAAGTCTCTGAACTAGAACTGCTGCTTTGTACCTTTGCTACCATTTTCTGCAGTGGAATGAGAAACGCGTGACTCTTGCACTGTTTAAACACGCTGCTCTACTTCCACCTTTTGTCCTGTTTCAATAATATAAATAGATGTATTAATTTCACTTCTGTGACAAAGTTCTCGTGGACTTAATGAGATTCTGCTCCTTTGTTAATCCAGCAGCATGAGCAAACAAAACCAGGAAGCATGACAGGAGAACACTTAATCCATCCTCCTGTTATCCTCCAACGTGTTTTCACCTGTTTGAGTGTGAAATGGAAGCATAACTCAGTTTGTGTTGTTCTGCCATATGCTGTAGGTTTTTCTTGAGTAGTAAGAAAGAGGAGAATGCTGTCCTGAGAGCAGTGGATTTCATGGCATTCGCTAATGACATTAATTTTCAGAAAAGAGCGAGCAACGTGTTATGGAGCTTTGAGAAGAGAAATCACTTTCTGCAGCCGTAGCGCTAGGAAAGGGTCACTGCTGGGATTTGCTCTGCAGGAAAAGCTGGAGGTACAGATGGCTGAGGGAAATGGACTTACATGTCAATCATAGAATCATTAAGGCTGGAAAAGACCACTAAGGTCAGCATGTCCAACCACCAACCCATCCCCACCAAGCCCATTAACCATGTCCCTCAGTGCCACAGGTGGATGCAGATAGGTATGTTGCAGCAGGTTTGGATGTGTTGGGAGGCACGTGATGTTTGCCGACTCCTAGGCTGACAGGCACTGGTCAATATTCATGGTGAATATGCACTGCCTGCTATTAGAGTTATTGAAATGCACAAAGATATCTGTTTTAAGCCTGGGTGCTGTGCTTTCTGCTCTCTGAAGCATGCAGCTCTTGTAACGTGTCTTTTTTTTTCTTTGGAACATTTTTATACTGTCAAAATGTGAAATCCTGATTCAGATCTCAGCATCTGTGTGTGATGTTTGTTCCATTTGCATAAACAAAACCCAAACGTGCAGAGACCCAGGGAGTACTATGGTGCTAAGGTGGAATTAATGCTTTCAAACTTTGGATTCTCTTCCTGCAGGTGTGCTTGCTTTCTCAGTTTCCTTTATCAGGCTCTGCCTATAGGCTTACTTGAGGGAAGCCCCAGCACAGGCTGCCCCATCCCTGGAGGTGCCCAAGGCCAGGTTGGATGGGCCCTGGGCAGCCTGAGCTGGTGGGGAGCAGCCAGCCCATGGTAGGGGTTGGGGATGGGGGGGCTTGAGGTCCCTTCCAACTCAAGCAGTTTTGTGATCATGGAAATTGGCCAAATGGACCAACTGTACCAATGGAGTGTCTGTAGGCACTTGAAGCTATTGATCCTCAGCATCCCCAAGCGCAGCATCTGCGAGCAGCTTGCCTCACCCGGTCCAGTATGGTGCTTTGTCCATACGTGTGTCACTGACATCTTAAGGGGCATGGTTTAGTGGGGAAGTACTGGTGGTGGGTGGGTGGTTGGACTGGATGACCTTGGAGGCCTTTTCCAACCTTGGTGATTCTACGATTCTATCATCTCAGGCTTGCGGGTTGTACAGCTCTGAGCATCACTCTCAGAACAGAACACCTAATTCCAGGCACTCAAAGTGTAATTTAAACTTGAAATTTAAAGAGCATCCATAATCCTCCCTCATTTTAGCTGCAAAAATTGCTCCCACTTCCTCTTCAGAATATGTGGAGAGCAAATGCCACCTGAGTGTGCTCACCTCTCTATTGATTAGCAAGCAGGGGGTGTGAATACAGGCAGAAAAGGAGATGTGAAGCTCAGGCTTCTTTTGGAATTTGTTCAGTCCCTTGCGCTGATGAAGTTAGACTAATTTCCTTTTTTTTTTTCTTCTATTTTTTATAACAATTGTGCGTTTTTGCTCGCTGGCTCCCTTACTTTGCTTCCACACTGTCAGATGATTCACGTCAAACTCACAAAAACTGACAGTAAACAAACTACTGCTCATCGGAGTGATTCAACCTCTACTCTTGGGAATACATTTCAGATTGTTTGTGTTCCTACCCCAGGGATGTTCCGCTGCTTTAGCTTTCAGAAATGCTGGCAATCCAAGGTTTTGGTCTTGTGATGTACCAGAGGCAGAGGTCGGTGTCCGGCTCCATCCTCTGGATGCACAGATGTTCCTCTTCCTGGTGTTCCCCCGCAGGCAGGTCACTCTGCAATGGTCAGGACATTTGCAACACCAAATAACACTTAATCCCTAGGAACGGAAGTGGAAAACATTGTGAAAGCTGGAGTCAGACCGAGACTGCATCTTCCAGACGTGGTCCCAGCTGGTGTCACGCAGTGCAGCTGTTCGTGTGTCCCCTCACTGTGCCCACACTTCTGCCAGTGTTCTGCTCCACACCATCTAATGTGGGCAATGCCCATGTGGGAATAGTGTCCTGCTACTGACAAGGGTATTTTTGCCATCTGGGTGTCCAAACCTGCCACTGGATATGTAGTTATCAAGAACTTGATGAAGTGAATGTCCCTGGAGGTGTCCCAGAGCCGTGGGGATGTGGCACCGAAGGACGTGGGCAGTGGGCATAGTGGGGTTTGGTTGGGGTCGGACTTGATGATCATAGTGCTCTTTTCCAGCCTTTATGTTTCCACGCTTCTATGATTTAATCTTCCAGAATCCACATCACCTTATCCCAGGCAGAGTGTGCCCTTTGCCGTGGACAAAGTCACATCCCTGCAACAGCAGCCTGTTCATTGTCTGCAGCTACGCGTGGCCCTTTGGAGAGAAGGGAATGCGGGATTGCCCAGTGCCTGGTGTCCCCACGGGATGGCACTCCGTCCATGCCTGAGCAGCAGGTGAAAACAGAATTGTTGTTCTACAAGTCAAAAAATGACCGTGCAAATTAATGATTGGTGCTTCTCTGCTTCTCTCAGCTCTTCACGTAGTCTGACGTTAGAAGGAATGCTTTGGGTTTTCTTCCCAAATGCTGCAAATGACCTTATTTAGCCAAAAAAAAAAGGATGATAGTTGTTTTATTGTTTTTTTTTTTTTTTTTCCTCCATCTATTTATAAATGGTGAGGGCTGAAATTCAGGAGCCATGAGTAAGAGGCTGTTTGCATAGCCTCAAGCTTTCCCAGACTCTCATCTTGCCAGTGCTCATCCACTCCTCAGTCCATGGCCTATGGCCAGAGGGAGGCTGTGGGTAGTGGGCAGCAAAAAGTTCAGGGAGATGGAGATAACAAACACGGCAAGTAGGGACCAGTGGTACAGCCCTGCAGCAAAGCAAGCACGTTGGCCTCCAGATTTGGCAGTAAGTCAGGTTATTTACAACCCAATATAATTTTTTGGCAGTCTCTGTGCACCTCCAGCATCGCTGCGTGCTAACGAGCGGCTGTGCATACGCCATCGGCACGCTCATAAAATTATAGCAAATGCCTCTCGGTGGGGTTTCTGCCCCACGTGGGGCCGTGCCGTGTGAGGTGCCCAGCAGGCATCGACACGACGTGCACCTGAATGCAAATAAATATTTCCATAACTCCATCTGAAAGTGCTGGCTGACAATGGAGCGGCTGCAAATCATTATGTATTGAAATTCACACTTGTGCTTCAGCAATTTACCGCGGGTGTTATTTTTCTTGGGGAATTATTTTTATTTTCTCAATAGAAAAATCCCCAAGGAAATCTCCTTGGTAACCAGAAATCATGGTAGGAGCCCTGTGAAAATGTACTGCTGGTTTTCATTGACCACTATATCCAGAAGAGAAGATAATTATGATGGTAAAAAAAAAAAAACCCGCATCGATAGATACATTGCCAGCATCTCCATTCAGATACTGAAGCTCAGGGCCCTGCTGCTCTAGGAAGTACAGTTTTACAGGTAAGATAAGAAGTGATGCTGGACCAAGGATTGCTTGAAGAATAATAGAATTATTTAATATGATGTCTAAATATTGATGAATTTAGTGTGAAGCAACTTGCAATGATTCATTGAAGTGTTTAAAAGACATCTCTCAAAATTAGGGTTTCCAAATTAGGGTGATAATGAATTAAAAGCAGTCTGATTTGGAGAGAAAAGACCCTGTTGAGTCTTTCTTCAAGACATTGGCTATTGACTTACATCTTTGCTCTCTTGTCTTGAGCTGGTGAAACAAGTTATATCCATGCTGTCTGTGTGGGTTGCTCCCTTCTGCATGTATTTCACAGTTTACATTCACAACCTTTAGCTCTCAGTGCCTGCAGCTCCACATCTGCAGCCTTGCTGACTTGCTGAGCAACGGTATGAAACCAAACGTGTCATTGAAACTTCTTTGGTTGGGTGGATCAAGCGTGGGTTATGGTAATTGTGAGTCAAAAGGATGTGTGTGTTGGTTCCTTTGTACCAAGGAGAGAACAAAGCCTGTCACTGGGATGCAGGGCAATAGAAAGAGGTGTGCTGCTTGGAAGAGGAGCGCCGTGGCGACAGCCCCAGGAAGCAATCCATTAAATTGGCTCCCACTGCTTTGCGTTCAATGTAATGGGCAGTGCTGGGGCAGTGACTCACTGGGCCAGCGCTGCTGTGGTTTAAAAATACTTTGAGAACTCATTTCACATCAGTATCCCCATGAGTCACCACTTCCAACAAAAGGGCCTGGGGAAAACTTGTTGCTTTGGAAGCGGCTCTCATCTCCCTGTGCAGAGAAGGCATTTAAAATAATGTTCCCAACCCTTCCCGTGGGCTTTAGGTTCAGTTTTGGGAATGGGCAGGTTAATGCTTACCTGTTACGGTGAACCCATTTGTTTCTTCCTTTTCTGCCTGTATCTGCTGGATAGCCTGAGTAATCATGGCTTAGTGGTCACGGTGGTGATGGTTGGACTGTGTGATCTTAGAGGTCTTTCCTAACCTTAATGATTCATATTTCTTTGCCCTGGTAAGACAATCTCTTGATTTGAAAGCTTTGAAATTAAGACCATAATGTCTTGTGCTGCTCAGGTTGCTCTCTGATGTTCCTTCATGTCACTGGAGGCAAGAGGATGGATGGCTCCCAGCTCATCCTCTCTCCTAAGACTCCAGGTAAGTATAGAAAATCCCTGCCCATGTTTGTAACTACGCTAGTGGGAAGCCCTAGCAGAAAACCTTTTAATTTACATGTGGAGTTTTGGAAAACTGTGCAGGGGTGAATTGGAGGTGAGGGGGATCCTGGGCTCATCTCTTGTGTTCATGTGCAAGAAGTAGTGGGCTTTCCTCTCTGCAACACCCAAGAAAGAGCAGAGCTCCTCATAATGCGGTGTCCCGGGGTGTGATATGACAGGTTCACGGAATTGTAGGGATTGGAAGGGATCTCTGGAGTTCATCAAGTCCAACTCCAACTTGCGTAGGACCAAGCTGTCCCAGGGCTGGAGAACTGAGCTATTGTTTCCCATTGAGATCCTTTTTCCAAGCTCCAGCTATTGAGGTGAATGTGCTTCACATCATTTCCTACATGCTCTGGTGTGGAAAAAGTGGAACGTTAAAGCTGCCTTTAACAGCTCCATCAAAGGAGCTGCAAGCAGTGAAGCAGATTTGTTGCCTTGGAGGAGCTCTGCTCTTCCTCTTCATTCATGGAGGAAGCCAAGGCTTCCCAGGAGACCTGTGCTACCCCAACGCCTCAGTATGTGATATGGCATAGAAAGGAGCAGCCCTGTAGGGCAGCTGGGTGCCACGGGCATACGTGGAACATGTAGGCTTGTGCAGCTTGGTCTTTGCCATCTCTCATCTGCTCATGGTTAGATGAAACCTGCCTTTGTGGGGCTGCAGATTCTTTCTTCAGTTCCTGCCCGTCTCTCGCTCATGGGCAACATCCTGTGCCTCAGCAGCTCTGCCATTGCTGCAGTGCTTTAGTAAATGCGTGCCACTGCTTTTGACTCTTCCTGTTTGGGCCAGGAGGGGAATTATTTTGGATCCTGGTATCAAGCTAAGCTATTAGGTGTTCAACTGAACATTTTCTGTTGGATGCGCAATGCCAGCAAGAACTTATAAATCCTGTCTTGATTGTGATCAGGTGCTCAGAGGACTGCAGCACCTGTCCCATGAAGAAAGGCTGAGGGAGCTGGGCTTGTTCAGCTTGGAGAGGAGAAGGCTGTGGGGAGACCTCACTGTGGCCTTTCAGTACTTGAGGGGAACTTATAAGCAGAAGGGGGAGTGACATTTTACGTGCTCTGACAGCAATAGGACAAGGGGAACAGCAGCACAGGCCAGTGCACCAAGCTTATAAAATATGCTGGGAGCAACCTTATGAAGTAGGCTTTCTTTGTAGCAGATGGATCTGGTTACGTGTTTGGCCTGCTCTGTGTGCTCTGAAGCAGTAGGAATGCAGTTTGTTCTTTTTCGCGGGGTATAAACATTTATGCTCTCCTTTCTGACCCTATCGCTTTGATCTCCTCCATATACTTTTCCAGCAATGCCTACTGGCGATGGAAAAATGCATTAGCCTGAGCTAATTTGTTTTTCCTTTATATGCAAGTGCATTAAGTCTTGGGAAACAGGACAGCGAAGTGAAATTGTGGAGCTGCAGGGCAGATCAGTGCATCCATGACACCATGCTGGGGATTAGGGTGCACCTTTGTGACAGAAGGAGTAGAGGTACTCTAACTGTGGGGTCATAGTACTTCTTCCTCTTCTCTTTAGAAGGATTTGCTTTCTCTTCTTCAGAGTTAAATGGTGCATTGCCATTAGCAGTAGAAGAAGAAAAAGAAAAAGAAAGAGCTCATGAGCAGAACTCGTAGGGCAAACTTGTGAGCACGTTGCTTCTGCACTGGGTCCATTCTGCCATGTCACTTCCTAGCAGTCACATTTCTATCATGTTCCCATGCATGGAGCTGGAATCTGCACTCCAGCAAGCAAGCATGCTCTGAGTCTGTGCTGCATGGTCCCCCCGGATCCCTCAGCATCCTGCTGCTTCTGAAGGGATGCTGCTAGGGCTGGAGTGTGGGTCTGTACCTTGTCTTTTCTTCTGAAATGAAATGCCTGCACAGGTGTGTGAATCAAAGAATTGAAGGGGTTTGTTCCTTGTGCTGCTTTTATTTCAAGTCATTTAAGGTTGAAAGTCTATGACAGGTCACTTGGGACATTGCTTATTACTGTCCAAATACTAAAAGGGGATTCAAATAATGTAATCTTGTTTCTGGTGGCTTGCTGGAGAACTCTAGATTACCCCTGCATTTGTTGCAACCTTTCCAGGGCTGAATTGCAATGAGATTATAAATACCAGTATTTTTTTTCCAGCTTGCTAGCAGGTTAATAGCTTCACTGCAATGCAATGATGTGCTCCAGCCACCCTCGCCCATCCTTGGGCTGAATCTTAACCAAGTACTAGATGTAACCTCAACATCTGTCTGCTGTCCTGAGATGCTCACACTCCCAGAAAAGATGGGAAGGAACTGCAGGATTCAGTGGTAATTATGGGCACAATTATCCTGGCCCCTGCCCTATCCATGAGCCAAGGAAAAAGGAAATGAGGTGGCCTCAGCCATGAATTCAGCAACTGACCACACTGCTTCACCTTCCTCCTGAGTACAGCACTGTGGGGCCTCCTGTTCTGAAGGTCTCACTGTGCTCAAGCTGGCCTCAGGATTTTGGGGTTTGATTCGTAGTTTCTGAATAGTTGGAGTTGGCAGCTCGCTGCTTGTTGGATTTTTCTGCCTGGGTGATTAGCTATAAAAAGACATGTTTGGATTTCTGTGGTGTTCATCATTTATTTCAGAAAATACAGCAACATGGTTTTAGGCAGACCCAAAAATAGTCATCCTCTGTATCATCTCAGTTTGAGACTGATGACCCAGATTTCACCACCTTTATCTCAGCCTGGCCAACTCCTTAGCACTCCTGCTAAGGCTGCTGAACCATTTCTAATTCTCATCATGCTTCGTACGGTATCTTAATTATTGAATCATAGAATGGCTGCCCCAGGGCCCATCCAACCTGGCCTTGGGCACCTCCAGGCATGGGGCACCCACAGCTCTGGGCAGCACTGCCAGGCCTCACTGCCCTTTGAGTGAAGAATTCCTTCCTAACATCTAACCTCAAACTCCTCTTCTAGTTTAAAGCCACCCCCCCCCTTGTCCTATCATTATCAGACCATGTAAAAAGTTTCCCCAGAGCCTTCTCTTCTCCAGGCTAAATAAGCCCGCTTCCCTCAGCCTTTCTTCATAGGAGAGGTGCTGCAGCCCTCTGAGCATCCTTAATACCTTTCCAAAAGTCCCACCTCTCCTGAGGCTAGCAGAAAATCTCTGGTGTTGCCCCTTAAAAGAGAAAAAACATGATTATGGGATACCTAGCTGGCTAGAAAACAATAGCTTTGCTTTTAAGCGTGCTGCCCACCAGGAAGGTGGATGGAGATGCAAATGTTTAGTTTATCTATAGATGTGTGTGTGTATGCATTAACTGAAACTTGGCTTTTGTGGCCTTTTTTCCCCGTTAAAGGTCATAGACCTGCTCAGTTGCACAGTTCTATCTCGTGTGATTCGGTGAGCTTTAAAGTCTAAGTTCTTGTAGCCAAGAGGATTTGAGTTCACTTTTGTCAGATTTTTTGCTGTTTTCCACTCTTTTCTACCCCTTTTGAGTGTACAGAATAGCACTTGAAAGGTGTGACTGACTACATGTTCAAGTAGCAGGAAGCAAGGAAAAGAACCCGCTGATTCTCTTAGGAAAAAACTACTCATTTTTTTCTAAGTCAACTCTATGATTTTATTATTGCAGCTTGATTCCTTACCTCAGAACAGCCAAACTGCTCTCCACCACCAAGGAAGCTCCAGGAAGGGGGAGAGGTGACTTTGGTTCTGCTTTCCTCTCCTAACCCACTGTGAGAGGATGGAAAACCCAGTGCTGCATGGGCTCTCTGGGACACAGTAGCTCCCTTGGGCAGCTCGCTGTGCGTTTTGTTGCCTATGACAAGCACGCACCATTTCCTCTTTGCGCCAATTGGTTGTGCTGAGGAATGCATTCAAACTGGGCTACTGTTCCATCCTCAAATAATTAATCATTTGCTGCTGTAGAAGTCTGGCTATTTCTCCTGTGCCAGTGATACTCAAGGAGCAACGAAGACTGTCGCTTTAGCTGTGGTGCGTGTGTTGCAAGGGTAATCATTAATTGTTGCATGACAGTAGTGCTTCTGAGCCAGGATCAAGCTTGAACACATCAAGAAAGGCCAGCCTTGGCCTCGAGCAGTCACCAGATCACATGAAAGTGGAAGAGGAAAGTGCAGTGAGCGTGGAGGGAGCTGTGGTGCGGGTCAGAGCAAGGACGCGGCAGAGCTAGGAATAGAAACCCGTTCTCCAGGCTTGCTAGCCCCAAGCGCTCCCATCCCCAGCTCCTGCCTCCTGCTGACCCCACCAGCTTCCTCCAGCCTCACGCTTCCTCTCAACTTCACGTAAACCTGGCACTGAGGAGGCCTGGGGAGTAGGAGGCTGAGCTGGGCTTCGTTCTCACCCCACGGGGCACAGCTGGGGGCTCATCCCATGGAGGTGGGCTGTGTTCCAGTGCACGGCCGCTCATCAGCTGCTTCCCCAGCTCAGGGCAGAGACGCGGGTAGGCCCCCTGCTTCTCTCCAGTCCTTACGCAACAGCACAGCTTCTCAGAACAAGCGCTTGGCTTTGTTTCTTTAGTTAAAGTCTGCTTTGTTTTCTTCATGTTTTCCATCATTTGCTTCGCTGCTGGTTGTTGTTGTTTTAATTAGCTTGCTGCAGATAGCGGGAGATTGAGTTAGTGGATGTACTCTGAGAAAAACCTCCACCTGATTTAGTCACCTCCAGACAGAGGTGGGCAAAGCGTTGCACTGCAGACAAGTTGTTGTCTGTGTGTTTGTTTGTTTTCATTTAGCTGTTCCATTTCCCTACATGCAAATTTCCACAAGATTGCTTTGAAATTGCTGGAGGTTGGCAAAGCCTCTCATGCTGAGAATGTCTGGAAGTGATTTGCAGCATGAGCCCGCAGGAGGGCTTAGTGTCCGGTGAACATACAGCATTTGCACCTCGGAAGCTGCAGTGTGCTGCCTTTGGAAGGCCACAGCGAAACATCTGTTTGTAAAGGGGCTCAAGTCATTAATTTACCATTAGGTTTCAAAATTCCTGGTTGTCAGATGTTTTTCAAAGCAGCTTAACTGTGACTTGTTCCAGGTGATGCTGTGGCTTTCACCAGCCTGAGAGGCGATAAGTGTTCTGCATTGATCCAGCTGTTTCACGTTGAAATGGAGCCAGTTTTAGACCTGTATCCTTTTAACTCAGAAGGTCAGCAAGTCTAGAAGGCCAACTGCATCTTGTGCTGCATCAAAAGAGAGGTGGCAGCAGGGTGAAAGAATGGATTGTCCCCATCTGCTCTGCCATTGTGAGGCCCTAACTGCAGTACTGCATCCAGGCATCCTGGGCCCCCCAGCACAAGAAAGGTATGGAGGTGTTGAAGCAGGTTCAGAGGATGGCACAAAGATGCTCAGAGGGCTGAAGAACCTCTCCTGTGTAGAAAGACTGGGGGAGCTGGGCTCATTCAGCCTGGAGAAAAGAAGTCTCTGGGGAGACCTCATTGCTGCCTTCCGGGTCTTGAACGAAGCTTATAAGCAGGAGGAGAAGTGCCTTTTTACATGTTCTGATAGTGATAAGACAAGAGGGAATGGCTTTAAACTAAAAGACAGGTGATTTAGTTGGATGTTAGGCAGAAATTCTTTGCTCAGAGGTTGGCGAGGCCCTGGCAGTGCTGCGCAGAGCTGTGGATGCCCCATCCCTGGAGGTGCCCAAGGCCAGGTTGGGTGGGCCCTGGACAGCCCGAGATGGTGGGGGGCAGCCAGCCCAGGGCAGGGGTTGGAACCAGAAGATCTTTAAGATCCCTTCCAACCTACGCCATTCTATAATTTTAACACCTGGTATCACAATGTAGATCTAGCAGTTCAAATTCAGGATGTAAGTGAGGCTCCAGGTGATGTAGCCGCCAATGTCAACTGTGTTCTGCTGTGGATATGCTGTTGAACTTCACATGGAACAGCTGCGTGGGTCCGGGGTTCCGTCTGGCTTGTTGGGCTGGTTTGTTTGCTCACATCTTGCATCCAGGGCTGTGGTGAGCCAGCAAGAGCAGCGTGCAGCTTTGCTTCAAAGGTGCGTGGCCACACACCTCCCCAGCACAGCACGCACCTGTGGGTGACTCTACAACATGTGACAGCTTGTGGTCCAGCACAGATAAGCAGCAGCGACTTGTTTATCTGCATTCCCAGCTCTGCTATAGAGCTCCACAAAGACAAGTCCCAGCTCCGTCCCAGCTTTCCCTAGGGCAAGTGAATACAAGCAGGCCAGGCACAGCCTACACGCACTGCCTTTGACTGTGTTTGCTATGAACCCTGGGGAATTTACTGTGAAGCTGAGCCTCAGAAGTTCCAGTGGGAGAAAAAGTAGTTTTGTTCCTTAGCAGATGCAATTGCTCAGAGGCACAGAGAGCAGGGCCTGGGCTAAGCTCCCCTTCACACAGCGCACTGCTGGGAACGGCACCAGCTCTGGGAAGGGACCCGGCTGCCATTGCAGCAGGGCAATAAATACTCTTCTGGCATTTTTGGATCACAGTGTTGTTCCGAGCAGAGATGCTCCTCCTGACGCATATCTTGGCAAAGTCTAAAAAAGGGAGTGGGAATCCTGTGGATAGCAGGAATGCTCAAAGTGACTAATTAATGACAAAAAGATTTTTGGCTGGATGCTAAAGCTCATGGTGCCAGCTCTCAAATCATCTCCAACTCTGAAAGATTAAGATAGAATGTGACAGTCCCCCTCCTGCAGGAGGACTATCGGACATCTGCCTTTGAGAGGCTCTTACTCCTTCCTTTGCCACATGTCATGCAGGCCTTGTCCAGGTCTCTCTTTAATTAGAACATGTATATACATGTATTCTATTCGTTATATATTTATATATATATATATGTGTGTTATATATATATAACAAAGTTGATGATACTGGGCTGCATCCTTCACTATGGGAATGGGTAAAAATGCAAACTTTTTCTTTGCCCTGCAGAATAGAAGCTGACTTCCCAGAGGTGCAGGAGCTTTGCTGGCTTTTGTGCACATCCAGGCAGCAACAGGTGGAATGGAGCTCCACCAGCACAGCTGAGACCTGAGCACCTGGATCACTGAACACTGGAAGAGGTATGTAATCCTTGTGTCTCTGGTTCTGATTTGCACTTCTCCATCATGAAGTTTGGCCTTAGGTCAGCAATCAGTAGAAGTTTGTCATAGCAAATCAGAGTTCAAAGGCCTGGAACTCAAACTCCTGCCCTGCCTGCTCGATGTGCATGCAAACAGCAAACACACCCCTTTGTAGCCATCCACACGCAACACAATGGCCATCCCAGGAGCTTTCCAAGCACACTCGGACCTTGTCACAAGCAGCACTGCTTGTACCAAACTGACTCTATTATTATCATTTGTTCATATATTAGCACGCTGCCTAAGGGCAGATCCCATTCAATAGAATTTGCCTCTTCTGCTGCGCAAAAAGAATAGTCCTCAAGGAGGTTTTGATTTTACCCAGATGTTTGCAGAACAGCACTGTTCACTGAGTGATCTCTCCAAAGAGATGGAGCATCACACACAGGGGCAGATTGGAGAAAAGCTGGGAGGTGAGAGAAGCAGATGATGCATTTTTATGCTGCCTGTTCAAGTGATAGCTGGGTACGTCCTCTGTGTGCCTCTCATAGGACAAGCTGGCAACAGGCACAGTGAGTCCTTTTGGAAGTTGTGGAATCACAGAATCATAAAGGTTCCAAAAAACTCCAGGATCATCAAACCCAACTGTCAACCCACCACCACCATGCCCATTAAATGTGTCCCTAAGTGCCATGTCAATGTGGTGTGTAGGTTCTTTCTAAAAAAAGAAAGCTCAGGGAACACCTACATCAGCTGGGATAAGAACTGAATTACTCGCTGGATCTCAAACTTGGGAGCAGGTCTGTGTTCTGGCAGCTTGGTTTTGAGGGAAGACCTGGCCTCTTGTCTCTGCCAAATGTCTCTATGCCCTTGGTTTTGTGGTCACACTGTGTGTTATCCCTATTTTTCAGTAGTCCTGGTGCATAAGGCAATGTGTACGTTTGGGACCCCAGATCTACCTTTAATTATCAGATCCTGGGGAGTGCTAAAGAGGGACCCTACGTGCCTGTTCTACTCATCAAATGCTGCAGGCTGGGAGTGTTCCCTGGCTCACTTGGGCTCATGCACAGCACTGGTCTGCAAGAGAGACAGCAGCATGACTCTGTTCCTGGCACCATCTTGTCCTGTTCCCTGCTGTCCTGCTCCATGCCGGCTCCCACGCTAATGCAGAGCCAGCACTGGGTGAATTAACCTAATTAAAGCAGAGAACAGAAGGAGATGTGATGGAGAACAATTATTTCACATTTAATTGAAAAAATCCATTTCTGCACGGGTCCCATGTGTTCCCTTTTGCTGGTTTCCAAGAACAACTACAGGCATTTCTATTATTACACACTCTATGCAGTTAGGGAACGTACATCATCTGGCTGAAACCAAAGCCCTCCTCCAGCCAGCACTGGGCTCTGCGGTGCTCTGTGCTCAGGTGGCTCAGAAGCACACCCGTGGTTAAAAGTGCTTGGTGCAGTAAGCTGGAAGCTTTCAGAGAGTGAGAAGTTTCACATGGAGAAAACAAATCCCAGTTTGTTTATTAAGCCTAAGACCTTTCATTCGAGGCACATGGAGTTTGACAAACTTCAGCCAAACAAATGGAACATTTCTGAGTTGACCCAGGATATGGATACTGGAAACAGAAATAACCATCAGCCATAAAGCAGCCTAAAGCCAGGGTGCCAAAATCTCAGCTGTTGTGATCGTTGTTTCCAGCTCAGGATCTGGTGTAGCTTCCTTCTCCCGGTGTTGGTTACTCAGGTTGGCTAACAATAGACGCATGCTTTTATATGTATACAAATGTTCTTACCTGCATGAGTTTCAGAGAAGTGCAGAGGGGATGGCCTCACGTCGTGCCGGGGGAGGTTCGGGTTGGCTGTTAGGAACAGTTCCTTCTCCCAAAAAGCGGCGAGGCAGTGGCACAGCTGCCCAGGGAGTGGTGGGGTCACCAGGAGGTAGAAAAGAAGGAAAGCTACACCAGTGAACACGCAGAGGATGAAATTTAGGTTGACGGATTACCCCACTCTCAGTTTGGCATATGCAATTTGGTCAGTGACTGGAGGATGTTTTTGTTTGAGGTGCACTGATTTGTTTATTTCTCTGATTCAGTTGATGCTGCTGTAGCCAAGATCCCTTCATCAGTCCTGTTAAGCTGACGAGTAACGCAGTATGGCTCATGATGGTGGTGAGCTCTAAAAAAAATCAAGTCAAAAAGGTTTGCATCTGTGCTTTCTAAAGGTCTGATAAAACGTTCATTGAAAGACCAAGGACGTAATACTAAATTACAGGGCAGTTATTTCTGGGAAATGGTGGAGCATTGTTGATTTTGCATTAGTAAGCCTTTGTCAAAGACAGTAATTAGCAATGCTATGGGCACATATGTAGGTTTATTTATTCAAAGCAAACAGTGGGAAGTGCTGTTAATATAACTTCAAATGTTAATGTTGGGAAGAGTATATGAGCAGATTAGTAAAATAGAATTATTTATTTGGCTTCACCTTTGTGTTTAAATGATTTCTTGGGGAAGGAGGAAGGATGAGGTAATCTGTGAGAGAAATTTTTTTCTTCTCTCGTATTCATATAATCATGGAATCATGGAATGGTTTGGGTTGGAAGGGACCTTTAAGGTCATCTAGTTCCAACCCCCTGCTCTAGGCAGGGACATCTCCCACCAGACCACTGTTGTTGGAGTACCGACTACCAAATGCTGCTGTGTCACTGCTTGAGCCATCAATCGGGTGCAGCCAGAGAAGCACAAAGGCTGTGGTGAAACAAATGAAGGAGGTCAGTGCCACCCCATCCTGTCCTTGGGTCGTGGAGAATCAGTCTTCTTCCTGTGAAAGGCTCCAGGAACCAGAGAGGCTTCCTGCTGCTGCAGCCAGGGTGCTGTGCTGCATGTGGACAGATCCTGCACATCTGACAGCGGGAGAGACAGATGCCAAGGAAGGAGACCTGATGGAGCCGAGGTCAGGCTGGACGGGGCTCTGAGCACTGATGGAGCTGTTGGTGTCCCTGCTCAGTGCGGGGTGTTGGACCAGATGGCCTTTAAGGGTCCCTTCCAACTCCAATGATTCTATGACTCCATGTAATGGGACTCCTGAATTACCAGATAACGAGTGGTGGCACTGCGGATAATTAACTTCCTAAGGTGCTATCTTGAGCACCAGAGAGCATTCTTTCAAAGGTTGGCTGTTTTCTTAAAATATGATTGCCTTTGTAAATCTATGGCTTTGCTAGGTGCATAAACCGAGAGCTCATTTACTTCCTTAATTAATGACACAACCTGTAATTATCCGAAATGTTATGGAAGATGGCCACAGAATGCACTGCAAGCAACTGACTGAACACCTGAGCGCTAATAGCTTTTGAAAGGCGAGGTGGATTTTTCATGCCAAAGCAATTTCAGTGGGAACATAACCTGGGTGGCCTGCTTCTGTGCTGTGAAATTGTTGCATCATGGAGCCCTGTGTAAATGCAAATACTGAGTGGCACAGCTGTAATAACACTAAGGAGGCAGGCAGTAACATCTGGGAGGTTACTCAAGCCCCTCTGATAAACTGTCTCAATTTTCTAGGTACGTCTTCCTTTTTTTTCCCAAGAATATTTGGCCTCCTGTGTCAGGAGGGTGCACAGAACACATGTTCTATCATGCACACTGTCCTAGTTCTTTCCAAGATATACGAGGGCTGCTCTGAAAGTATTGCTTCCTATGTTGTTATGTTGGCCCACAGTGTCAGAGGCGGATGCTGGTGGGATGGCAGCCAGCAGAGGCTGAACCTTCCCACCAATATCCCGTTGAATTTTGTTGCTGTGTGGCAGATGGCAGCAGAGGGGCACTCTGACACAAAGGCATCTGACATGGGAGTGCAGATGAAGCAAAGGTTGGAGCTGAATTCCTCCATGCAGAAAAATGGCACCACTGACATTCCTTAGGGCTTGCTGAACACTGATGGAGACCAGCCACTGGATGTGAGGGGTGGGTGGTAAATTTCAGCAGTGGCAACAGTGGCAGCGGTCACCTCCACTGGTGCAGATGTGTAGGAGTGCAGCTTGCTTGTTCATTGCTGGTGAACATGCACAGCTAATGGTGCTGACTGCATTGCAATCCGTAGCTGAGAATTTGCTTTATCAAATAGTGTCATTGTGCTCTTTGTATCTCTTGTAGTTTCCATGGAAATAAATAGGAGGCATTACTTTCAGAGCAAACTGTGTACAAGACAGAAATGTTGCGGCTCCAGAGGAAAAAAGTGAGATGCTACCAGGATACGACCAGAGCCACGCTATGGCTAAAGAAACAGCAGTGATCAGGTCAATTATCTGGCCACAGTGCTTTGTGCCCCTTTGGACCGTTCCTCTTCCAACCAAGTTCTGCGGGAGGCCTTGGCATCTTTAGCTGCATCCACCTAAGAGGTCCAGAGAATGAGATATCTTTTCTTTCCACCCCAGGGTGAACGGTACTTGCAAGATGAAGGTTAACACACTCACCAAGCTTCAGAATGGGTCCTCCCTGCAGTTTCAGCACAGCAGTAGGGACAGAGGTACCTGCAGGGAGGGACCAGGTCTTCTTATCACCTTGAGAAGGTGTCATTTTGTGGTGGACCAGGCTCTAATGGGATTCTTGTGGTACGAACCTCGTGGCAGTCTGTAGGCTACAGCATTTCTCATGAGGAATAGCCCAGATTCTTTAACAGTCGACTCATCTATGGCTGATGTTGTCTTGTCCCTGTTCCTGTCCTTTTGAAGAGGATGCTCAGCAGCTTGGTGTAGCCACACCAGCTTCAACTGATGGAAAGTTCCTTTCCTTAAAAATGTTTCTGAGCACGGGAAACATAAAGCAGACTGTGGGTGCCCCATCCCTGGAGGTGCCTGAGGCCAGGTTGGATGGGCCCTGGGCAGCCTGAGCTGGTGGGGGGCAGCCAGCCCAGGGCAGGGGTTGGGGCTGGGGGGGCTTGGAGGTCCCTTCCAACCCAAGGCATCCTGTGATTAACTCACCATTTTGTTTTGTGTAGATTAGAAAAAAAGAATGTGGTGCTTAAAAGAAATTTAATTTTCTCTCCTGGTTTTCTTTGCCTAAGCTGGAGGTTTTTTTTCGGGCAATTAGGAGCACAAAAACGTTTGCTGTTAACAGCCAGCATTAATTAATGAACTAATGGAGAGCAGACTTATCAATTGGCAGTCTAATGCCAGTTGCTTTTAAGTATTTTCTTTTTTTTTCTTGTTGGTTTTTTTTACCCTGTGTGAGTGAATATTCGTCTGAATTAAAGCGGACTTAATATTGTGTAAGTTTGGAAATGACCAGAGGTAAATCAAATTTAGGTCATTTTTCTTCTGAAGAACTTCCTCTGAGGGATCGAATGCAGTTTAGCTAATCCACTTATAGTCAAGCAGTGACTTAATTCAGATTATTTTCCTAAGTGTGTCTGTCTAGGTAATACTTCGTGCTGCTGTCCAACCTATCCTGCTTTCCTAGGGATGCGGCGGTGTGGCAGCCAGAAGAATTACACCCATTCACACCAGCTGAGTGCTAGGACCCAAGATGTGAAATTTAAATATATATTTGGAAAAATGAAGTCATGGTCTGGGTGAGTTTCTATTCCTTTCTTTTCTGACAGCCAGCAGAAATACAAGACATGCAGGGAAAAAAAGTAGAATAAGTTGGACAAGAGTTTGAAACTCTATGGATTCTTTCCTCACTGTTCCTTCAGCTCCATGTGATGCACATAATTTGGGGGCTGCATGTCCCGGCTGGTGCTGCTGGATGCCTGCACCGTGCCCACTGCCCGCGTCCCTCAGTGCCACATCCCCCGGCTCTGGGACGCCTCCAGGTGACCCCACCGCTCCCTGGCAGCCGTGCCGCTGCCTCACCGCTCTCTGGAAGAAGGAGTGTTTCTTAATAGCCAACCTGAACTTCTCCTAAATTTTAAATGCTTCAGTGCTGCAGCTCTTCTGACTGTGAGTCCAATGGGGGAGGAGGTGGCTGGGTTCATCCCCAGAGATTCTGAGGAGCTAAAGCCGTGTTAAAGTTGGGAATCACTGACTGTGCACAGTCCCTGCGGGCCACGGCTTGATGCCATGTGTGGCTGCTGCACGCCACGGCTTCACCACCCAGCAAAACCAGTGTGCTGGTAAGAGCTGTGTTTCCCAGTAAGAACCAGGGGCCACCAGCTCCTTTCTGGGGCCGTCTCTGGAGCAGTGCTGGCAGCCCATGGGCAGGCAGCCTCCTCACACAGGTGGTGGGGAGCCAAGGCCTCTGAGGCACACCATTTCTGGTCCATCATGCAAAGTCATCGAGGGCATTCCTCTTTTCCATTCAAAACAGGTTTATGTTTGCTATCTGAGGCAATATGTGCTATGGACTGGACAGCAATGCCTGATGTTTTCACTGCACTGAGTCCTGGAGAGCTGCACTTGCAGAGCTTATAACCGAGGTACCAGACCATACTGTTGCCAGGGGAATCAGGGTTCCTACATGTTTAAGCCCATGTTGTATAAGCCAACATAAGATTAATAGATCTGATATTCATCACAGGAAATGAAATACACTGTTTCAACACAGCTGGTGAAGGTATATGTTGAAGACCTATTAAAATCCTATTTCACATACTGCAGGGGAGGCAATTTCCGTGGTAGAAGTGCTGTAGGTGGCCACATTAGTTTGCATTGCACAGCCTACTCACTAGATGTCTCCAGGAGCAACCTGCACGCTCAGGGCTGCATTGCCTGGTAACTGAAGGAGGCTGGAAAGGAGCTGGAGCTGTGTCTGAGCAGAAGTTTATTTGTTTGCATTCTGTACCCGCCTATTTGGGAAGCCAGGTGACACTTCTACAGCAGAGGTGGCTTTCTGCAGAGCAGCACACGGTGTCCCATGAGCATCTCTGGGAGCACGCCTGGTCCTTCAACCGGCAGCATGCTTACAGAGTTTACCTCTCACACACAGTTTAGGGTACTAATGAGGCATCCTACGTAAACTCCTTTCCTTTCTTCTTCTGTATCTGGAATTTCAGTGTGCTTAGTGGGAAGATGAGCATTAAGCCATATATCTAGTCACCAGGGAAGATGAGCACAGCTTCGTTCCAGTGACTTTAATTAAGCTATTTTAGCTGGGCCAGTAACTTCAGCTGAGCAGCAACATTTCTTATTATAACTGGGAATTATCTGATGAAGCTGCAGCACCACGCTCTGATTGCAGCAGCTAATGTGTGAAGTGCTGATGAGCCGGTTTTGGATATGGATCCATAGATCAGCCCATGGATCTCTGCCATGTACAGGTCCTTCCAGTGCCAAGGGAACAAACAGCCCCTGGGCTCTAAAGCTTTTATGCTTCTCCTGCTGACCACGGGTTCCTGCGCTGCAAGCAGTAGCTGTTTTCTATGTTTACACAGTCACCCAGCCTTCTTTTGCATCTCAGAGAACTTTTGGTCCCAGAAACAACTTCCTGTGGCAATGAGTCCTCTGGGCTGATTTCACTGGGCGTAATAGGTTTTCATTTGCATTTGGCTTTGAATTTTCCACCCTTTCATTTCGCTAAATGTTGCTGCTTTCTACTGCTGTCAGGCCAGCAGAATAGCAGCTCTCGCTATGCTTTTCTCTAGACCACCTGCTGTCCCCCAGCCTTTCATCAAGGCACGATGCAAGCAGGCACCCCACCAGCCATTGCCGTGCCATGTGTGCGTGCAGAAGTGAAGCAGATCATGAGAGCAAGTCCGGTAAGGGGATGCAGGACCGCTTCGTCTGTAAAGTGGATCATCACTTTGAGAGCAAATGCGTTGGCTGCTGAAAGAAAGAGAGGAAAGCAGTCATCCCGAGGCGTTCAGCAACAAACTATGCAAGGCGTAACCTCAAACCACAGGAAGCCCTGATATCCCATGAATTAACAAATATTTTTCTATTAATACCAGCATTTTTATTGCCTCTTTCATCCTGAAAGAACCCTAGTTGGCTTTCATGCTTTACAGACTCAATTCACTAATTACCTCTCCTCACCACTGAAATACAATATATTCCCATAGATATGCAGATAGCAGAGGCTTAACCACACAGACAAGTCTCTGCGCTGGCACGGGGAGTGGAAAGCAGTGTGTGCTGAAGGCAGAGGAGGATGTTTGCCAGATGGAGCGAAGCGTTGAGGCAGGATGGTGGAGTGAGAGGCAGGACCCCCGGGTTGGGCAGTGCTCCTGAACCACTCTTCTACTTTACAGCTCTGTGCAACGAGCTGAAAGGAGGCTGTGTGAGCTGGGGTCGGCCTCTGCTCCCAGGGAACGGCCGTAGGACGAGAGGGGATGGGCTCCCGTTGTGCCAGGGGAGGTTCGGGTTGGCTGCTGGGGGCAATGCCTTCTCCAGAAGGGATTCTGCTGCCCAGGGAGCGGTGGGGTCACCTGGAGGTGTCCCAGAGCCATGGGGATGTGGCACTGAGGGATGTGGGCAGTGGGCACGGTGGGGTTGGACTGGATGGTCTATTCCAACTTTAATATTCTACAGTTATCTGAATAATACATCTGTGCTGGTCCTCTAGCTCTGAGTAGGGAAGGCAAACTTTTGAGCCGCTGGCGCGCAGCCATCATGGTGAGGAAGAGGAGTGTGGTCACACGCGGTACCTCTCCCATCCCCTTCGGCTCCCATCCCCATTGGCCTGAGGAAAATGGCACCTGGAGATGATGAGGTGTGTGAGTGGAGAAGAACAGCAAGAAAAACAATCCAAGTCTCAAAAAGGGACAGTATATAGACCAAATGTGTTATTTCTTTTATCTGTTTATCAATGAATGCATTTAACTGTGAATCTTCAGTCAAAGAACAAGGACATGGAAAGCTTTGGGAGATTCTAAGGGAAGAAAAATGGAATAAGGAAGCCAAAAGATACTGGGCTCCTTTAACAACAACAGAAAAAATAGAACTTCAGAGAAGGCAAGCCAGAAGTCAGCTCTGTCACAGCCTTGTTTATTTTGCTAAACAGCTGAAAGATGGAGAGCTTATGCCCTTTGCCTGCTCCAGGAGAACCAAAGCAGCAATTACAGACACGTGTGCGTACTGGGAGCAGACCTGGTGCCCCAGTTTGATGTGCTGCCTGGAGTCATTCTCTTCACTTTTCCCATAGGCATTTCCCTGTTCTGCAGCCCAGAAGAGACCAATCTCCCTGTGCTTGGCATTCAGCCTCAGCACTCAGCCAGGCAGAAACAGCCCCCAAATGCCCTGGTGCTGCCTCTGGCAGAATGCTGCGGGGTGCTGGGCAGCAGTAGATGTCATGGCGAGTTCTGCGTGTTCAGCAGATGTGGTCCTGATGGTTCACTCCTTGAAACCCTCAGTTTTCCCAAAGCGTGTAAGTGCAGGCATTTCCCCAGTGCTTTCAGATAGGACAGAAATGCCAGTCTTTCTCTAGGCAAGAGTCCGGGGATGGGCAGCAGAGCTGCGAGGGGTCTGGAGCAGCGGTGTGATGGGGGCGGCTGAGGGAAGCGGGGCTGTTCGGTGTGGAGAAGAGGAGGCTCAGGGGAGACCTCACGGCTCTGTGCAACGAGCTGAAAGGAGGCTGTGTGAGCTGGGGTCGGCCTGTGCTCCCAGGGAACGGCCGTAGGGCGAGAGGGGATGGGCTCCCGTTGTGCCAGGGGAGGTTCGGGTTGGCTGCTGGGAGCAACGCCTTCTCCAGAAGGGATTCTGCACTGACACGGCTGCCCAGGGGGTGGTGGGGTCACCCGGAGGTGTCGCAGAGCCCTGGGGATGTGGCACTGCGGGACGTGGGCAGCGGGCAGTATGAGTTGTGGGCAGACGGTTGATCTTAGTGATCTCAGGTGATCTTAGTGGTCTTTCCCAACTTTAATGATCCTATGATTCTAAGGAAGACACCCAGTTTTAACCAAGGTGTGAACTTAAGGCACATTTTATCTAAGCAGATGCAAACTTATTTAAATGCTCTTAAATGGGAACAGGCACAGCTTAAACTGCTGTAAACTGTTTTAAAATGGAAATTGTGTCAGCCTCTTTTGCTGCCTTGATCCTGGAGCAGGAGTGCATGACTGAAAGGAAATGGTTTATCATCCCCCATGCAGTGCTGGCTGAAGGCGTCCCAAAGTTGGCTGCTGGCTCCCTGACCAGCCTCAGTGCAACGTCAGCCAGAGTTCCTTAACCCAACATCATTTGCAAATTGCATGAGGATGGCTAATCTGCATGGGAGCAGGGGAGGATCACTCAAGCAGGCCTTTCTGCTCACTAGGGGATCCTGCTCAGATAGGAGGGAGGAACCATCCACGGCAATCAGCAACATATTTAATTGCATCCTCTTTGCAGTTTGGCCTTTTGCTTTCAAACCTGATCTTCAACCACTTCATAGAATCATAGAATGTCTTGGGTTGGAAGGGATCCCGAGGATCACCAAGTTCCAACCCCCTGCCACCCGGTTGTCTGTTGGTTGCTGGATGATGCTTAAAGCATACATCTAACCAGCTGATGTGTAAGAGGCAATGCTGAAGGCTTTGCCTTCCCTTGGTGGGATGGCTCAGGAATGCTGGTGAAAGGGGACAGCAGCACAGCGTGGTATCCTGCCCTATGGATCCCTCTCTGGACCTGGGCAAGGTTTGTGGTTAAATCTCCACACCTGGCAGCCTGAATGCCCGCTGCCTAATGGCTACCTAAAGATGCTGCTTGGCATTAATCCTAAATATTTTCCTTCAGAGTTGAAAGCTCTTTGTGAGCATAATCTGCCAGTACAAACAGAAGAAAATCTCTGTTTGTCTGAAGAGCAGAACTTGGCATGGTTTCCAGGGGAAAATGCCAAGTACATGAGGTTGTTTGCTCTCCTCGAAACAGTCACGACTGATCCTTAGCTTCACTAAGGCGCATCTGGCTGTCATCTCTGCACATCTGTATCCTGTGATACACACGGTTTTCTCTCTATACTTGAAGTGGTTTTATGCTGGGACGTGGCTCCAGAATGAGCAAAAGTGCATCTTTCTGCCACTCCTCTGGGAACCTTCCTGGGTCCTAGCAATGTTACTGGGACCTCCTCTGGAGCCACACAAAGCATTTCCACAGCCTTCCCAGGACAGCAGCCTACAGGGCAGCCAACAGAAGCTCAAGTCACGGCTTGTGGGGAACCCACACGCATCACTGAATCATTGCAGGATGCATCCATCAAAAGGACACTGCTTGGTACCACCTGCACCCCTCCTTCTGAGCCTCCTGGTCAGAAAAGGAGCAAGAGTGAAAAGAAAGAAGTGGAAGAGTGACACAAAGCACATCTCCAGCAGCACACTGGTCTTCTCTTTTTGTAACCAGAATTTTTTTCTTTCTTTCTTTATCTTTTTTTTTTTCTTTTCTTTTCTTGCAGAAGGCTCTCATAGAAGATAAACATAAGAGCTTGTCTCTCAGAAGAGTGACATCCACAGCAGCTCCTCTGCCTTCTGTTTCCTCCTGCATACAGATTAGCTCAAGCCTGCTCTGCCCACATGCTGATTTGTCAGCGGAGGAGAAGAGGGAATTCTCCACTGTGTTACCCTGCCCAGGAATGGAAACATTTCACAAGCTGTCAGGTAGTGTCTGCCCTGCTGCGAAGGAATTTCCTAAATGAATTTGTGACTGAGGAGGAAATGTGTTCCTGAACAACAGAGACTTCCCAAGCAGATATTCCAATCTGAAGCACAGCAAGCCTACACCTTGGTATCTGCAAGGTGATGCAATGGAAGGGAGGTGACCAAAGGAAGATGAACAGTGAATTTGCAGTGACTCTCAGGTCAGCATTCGCAAGCAGAGATGGACTTCAAAAGGGCACAAATATAAAAGGAATACTTTGGAAGTGCAGTCATAGAACTCTTGGACGTCAGCTGGAGCAATGTTCATCCCAAACTTCTCAACCCAAAGCTGGCTGCTGACTGTTGCATGGTATTGACCAAGAGCAAGCAATGAGACAGGCACGGCCTTTCGTAAATGGCGGTGATTTCTTTTGGTATCTGAGAGTGCTAGAAGTTATGGGGTATTTAAGATAATTTATCACGGGATGAAACCTGCCTGCAGTGAAGGGAGTGTTTCTTACTTGGAGAACAAAACAGAAGAAACAAAACACAAATTAATAAACCAAACCAAAACATGGCTTTCATAGTTACATCCCAGCACGGCTGCTAACTTACTCTGCTTACTGTCTGCACAGGAACTGGCCGTGCCTACCTGGGGCCAGCAGGGCCAGCAGCTGTGCCTGTGAGTACCATGGATCAGTCTTTGGGAATACTGACTGACAGCCCTGCTGAAGTTAATCACAGAATTGTGAAGGTTGGAAGGGATCTCTGGAGATCACCAAGTCCAACCCCTGCTAAAGCAGATTCCCTGCAAGGATGGTGAGAGACCCTTGGAGGGGAGATTGGAAGCTGAGTGCACCACAAGAGGCCAATCCTAATGTGAAGCCTGCTGCCATGAGTTTTTAGTTGCTTCGTTTTGGTCAGAAGTGTTCTAACTTGAAATAATGAAACCTCTGAGAGACTTTCGGAGGGTTTCTGCTCTCCTGCTCCATCAGTCCCCTTTGGGAGCGCTGCCCATGCTTTCATGCTCTCTCCTCCCCTTATTTCATAGAACCATTTGAGTTGGAAGGGGCCCCTAAAGGTCATCGAGTCCAACCGCCTCGCAGTGAACAGCTCCATCAGGTGCTCAGTCCCACCCGGCCT
Source organism: Perdix hodgsoniae (assembly GCA_035772895.1). Lineage (NCBI taxonomy): Eukaryota > Metazoa > Chordata > Aves > Galliformes > Phasianidae > Perdix > Perdix hodgsoniae. The sequence continues at coordinate 28,773,905 of JAPSGF010000007.1, forward strand.
GACCTCGGATGCCTGCAGGGAGCGGGCAGCTGTCAGGACACCGAGGAGAAGTCCTGAGCGGCCGATCTGATTTCAGGGACGCCCAGCTCAAGGCCAGGCGCAACCAGAGCCGCGGACAGATGTGTCACATCGCCTCAGCGCCCTTCCTGGAGAGCGGGGATGCCGGCGTTCGCTCACAACCTCGGGCTCTCCAGAGGCAGCGGTCTCGTGCACGCACGGTGCTCTGGCTCCGGCACGGCCACTAGGCGTTCGCTGGAATTCTGCAGTCATAGTGACGATGTAAAGCCATGGCAAAGGGATGAAAGGTTCAGGGACGGGCGGGTGGGGCCGGGCACCGCTCACCCAGCGCATCGTTGGGAGCGGCGTGGCGGAGAGGAACCCCAACCCCCCGGTGAGAATCCCGCACGGTGCGGGCGGTGCAACGGCATCGCGGCGACAGGGGAGGGGCGGCCGGGCTCCCGGCGCGGTGCGCGGCTCTTTTTGTCTGCCTAGGCGGAATACCTTCACGGCAGGTAAAGGTGCCCGTCGGACGCGATGCCGAGAGCCCCCCGGCAAGGCGGGGCGGGGAGAAGCTCCGCGGTCGTGACCGCGGAAAACGCCGGCACCCGCGTCGGGGTCGGCCGGAGGGACGCGGCGGGGAAGCGCGACCCGCGCCCGCCCGCGGGGACCCCGCCCGGGGAGCCGGGACGGCCCCGAGCCCTCCGCCGCGGCTCCCCGCCCCGTTCCCCGCCCAGCAGCCCGCCCCGCGTGTCGGCGGCGGCGGGGAGGGGGGTCGGGGCCGGCCGTGAAGTTTGGGCTCCGCCGTCCCCAGCGCCGTCCCCTCCCCATCCCG
>JAPSGF010000007.1:28775136-28803030 GCA_035772895.1 Perdix hodgsoniae
TCGCGGGGAGCTGCTGCGGGGGCAGCTGGGCGCGCTGGCCGCCCTGGCCCTGCTGCTGGCCGGCCGCGGCGGTGAGTGTGCGGCGGGGCCGGGGCGGGGAGGCGGGGAAGGAGGAGGTGGTGGTGGTGGTGGTGGTGGAGGGGGGTGCGCGCGGCCGGGGGGCGGCGGGCGGTGCACCGCAAAGTTGGCGGGGCTCGGGGGCCTGCGGAGGGGCCGGGGGTCCGAGGGGCCGCGCCGCGCCGCGCCCGGGCAGCTCCCCACGTGTCGCCGCCAGCCCGAGAGCTGCCGGCCGGGCGGAGGGGCCGAGCGCCCGTCTCCTGCCTCAGCCTCCGGCCGGCTGAGAAAGGAGGGCAGGAGCGAGCGGTCGGTGTTTTGCATTGCAAATGTGCGAGCGCCAGCGCGATCCGCGCGAGGCTTGTTTTCCTTTCGGTGGAGGAGATCGTACCCCTCCGTGGCCCGGCTTTGCTTTTTCAACAAACAGCCGTGGCTGAAGGGTTTCGCGGTGTCCAGCATGGTGCGAGGAATGCTCTGATGTTTAGGAAGGAGCGCAAACACGAGCTGGGACTTCGGCACCTCGTGTTACGGAACGGAGCGTAGGGATGTTTGGATGGGGCTTAAGTTTGTGGGCTGTAACGCCGTCGCATTGATGAGATTTGCTCCTTTGTTTCTGTACGGGCGTTCTGAGAGTTGCGCTTGTTTTCTCTGATTGCTTCTGAAAGCGAGGTTGGGAAAGGTCGCTGTCAGCGCCTTGTGAGTAAGCGGAGGTGTGCTCACAACGCCTGTGCCTTCGTACATCACGGAATCATCATAGAATGGTTGGAGTCGGAAGGCACCGCTGAGGGCCGTCCATTCCAACCCCTGCAGTGCACAGGGACACCCACAGCTCCAGCTGTGCTCACAGCCCCGTCCAGCCTGACCTCGTGCAGGGATGGGGCACCGCCACCTCTCTGGGCAGCCTGTGCCACTGCCTCACCGCCCTTAATGTAGCACAGGTGTGACAGCCATCAGGGCTGCCAGCAAGAATCCCACTCCTAGAGACAAAGGACCTCTCCAGACCGCTCTGCACACCTTTGCCATGTATTTTCTGATTGTGTGGCAAAGGCAAAATTCAGACCTGTTCTAAACAGAGCGTGGCACATGTTCTTTCCTGATGAGTGGTGTGTTCCCATCCCATGCTTGGGCTCACATTTCCTGCTGTGAAAGGGAGCTCCAGCCTTTGGGGAAGGCAGTAGAGGCTGCACAGATCCTTGATGTAGATAGATTTGCCTGCGCTTTGCAAAGACTTCCCAAAGTGCTGAGTCCCCTCCCGACACTGGCAGCTTCTGTCAGGGCTCTCTGTTTCCTAGAATCAGATCATCACTGCGCAGCTTGGGTTGGAAGAGACCTTAAAGACCCCCCCAGCCCAGCCCCTGCCACGAACTGGCTGCCCCCTACCAGCTGAGGCTGCCCAGGGCCCATCCAGCCCGGCCTTGGGCACCTCCAGGGATGGGGCACCCACTAAGTTTCAGTTTGGAAGGGTGTCTCGTGTTATCTGTCATTGGGGTTAGTTTAAAATTAATCCAAGAGTGGGAGTTGGGCACAGCCGGTGCAGCACCCTGCTGCTGTGCACGGCCAGGAGTGGCAACCAGAAGGGCGGTGTTTCTGGCAGCACTGCTGAATCTGCCTCCTCATCGACCAGACTCAGGGCACTGGATTTTCTTGGAGTCACAGTTCCAGCTCTGCAGTGTGTGTCATTGCTAGGTAGGGAACACAAAGGTGCTTTTTAATTTAGTGATTTAAGTTTTTCCCCTCTAAAAATTTGTGATTTTAAGATGGCTTGCTATCGGGTCGCATCACCCTTCCCACTCCCCTGACTGTGGCAGGGGTAGCGGGCTCAGCCTCTGCTTCTGGAGCAGCATTCAGTAGAACAAGGCAGTGGTATCCAGAGCAGAGCCAGGTCTGCTTCGACAGCACGCAGGGCTGACCTGCAGCTTGCTTGTGACCTTGGTGTTGGTGAGAGCAGTGGCAACATGAGACATTGGGGCTCACAGGCCTCACTGGGGTGCAGTGGGACAGGAGTGATTACAGCTGTTGTAAGGACATCCAGTTCGGCAGTCCCAGGTTTGAATCACCCTTTTGAGATGTTTGTTTTTCATGCTCCTGTTTTTCTTGGTCGGTGTCCTTCCCCTCGCTTGCCATCTCTGTGCCAACTGTGCCATGCCCTGGGTTCGGAAAAGCACTGCTATTGGAGTCGTGGATGAGCTGTTTGCTGAGCTGCCAAAGCCCCTCTTGCACCTATCAGCCACAGGAGATAGGCTGGAGCTCTTTGTGCAGAGCAGGTAAGCGCAGTGAGCTGCTGGCAGGGCTGCCTGCAGCGCGTGGCCCAGAGGGCAGAGCGTGAGGTCCGCTCTCTGTTCTGGTGGCTGCCGTTGCTTCTCTCTGTGACTCAACCTCTTCATGTCTCATTTGGCTAGGTCTCTAAAATGAGGCCTCCTTTTTAAGCCACTCGGAGATCTCCTGATGCTAAATGATGTGTAACAACAAAGTGCTATAACATTATAATGTTTATATGAAGGGCATTCCAAAGGCCCTTATGCTAGGGCGTTCCAAAATGTATAAAGCGCAAATGAAGAAGAAATTCGAGTTTGCAAAGTTCATCCCAGCAGTACAAATACAGCTGGGGTGCCTCTTTCTCTCTTTGAGGCCGTGCAGATCCCTGGCTGTGCTCTGACATCAAGGAAGTCGTGCTGGTAAATAAGAGATCTCAGTGCTGCTTCCAATTCTCTACCCATCTCTGCCATCCTTGCAGAAAGAGCCAAACTATGAGCTATTCTTATTTTGTGTTATTTTATTCTGTATGCTCATCGTTCTGACTCCTTACATGTCACTAGTGTAGAGAGGTGTAAGCGTAGAAAACAGTCCTTTATTAAGGGAGACAATCCATCAAACTGTGATGACTTGGGTATTTCAGGGGAGGCATCTGAGTCGGGTCCTGCACCAGGTTGCTGTCACAGAAGAAATAACGGGCAACAGTCAGGGTGGTTTTTTTTCCTCCTCTCTGCGTCTTTTTGGCAGGGCAGCAAGGAAAAGCGCGGGCTGAATCTGCAGCCCTTACTCAGGGGGTAGGCACATCCGAGCAGACGGAGTTACCTGCATGATTCAAGCATGGAAGATCTGGTTTGCTTTTAAGGCTTGTTTTAACTTGACAGGCACGATGTACTCAGAGCGGCGAAGCACGGCCTGCCAGGTGCGTTCTGACCAGCTTTGATACTTGCTCTGGATCCAGGGCTCAGGCTCGCTCTATGGGTTGCCCAGCTCTTCTGGAGGGCTGTGCGGGACTGGGAACATCCATCTCACAATGATGTGCTTACTGCAAGCATCCATGCGATCCCATTCCTCCATGCAGGGGAAGCTGGGAGCGGATGCCCCGGCGTGTTCCTTTTCTGCCTCTGCACTGGCTGGAAAAGCTTTCAAGACTAGAAGGAACCACATAGAATGCTCCCTTCTGACCTCTTTGCCTCGAAGGGCATTTCCCTATGTATCCCTTTACTGCCAAAATAGTCTTGAAGAATCTTGGTGTGACAGATCCTGGTCACGTAGCTGGGAATTAAGTGAAAACTCCCTGGTTTCATTTGACTGTTTTGGTTTGCACAAACCAAGAAACCCAAACCAAACTTTAGAGGTCATGCAATGAAAGCACGAGAGCAGTTGTTTTCCTCACCTCTTCAGTGAAGCGGGGACTGCGTGAGAGTAATCCTAGCTCAGATGTAATGCTGTAATCGCTGGACCCCTGGATATGGGAATTTACCCTCATAAACTAAGGAGAGGCGTCAGGCCAGAGTGTGGTATGTGACCTCTTTGGCAGGGAGCTTGTTTGGCCTTGCAGGAAATGACTTGTTCATTTGTTTAGTTCTCGTTCAAGGTCCTGCACCAATGGATGACAGGAAAGGAAGGCTCCTACGCAGCCAGCTACAATTCGGGGAACAGCAGGGCTGGCACGTGGTGGTGTGTGGAAGGGAGGCATGGGGGGACATGCTTAATGAGGGGCTCGGCTTCCAGCATGTGCTTACAGTCATGGTAGAGCGGGGCTCATATGCCTGCCTGATGTTGGACTTGCTTCAGGGTCCTGCCAAAGCTGTGATTGCGAGGTAAACGCCACCTGAAATCATGGAGCTGTGGTTCTCAGGATGTGGATGCAGGATGATGAGGAATAGGCGGTTTACTGCCTCGAGCAGGGTGTGAAGGCAGAAGGTGGCTGGCCTCCCAGCTGTTCCTGAACAGAGTGAGTGCAAGGCTGACACCGTGAATAGCAGAAAAGCTCAACAACAGCTGTAGTTTCTTCGGTGTCTATAAAGGGAAGGTGGGCTGGGGGCTCCATGTCTGCCTGCGCTGCTCTGACTGCAGACAGTCCTGCCCTGTGCTGCTTGCAGCTGCTCTTTCCCTCGGAGCCTCTTTTTGTGCGGGGTCACACACCGGCCTAGGGTAGTATTCTGCAAAATCTGCTCAGTAAAATGTCTTGCAGAGGGGTTTAACAAGCCAGGACAGGAAGAATCCTTGGGTGGTGCTTCTGCTCTGAATGGCCTGGCTTCCGGTAAGGCTGGCCTGTTAGGCTTTATTTTTCTCTAAGCCCTTCATTAGTAGATCCCTCCATCCGTTGATCTTAAGTGGCCCTTAATGTTGAGAAGTCTGATGGACTCTATCCATTTTTGGCCAAAGACTGGCAAAAGGAAGGACTTGATTAGACCTGTCATACATCTATTGGAATTTGCTCTATCAAATAGTGTTATCTTGCTCTTTGGATCTGTCATAGTTTCCACGGAAATAAATGGGAGGCATTACTTTTGGAGCGAGTCACATACAGGGGAGATGGTTGGTCTGTAGCTTCCTGGGGTTCAAGAGGGACATCGGTCAGAAAAGAAAGGTTACGGAGAGCGTGCCCCATATCTGATAAATGAGAAGTGGGCCCCCCCGTATTCTTATCTCTAAATCAGGGAGAGACGGTTTGAAGGCTGGACTGCTTCGCAGATAAAGAGGGTTGTGGTCAATGGCTCTGTGTCTGGGTTGAGGGGTGGTGGCCCCTTGGCGTCTGTCTGGGGTCCGGTGCTCTTCAGCATCTTTGTTAAAAACAGACAGTGGGATTGAGTGCACCTTCAAGCACTTTGCTGATGACACCAAGCTGAGTGGTGTGGTTGATACAGCAGAAGGAAGGGATGCCATCCAGAGGGACCTGGGTAGCCTCAGGAAGTGGGTGCACAGTGAACCAATTGAAATTCAACAAAGCCAAGTGCAAGGCGTTGCATCCAGATTGGGACAAGCCCAGGAATGTGTAACAGGTGAGGGAGTGACTTTTTATGTGGACTGATAGTGGTAGGACAAGTGGGAATGGCTCTAAACTAAAAGAGGAGAGATTTAGATTAGATGTTAGGGGAAAAATTTTCACTCAGGTTGGTGAGGCCCTGGCAGTGCTGTCAGAGAGCTGTGGGTGCCCCATCCCTGGAGGTGCCCGAGGCCAGGTTGGATGGGCCCTGGGCAGCCTGAGCTGGTGGGGGGCAGCCAGCCCAGGGCAGGGGTTGGGCTGGGGGGGCTCTGAGGTCCTTTCCAACCCAAGTCAGTCTGTGATGTCATGAAACCTGACAGTGAAAACTCTGGAGTGTTGTTGTTGTTTCAAATAGGAAAATGCTGTGAGCTCCGTGAGCTTACAGCCTGGGGGATGCATCTTTTTTTACTTGCATTACTTAGAAACCAGTGCAACTTCTTCAGGCAATTTCTGCAGAAACGTAGATTTCTTCCCACAGGCACAGTGAGAATGCTGAGCTGCCTTGGGAGCCTGCATCTTGCTGTCACAGGGCTGTGCTTTACCACCTGTTGTGGGGCACACCACTTGGTTATCATTGCTATTTTCTCTCTCTCTCTCTCTCTCTCTCTCTCTTTTTTTTTTATAGCTGGCAACCAGACAGTTGAGTTGCAGTGCTGCATTTTTGGAGGGGGGGGGGAAAGTTTGCGTTTTCCCTTCTTTTCTTTTGTGCAGTTCTCTAGAACAGTCTCTAAGCAAGGGATTTTAAGAAGCGCTGAGGATTTTAGGAAGCTTTGTTCTGCTGTAGGCTTTACCTTTTAATATCTCTGAGAGTCAAGTCATACCCATGCCAAGAGCCTTTGATAACCTTGTCCTAATTTCTTGTCCGCTGTTGTGGCTTTATGGGAAGAAAAATGGACATGCCTTAGCGTGGGCAAGATGTTTGTGTTCCTGCCACTTTATTCCTCGTGTCCTGTAGACATGCTCCGAGAAGAATAAGGTTACCCAGTAAGTAAATCTACGTGGCTGGTCTGCACCAAAACTGAATTACTCACAGCATCGAAGGGAACTCCTCTGAAAGTGGGAACAGTAAGTGTGTGTCATTTGCAGTTCATGAATGGACTCTTGGCTGATCCTGAAGGGATTAAAGTGTCTTACCTCTACTTTTCCATGGGATCTCTCTGGGCTCTTAGACTCTCTTCCATCTTTGAAGAGCTTGTCCTTGTGTTATTTACTGTCAAGGACATCACAGAATCACAGAATCACAGAATGACCCAGGTTGGAAGGGACCTCAAGGATCATGTAGTTCCAACCCCCCTGCCTGGCAGGGCCACCAAACATACACCTTTAGATCAGGTTGCCCAGAGCCCTGTCCAGCCTGGTCTTGAACACCTCCAAGGACGGGGCATCCACAACCTCCCTGGGCAGCCTATTCCAGGACCCAACCACTCTCCCAGTAAAGAACTTCCCCCTAACATCCAACCTAAATCTTCCCTCTTTTATAAAACCATTTCCCCTAGTCCTGCTATTATCAGCCCTTTCGAAGAGTTTACACCCCTCCTGGGTGTAGGTTCCCTTCAGGTATTGAAAGGCTGCAATGAGGTCACCCCGCAGCCTTCTCTTCTCCAGGCTGAACAAACCCAACTCCCTCAGCCTGTCCTCGTAGGGGAGGTGCTCCAGTCCCCTGATCATCTTCGTGGCCCTCCTCTGGACCCTTTCCAAAATCTCCATGTCTTTTTTGTACTGAGGGCTCCACACCTGAACACAGTACTCCAGATGGGGCCTCACAAGAGCAGGGTAGAGAGGGACAATCACCTCCCTATCCCTGCTGACCACCCCTCAAGACATCCTGACTAGGGACTTTGCAGTTAGCTACTTGAAACCCTTAAGGGACAGTTCTGTCTCCCTTTATTTTGTCTCCCACCAAAGTTTACTTTTTCTCTCCTTGCTTCATCTTCCAGGTTCTGACTGCTGTAGGAAAAGACTTAGATTTGATTTTGCCAGCTTGGAAATTGACAGCAATGAATCTACCTTGATATAAGAGCGGCCATGGGATGAGACCCAAGGATGATCTAGCTGTGTTTTTTTTTTTTGGGGGGTGGGCTGTGTGGATGCCTCCATTGCTTTGGCAATGGAGCCAACCAGATCAAAGGGGCATCTGTACCTCTGTGAGACATTAGGTATGTGCAGCAAATGTGTTCATACCAACCATGGCTGACTTTCTGCTAAACGTTCCAGTTTAACAATAAAATGAGTACAAATTCTAGATATTAAGCTTTTATTTAAGAGTAGGTGGGAAGACTGTGGGAATGGGGAGATTTCTGTGTGTGTTCGTCAGTGCAAGGGAGGACAAGGGAGGAAAGCGAGGAGGATGGGCCATTGCGTCCAGCAAAAAGGGCTGATGAAAAGAAACCTGTAGCATCTGGAGAGCACTTCAGGCTGGACTGAAAGCTGCAGCTTGGTATGGAATTAATTTGTTTAAACAGAATTTTTGGTGGCATCCTTGAGGCTGAGTCTCCTGGGAGAAGTGCTGGGTCTTGTTCTTCCGAGAAGAAGGGAGGTGTTGAAGAGGAGTCCAGATGTGGTGTCCAGGGAGATGGCTGTGTGGGACAGCACTTGATGGGATTTGATTTGCCTTATATAGACATTTTTCACTGACGGGGACTGTTAAAGAGATGGGATTGAATGTCATTTGCTTACAAGCCTTGCCTGTGGGAAGCAGTTGGTCTCCAAGTCCTGCCTGGGACTAGGAGACTTAGTTTATTACAGACTCTGAGAAGCAGATAGAAGGACGCACCTGCTGTCCTGCCTGCTGCCCTACGCCGTCCTCTCGCTCAGCTTAGCAGGCAGCGCTGACACAGGTGCTGTGTCGGTGAATGTGAGCGTATGCATAGAGAAGGGCATATACCTTACCCAGAAGAAAAACACTTGTAGGCACAAGGGAGTGTCAGGACTCATTTGGAGGCACAGATTTAGTTGTTTTGAAACATTCCATTGCTGAGCTGTGAACTGAACAGCTGTGCTAAGTGGCTGAGATTCACAGTCTGGTCTGACCTTTCTATACCTCCAGTAGTGTGTGTGGTACTTTGGACAATGGCCATGTTTGTGTGTCCATAGGCAGTTAGGCCCCGATCCAGGAGGCAAGTGCTTAACTTGCAGCATGTGAAGTAACGCGATTGACTTCAAGTAGGCTTGTGTGTATGCAAGGTTAACCAGATCCTCGCTCACTCACTGCTTCTTGGTCCACGGCCTTTTTGCAGGAAATAATTCAAGTCAGCATAGCCTCAAATTATAAAGCAGGGAGACTGAGAGATGAGAGAATTTACCAGGGTAGTCCCAGCAGAGGAATGACAAAGGTGCCGATGGAGTGCGGACCTGTAGATTTGTGCTGCAGTCTGTAGTGTGCTGACGTGTCCTTACAGATCAGCCACGGGAAGTCTCCTATGGCTCTGTGGCCACAACAAGAGGTGCGCAGCAAGAATGCTCTGTGGAAATCGTGGAAGCATTAAGGTTGGAAAAGACCACTAAGATCATCCAGCCCACCCCCACCGTGCCCACTGCCCGCGTCCCTCAGTGCCACATCCCCCGGCTCTGGGACACCTCCAGGTGACCCCACCGCTCCCTGGCAGCCGTGCCGCTGCCTCACCGCTCTCTGGGAGGAGGGATTGTTCCTAACAGCCAGCCTGAAATGTGGTATATCTGGTCTTTTATGGTGGTGGAAGAAGAGAAGGGCATGTGTTTGTGCAGTGCTGAGCATGCTCTTCTAAAGAAACTTTGGGCTGTTAAGCGTCGTCCTCAGTGTTTGTTTCTGCAGCAGGCATCACCTATTAAATAAGAACTGCAAACAAATTTTAATAGCTCAATTGTGAAAGAGCCTGCTTAACTCCGGGAAAAGAATCTTTTTGATATGCAAGCCAAAAACATGCTAACCGAACTACAAACAACTGAAAGCTCTGCTGTTAAAATAATTCTCCTAGAGAGATAGATTCGGCTGCTATTTTTTCCTAAGATGGCCAGAACATATTGCAACATAAAGCAGAGGCAAAAACGAGCCTTACATGGACATTCCTTTCTCTTGTGAGAGGATCAGCCTTCCAGTTCTTAGCGCACTTCACTGCAGTAGTTAATTTTCAGTTCTCCAGCTTTCAGAGAGAATGGGACAGAAATAATCGTATTTTAAAACGAGCACTGCATGCACCCAGAGAGCACAACAGTTCATTTTAAGGGTAAGAAGAACACAAGCTGTTCCGATTGACGGTACAGAAAATGGAGTGTACTCAAAGGTTCACAGTGTTTGATTTCTATTGTTAAAGAATAGGTGTGTATGATGTACAACCCTGCAGGGCAGTGGCAAACAGAATTGCTAAATGCTTCTGTACTCAGTAAGACCAGGCTGTGCAGGAGCTGGTGAGGCTTCTGGCCACAATCCTACCTGGGTGTGCTGTGTTTCCTTCTGGGGTATTGTGCTGCTGCTGCTGAACTCTGTACTGAGGGCACTATACAGCGGAAGATCAGTGGTGGGATTGCACAAAGTCTTTCCATGTGGCTGTTGGACAGCTGATTGGACTGCTCACTTGGTGTAGCCCACATATGGTGCCGTGGTTAAGATTTTTCAGCTGAACGCAGGTTGTGTCTCAGTTCTGTTTGGGCAGAGGCCGTCCTGCCATATCCCACGTGTACTGGCTTTTGCCGGGGATCTCACAAGCCTTGTCAAAACTGAGCTAAAAAGACCCTTATCCCAAATGGCTTCTCATCCAAGGAAATGGCATGTACAGCTTGCTGTTGGCATGTTTGTTTCATGAGCTTAAATGAGTTGTGCTCACAGCATATAGCGTTGCTTGCTATGGATTCCTTCTCAGCATCGTAGGAGGGGAGGGAGAAAAAGGAGAGATAATAATTAGAAAAAGAAAAGCTATTTTTACTACTGACTGCAAAGTAAAACAAATGGATTCATTCTCTTCTTGAATCAAAGGAGGCAACAAATCAAATGTGTTTAGAAGTGGTGGAGTTTTCCAAGAACGTAACTAAGTAACATAGAAGCCTTTTAAATCAAAAAGCAATCTGAAGAGCGGTTGCAGGAGTGCTGTGTTGGTATTGATCACCGCTGTCATTCTTGCTGTTGAGACAGTTGTTATGCTTTCCAGCTTTTTCCAAAATTGACGTGTTTGAGGGGGAAGGCGTACGGACTCAGTGGGAGGGTTTGAGGAGGACGAGGAGTTGTCAGTGTGGAGAGAGGTTCATCATCTCCTCATGCAGCAAGGCCTTACTCGCCACGGCCTGGGGTCCACACAACAGGGTCTGCTGCCAGAGGGTGGCCCCTGGAACTGCAGGCGGGGCATGTGAGGATGGAGAACGCAGGAGAACACGGCCTGTGTTTAGCCCTGAAGGTAAAGTGACCTTAATTCCAGGCATTTTACCCTGATTTGTCCTGGTGACTGGAAAAAGGAAAACATAACTCCCATTTTTAAGAAAGGGAGAAAGGAAGACCTGACGAACTGCAGACAGTAGTGACTCTTGTGTATGTGCTGGGGAAGATCATGGAACAGATCCTTCTGGAAGAGATGTTAAGGTGCATGCAAGAGGAGGAGGTGATCCAGGACAGCCAGCATGGCTTCATCGGGGGCAGATCATGGCTCACCAATCTACAATGTGTGGTGGCACTGGTGGACAAAGGAAGGGCAAGTGTTGTCATCTACCTGGACTTGTGCAAGGCCTTTGATGTGGTCCCACACTGTATCCTTATATCTAAATTGGAGAGAGATGGAATTGAATGGTGAACTGTTCACTTGATAAAGAATTGGTTGGATTGTTGTAGCCAGAAGGCTGTGGTCAGCATCTCTATGTCCAGGTGGAGCACGGTGTGAAGCGGTGTCCCCCAGGGGTCTGCTGTGGGACTGGTGCTCTTCAACATCTTCATCAGTGACACTGAAGCTGCACTCAAACCCATCAGGTTTGCTGATAACAATAAGCTGTGTAGAGTGGTTGACATGTTAGAAAGAGGGGATGCCATCCAGAGGGATCTCGACAAACTCAAAAGGTGGACCCGTGCAAACCCAATGAGGTTCAACATAGCAAAGTGTAATGTTTTGCACTTGGGTTGGGAGAATCTCAGGCATGTATACAGACTGAGAGTAGCCCTGCAGAGAAGGACCTGGGCATCCTGGTAGATGAAAAACTGAACGTGAGCCAGCAGTGTGCACTTGCAGCTCAGAAAACCAATGGCATCGTGGGCTCCAGCAGAAGAGGGGTGGCCAGCAGGGACAAGGAGGTGATTGTCCCTCTCTACTTTTGCCCCTGTGAGGCCCCATTTGGAGTACCATGTCCAGGCCTGGAGCCCCCAACACAGAAAAGATGTGGAGCTTTTGGAGAGGGTCCAGTAGAGGGCCGCTAAGATGCTCAGAAGGCTGGAGCACCTCCCCATCAAAGAAAGACTGAGGGAGGTGGGCTTGTTCAGTCTGGAGAAGACTGTGGGGAGACCTCACTGCGGCCTTTCAGGACTTGAGGGGAGCTTATAGACAGGAGTGACTTTTTATGTGATCTAATAGTGATAGGACAAGTGGGAATGGCTCTAAACTAAAAGGAGAGATTTAGACTAGATGTTGGGGGAAAATTTCTCATTCAGAGGGCAGTGAGGCTGTCCAGAGAGCTGTGGGTGCCCCATCCCTGGAGGTGCCCAAGGCCAGGTTGGATGGGCCCTGGGCAGCCTGAGCTGGTGGGGGGCAGCCAGCCCAGGGCAGGGGTTGGGCTGGGGGGGCTGTAAGATCCCTTCCAACCCAAGGCATTATATGAGCTGTGATATGGCATGATTCTTCCACAGAGGAAAGTCTGTCTTGGACAAGCTTGTTTCTTGCCAGGAGGAGTTGTGCTGAAAGACTTTTTGACTTTATCGCATTTTCCAGAGTTTTCCAGACATAGGAGCTTCCTGCGATGAAAAGCACAGGGCTAAATATCACATGAAGTCATGAAGTACAGCCTTCCTGCAGGACTGTGGCAGGTATTTGGCATTCCTGTGCAACAAAGGAACTCTCTGATGTGCTCATGGTGATGAAAGACAGGAGAGAAATTCAAGAAGATTTTGTAATGATGATGAAACTTGAAAGGAGAAAAATGAAAAAGAAAATCAGTCCACCACCCATTGCTGTGTGCTAAAATAAAAATCCTTAAGGATTTGGCATCATCTCATGTATAGCAGGCTGTAAAATAAAACTACAGGCGGTTTTGTTTTTAAAGCCTCGAAAATAAGGTTATTTTTCAAGAACACCATAGGTCCTTTCTTTCATCTTAGTGCGAAACGTATGTCATTTAAAAGGGAGGTGTACTGTGTGAATTGCACTGCCTGTCCCATGCGGTACCGCTTAGTTGCATGTTTCCAAGGCATCGCAGGGGCTGAGCTGCGTAGCAGTTGGCAGTGCTGCTGGGATAGCGAGACTGAGGTCTGTAGGACTGGAGCCTCAAATTGTTTAAATTGACTTTGGTGGCACAGTGCCAGCTGACACCAGCTGAGAATCTGGACAGAACAACTTGTCCAAGGTCACCTCACGCAGCAGAGCAGTGGATTCAGCTCCGGCCTGCAGAATCTCACTTCAGGATGAGTAAGGAATGCATACTGTTTCTTGGAGGGTCCTGCAGTTCTTAAAGCCTTATAAAGACAGGAGTGTTAAAGTCTTCATTTGGGTGTGATGTAGAGCGTCTCCTTTTCGTACCGGGATCTGTGGTTAAAATTAGAAACTTTTTTTTTTCCTTTCCCTCCAGCATTGTTTGTTACCCTATAAATACTGTGGAAGGTTCCGGTTTGGGATTTTAGTTGCACTAGTCTCAAATCTGTTGAAGCGAATGATGGTTTTCTCCATTACTCAAAGGTGATAAATGTCTCATTCTTTGCGACTCCACTTATTTTTTGAAATGAGGTTTTTGTTAAATTCTTTTCAAGGATGGACACAACGTGTTTCTTGTTCTCTGCTGTCTGTGTTTCTGAATGCTTAGTTGGCAGCAGAAACCATTATCTTCCTTGTGATGTTTTCACACTGGTGAAAAGGGAAAGGCCAGAAAAGGCAGTACTGTTCTGGTTTTTGCCATCCGGAGTCGTTCCTTAAAGTCTGGTTAGACTTAAATGAGCGGGTTGCTGCACACCTTTACAACGCTGCTGTACCGTGTTCTTCTCCATCCCTTGCTCAGAGAGTCCTGGAATTGTTGCAGGTCCGGGGTGGGCCTGTAGCACTCAGAGATCCCAGGTGGGGACCTGACTTGGGATGCACTCTGCATCCCTGCGGTATGGCGTGGCTCCCAGCCATGGCACCCCCTGAGAAATCAGGGATATGCTCTCTTGGGCTGTATGCCTTGGTGACAAAGTGGGCATGTTCAGCATTGGAAAACTTGTCTGATTGCCGTGTTTGATCAGAGGATAAACTCCTCTGGGGTGTGTTTTGTTTTTTTTCCCCAGTGTGGTTGACAAACTTACAAGTCGGTTCTGTTAGGTCAGTGAAGTTGCACAAAATAAGATTAATTGTGATTGTGCTTCTTCCTGTGCATTACCAGGGCTCCTCAGAAAAGAGCTGACACTGATATTTCCAAAACTGCAGAGGAGGGGGTTTCTGGCTTGCATCTAGACAAGGTGATGTGAAAATTTACAAAGTGCTTCCTCCTGGTTTCTAGAGATCCTTTTATTTTCCCCCCTCTCCTTTTTCTTTCTCTTTCAGCCCCTGAATAATTTTTCAATGCGCAACATGTTGGTGTGAATGTGGGGGGATGTTAAGATGCAGGGTCTGCCAGCAGATGTGCACAGGGTTCAGTAGCTGGAGGGAATCCCACAGTTCATTTACTCAAGTGGGACTGTGGGAAGTGACCTTAATGGTACCAAGCAGAGCAAGCAGGACAGTCCCTGTATTCTCCCTGCCCTGGTTTACAAGGATCAGAGCATGCATCCTCCCCGGGGTGGACTAACAGCTAGCACCCCTGTGCTAAGGTGAGGTTGGGCTTTACAGCCAGATTTGTCTGTAGGAATGCTGTCAGTTGGAGGAGGAAAGGGACAACCTGAGGTAGCTCAGTGGTGACACCTGTTGACTGGGAGAATGGCTGTACCGGTGGTGTGAGGTTGGGAGGACTGTAGGAGGCAGGAATAACAAGGTGTTTTGGCGTGATAAGGCTTGGCTTGTGTAAGCAGTAGGAAAGAAGATAGAGGACAGTGAAGCGTTTTTATTAGAGGAACCTGATGTGAGAGGGGAGCTGCGTTAGGACAACTCCTTGTCCTTTGAGACAGATGAAGCAGGAGATTTTACTGTGGCTGATTGAAATGTACCTGTCTCCGGTTCTGTGGAGAACATTACTGGTGATCTTTCCCACCCTGCCATCTCCAGCCCTCCCAGCTGCCCCATCTCTTGCTCATTTGGCTGTTGCAGAAGCTGCTGGAATCTGCAGACATGCAAACAAAGGGCTGCCCATAGGTAGATATTTTCCCCTCCTGAGTGAATTCTCCCCAGCATAGGCCATATCGAAGTGGAGGAGGCCTGCCCCTCTGCCAAACGTTATGTAACTGTGGCATGGCTCTACAAGAGAGTTATTTTTCTGGTAGAGCTCATGCGATCCTTTCTTATTCTGTTGTTTTCCTTTGCAGGTATAGCTGCACCTTGAAACTAAGGTCAGTTGTCTTCCAGTGTCCCTCACCACTAAACTCTGTAAGACCATCTTATTAGGAAAAGCAAAGCTTTTTTTACAGCTGTTGTCTAAAGTCAGCCTTCTGTCCTTTACCACAAGTTCCTCATCAGGCAGGTGGCCTAGTAGCCATGCTTTCGTGTGCTGGCGGAGCTAAAAGTTTTCTTAGTTAGGTTTGTATTCCAGTACCATCTTTGGGAAGTCATCTGGTCCCTTCTCCCTCCCTAAATGTAAGTATTTCTGTGGAAATAAAAAGCTGGTTAATTTTTAAAATAAGTTCTAGGTAAGTTCTTCCCCCGGGGCTCCAAATCTGTCTTTCCTCCCTTGTGAGCTATGGGTTGCCTGTGGTAGCCTTCATGGAAGAGTTGGTGGGGATGTGGTGGAAACCAGAGGCTCCCCTCCTGCTGGTGTCTGCAGCCTCCCTCATCTTTGTTGCAAGCTGAGGTCACTATTTCTGCATGCGTGGCAGCTCAGGGAAGGTCCTGCACTTGAGGAACCAGATGTTTGCTCTCCAGGTTGGCATAGCAAGTCAGCACTGTCTGCAAAGAGGTACTCTTTCCTCATTGGTAATACTTGCTGCTGTTTAGCTTTGCCTGACAAGTGAAGGAGCATTAGCTGTGGGGCAGGGAGGCTGAAGCAGGCAGCTCTGATAGAGAAGAGAAATAGGAATTCATTTATTTCTCTTGCCCTGCATCCCCCTGCTGCCCCAGGGCTGGGCAGGTCTCGTGGAAGGGGTTGAATGGAGAAGGCACAAACTCTGCACCTATCTCACTGCATTAGGAATAGCTTCAGATGATGAGCCATGAAGGAGGCAGAAAGTTTTCCTAGATCCTCAGCAGATGTTGCTTTGATGCCGAGGGTCTCTTCCTTTGATAGATCCAAATAAAACTAGGAAAACACAAGAGTGCCTACATGGGGGTTGGCTCCCACTAAGCTGTCTCTTTGTGGTCTTTATTTTTCTGTGAGGAGGGGGGTTAACATGGAGGATCCTGTTTACTCATAGGCTCTGCAGTCACCTGCCATTCACCCTGCTATTCTTTGAAACCAAAATTCTCAGAATAAGTACTTGGGCCTGTTCCTAGCCTGCTCTGCTCTTTAAAGGGTTTTTAACTGTCCCTGCTCAGTTCTGCTCATTGTTACAGATAGCTATGGCTTCTGTCGTGGCATTTTGTCCCTCTCTTTCCTGATCACCAGATGTATTTCTAGATATGTTTAATTTTAATAAATATAAGGGGTAGATATCCCGGGGCTTCTGTATACATTTGTCTGTAATTAAGGTAGGATTAATTTTATGAGATCAGCAGACAGGAGCAAGGGATAAAATGTATAATGAATACATTATGTTATAAATAATGGACACAGCCAGTGCACAGGCATCCCTGAAAGGTAATAGCTCTTTCAATATTTAATTAAGTGGGAACCATAGGGAAAACACTGTATGTCACTAAGGTAATTTTCAGCCTGGCTTAGTGACACGTAGATCACTCTGAATGAGTGCAGAAACCGAAATGCAGCTGGGACCCTACGTAGGGAGATATTTGTTGGCTGGGGAGTTGGTTGGAAGGGGTAGCACTGAGGGCTGATCAGAGGGGGGTGCTGATGGCAGCTGAAAGTAGTGCTTTGCTGCTGTTTTTTTCATCAGTTGCTGGTTTAGCAGTGCGCGTCTGTTTTGTTTGTGTTTCCCATCTCCTCCACATTCGTTTCATTCTGTTCTTCTCCAGCTCTTAGGTTGTTTTGCAGTTTTACCTCTGCCAGTGCAGCAGGTAGTTAAATTGAGAGGCCTCACTGCAAGGTCGGAGTGGTTTGTGATGGTTGCCAAAGCCCGCTGTGCCTTCACACACATCTCTCCACGTCTCTCTGTGCTGTTTCCTGCTTCGTACTTCATTATCTGGCTATCAGTGAGGTTTGCTGAATTTCATGTCTTAGAGAGAGGGCTTTGAGAGAACAAGTCCTGATTCAGTACTGTATGGCGGAGGTAAGTATGAGAACTGGTGTATTCTCTGGGCTGAGACCTCATCTCCAAGTTGGAAAGTGCCTGGTGTGATTCTTTTGGTCTACAGGCAGTAAACAACAATTAAAGAAATAACAGTTCCAGAGTTCTGTAGTGTAGTTGCAGAGAAGCACAAGGGGGAAGGAGCAGTAAGGAAAATGAAGGGGAGAAATGGTCATCTTTGCTGCAAGAGATGTATTTGTATTGAAACGAGGCACCAACGCTCCCTTTTCACTCTTGTTTGTTTATGCAGGCAGGGCTGCAAAGGTGAGAATAGAATTAAACTGGGCAAAAAAGTCATGGTTTATTTTCTTTTCTCTCTCTCTACTTTTTTTTTTTTCCAAAAAAGCTACAACTTCCTCTTTTCAGTGTGTCCTCCTACAGAATTAGACTTAGCTAAAAGCGTAAGAGGGAAAAACTAAGCCAAAATAAAATACTCGATTCCAAGCTAGCTAAAGCATTTCACCTGACCAAAAAGCTTTCCTTTCCCATGTCAGCTCAGAATTAGGTGAGAAACACATAAACGTGCAGGAGAAAGAAGTGAGTGTTCAGCTCCTAAACAAACCAACCCCTCCCCCAAACCACCAAGTCTGTACCCTGTCATATGGGCTTGGAACACAACTGATTTTCCACTGCCTTTAGAAGATACATCTCCTCCAGGGAATTACACTCTTACTGTGTGACATTGTCCAAGTGTTTCAAGAAAAAAGGATCTGTTTGAGAACAGCGAGCCTCTCAATTACTGCTTTTTCAGCCGTATAAAGCTTGATTTCCAGGTTCAAGCAGCCACACTGTCTTGTATAAAAAGTAGCACTGTAACTGATGGAAAATCAGTTTTAGGGTATTTTTTTAATTCGATACTGCTAATGTTTCCTTGCTACCTATCCTGAGTGAAGAAAACTCTGATTGAGAGACTTCATTGATACAGTCATTGGGAATGACCTGTGTGACTTGTGGTGTAACCGCTTATAAAGTCACTTCAGTAAAATGTATTACTGCTGCTATTCTTGCCCTTTGATTCTTTGCTTCTTACTCTGAAGGACCTTTTCTTCTGATTTCGCTGAGCTTTGGATGAAGCCCAGGTTTTGGACAATGCTCTGGGAAGATTTGAAGCAGTGCTTGTGGATTGCCAGCAGTGGAGAGAGTTGGTAAATGGAGTTGAGGAGGTGGCCAACACAAGGAGGGACCCGGAGGAAGTTTTAGAAATGCAGAAAAAAGGGATCAGCAGGAACTCTGAGCGTGTGTTGGTGAGGGAGCAGGGTGAGAATATCATCGACGTTCAGCCCTCTCTGTTTGTAAATGGGGAAATGTTAATGAAATGAAAGGCCGGCTGGAAGAGTTGGGATATGCCAGAAAAATGAAACTCGGAGAATCGAGCTAAAAATACTGAGTCCTGTTGAACGGATCAGTGGGAAACTGTCACCTTGAGTATCTCGTGTGGTTTAGTGGAGACAGAGGGAAGAGTCCAAGGAAACATGATGAAAACGATTACGGGCATGAAAAGATTATGAAAAGAAGAAAAAAAGCAAAATCCCACTGTTTGTCTTAGGATCTGAATCATGGGAGAAATAATAGGGAGATTTAAAAAGTGGTAGTTTGGGGTGGTCCTTTGTACTTTCATGTAAAGCAAGAAGAAGGGAATGGCCAATTGAATGGTCAGACTGGTATGAGTAATACATACACTCTGAATTTTTGCACGAACTGGTGATGAACACTAAAGGCAACATCAGATAATCTCGTATCCTGTGACTGTTTTGGCACAAGGTAGCAAACCAGTTATCTGAGCTTAAAACTGACACTGCTGAGGACAGCAAAGAAGTAGGCGGGGGTGCATAGGTTCTTGTGGAATCTGTCTGCTACTTAGGAGATGAATGCTGTGGTTTCTGACATTGGCCTTAATGTTACAAGGAGGGTTTCTACTGAACTGATTAGCTAGAATCCCCAAAAAGAGCGTGGCCTCTGTGCTATACTTGCCATATGCAAGTATTAAAGATGATGGTGGTGTGGCTAACATGCTTCGCCTACCTTTCTGTTCCCCTTTCTTCTACCCAGACAGATAAACATAGAAATAAAGCTTTGAAATCAGATAGAAGAAACTGTCTGCTCTTCAAAGCCAGGTGTAGTTTTGTTTTTGCGTTTTCCCTGGGGATGCTTTATATTTATGGCCTTAGCTGCTGATGATTCTGAAAGGAAAACGTCTCCCAAATCAGAGTACAAAGAAAGATAATCCATTTCTGAAACGCTTATGCAATCCTGAGCTCAGATTACCCTGTAAAAATCCGTGGTGTGTCTGGTTGCTATAGGAGAAACCTGGGGCTGTGGGCTGAGTGGGTGCTCACCTGCTCCCCCACTAACACTGCTTGCACCTGGTTTGTAGTGTGGGAGCTTGGGCTTGGATGCTCCAGATCTTCTCTTCCCCAGGAATATTTTCCTGTTGTATTCACTGTAGGGAAGTTTCAGGGAGAGGGAGATAATTCAGCTGGTTCAAAACAAAAAACAAAAAAACAACCCTCTGAAAACCGAAACCGCCACCATCAAAACAATAGATAAAAGGGACAGACGAGAGGAGGGAGGGCAAACCTATTCCAGAAAAGCTGTGCTGTTTTTGGCTTCAGCCAGCAGGATCTAGCAGTTTGCATAGAAAGTAGTTTATTGTCAGCAAGAGACGAGGATAACTGCCAACAATGCAAAGCCATTGGCAGCAAGGCATTATGCTTCGGAAAGGCCTCGGTGACAGATCTATCCCTTTGTCTGTCTGCTGGGCCAGCCTTTGCTTTGCCAGCCCTTAGTTGTGCGAGCTAGTTGCTTACAGCAGCTTCGTCTTCATTGCGCTTTGGTACCATTGGCCAAACCCTCTGCTGTTGTGGGTCAGTTTATACATCGTGGTTCAAACTGTTCTCCCATCTGAACATTCTGCCTGAGTGCTTCTAATTCTCCTCTGTTCGTTCAGGGTTGTCTTGTCCTCTGACGCGACCTGCTTTGAATGAGCAGTGCTGTGTTGCCCTTGTGTTACGGCTTTGCACACATGAAGTCAAGGAGGGCCTTCCACGTCTTTGTTAAACCTCGAGACCCTAATTCATCTCCTTTACTTCCTCTCGACTAAATTTTTTTCTGTTAAAATTGTTAAGGTTGAAAGAGATGTCTGAGATCATCTAGTCCAGCCATCGAGCCATCCCCACCATGCCCTACTGTATCTCTTAGTGCCACATCCCCAGGGCTCTGCGACACCTCCGGGTGACCCCACCACCCCCTGGGCAGCCGTGTCAGTGCAGAATCCCTTCTGGAGAAGGCGTTGCTCCCAGCAGCCAACCCGAACCTCCCCTGGCACAACGGGAGCCCATCCCCTCTCGCCCTACGGCCGTTCCCTGGGAGCAGAGGCCGACCCCAGCTCACACAGCCTCCTTTCAGCTCGTTGCACAGAGCCGTGAGGTCTCCCCTGAGCCTCCTCTTCTCCACACCGAACAGCCCCGCTTCCCTCAGCCGCCCCCATCACACCGCTGCTCCAGACCCCTCGCAGCTGCCCATCTCTGGACACGCTGCAGGCCCTCGGTGTCTCTCCTGCAGCGAGGGCCCAGCACTGAGCGCAGCACTCGAGGTGCGGCCTCACCGGTGCAGTGCGGAGGGATGCTCACCTCCCTGTATTTTCTTTTCCCTGTTTATAGGGTAGCATATATTTTTAAAGGCTCAGATGAAAAGCCTGCCATGCCATGGCCAGGCTCATGAAATGCCCTTACCTGAGTGACAGGGTTGGGGTCTTTTAATCATCACCACTGAGGTCCAGCTGCATTTCTGACTTGCTGAGGTTCCTGCAGCTTGATGCTGCAAACAGATACTGTGAGATCAGTGTGTGACCGAGGAGCACCAGAGTGCTGTGTAACATTATGAAATAGTCCTCTTCCTGAGAAGTGCAGGTTAGGATGTGCTTAGCTGTGTTCCTGCAGTGCAGAAAGTTGTAAACTGCAGCCAGAGCCATCTGGAACAGCATAAGGAACTCATGAGCTCCCACATGGAGTTTTGGGTCACATGCGGAGCATTTCCAGAACTTTTGGGCAACTTGACCAGTTCTTCTTTCCACTCTGTTTCATTGTTATAAGTAGGGCAGATCAGTGATGTTGCCGGAGTGCGTGTTGTCACAGGGCTGCCACCCAGGCTTGGCAGCTACAGGGGTTCGCAGCAAACAAACACAAAAGCATTTGCTGTCTTATTTAAAGAGACAAGACTATCGGCTTTCTGTTTCTAACTTTTGCTGCTTGTCCTTGAAAAGAAGAATTTTGCTTACTCTGTGCTGCTTTGACAGTCCTTCCGCAGAATATCAGATTTTTCTTTGTATTTTGCTGACTGGGATTTAGCATATATTGAAATCAATGGATCGGGCTTGTGTTTGGTGGAGCTGGGGCTCAGACTGCACCACCTTTGTTGGATGGTCTGAGGCTTGAAGTCAGTGTAAGTTCTGCTTTAGGACAGATAAATAAAAGGTTATGATACTTTGAAGAGAGTATCTCATTTCATCCACACCTTTTATTCCCTCTTACTCTATTGAACCAACTGGGATATAGAGGAGAGGTGACTAAGGCAGGGTTTTGAGGTCGGTAGGGTGCAAGTACTGCTGTGAGACAGCTGCCAGAAAGCTGTTTAGGGCTGGGAGGAAGCGTAAGAGGCTTCTGCAGGAACTTCTGGGTTTCTGCAGCCCTTGTGGGTTCTCCCTCCAGCCTTCCCTCCCCTCAGCAACATGCAGCAGCACTCCAGTCGCTTGGAGAACTTCTCTGCTTGGAAAAACAGCGAGTATGTGGAACCGAAACTGCTTAGCTTGGTTCCCCGGGTATGTTTATTATTAAGGAAGATGACTGATGGTGCGTTATTGTGTGTGCTCGTTTTGAGAAACTCAGGCCACTTCTATCAGCGAGGTTTGTTAACTTGTAGCTCTCACCCATGCTCACAGATTAAACAAACAGTATTCTCTAAAGTTTGTAAAGCAAGTGGAGAACAGTGCAGAGTACCTAAAGCTTAAAATGGTGATGTTTAGTTTATCAAGATGCAGACTTTCTTATTTTGTTCATTTATTTATTTTTGCTTCGGAAACAAGTTTCTTAAGGCTGCCTTTGCAACTGTCATTTCCCCCCCCCCCCCCCTTTTTTTTTTCTTCTCACTTGAATTTAAAACTATTGGGTGCACAGACCGTGTGCCTTTGGCTAAGCAGGCAGACGTGATGTCTTAGACTGAGCCGCATTATGCCAAGAATGCCATGGAAAACAGCCAGTTGTTTTTGTTGACATTACTGAAACAGTTTCACTTTGCAGCACCAGTGCAAAGCCAAAGAGGGGAGTAGGGGAGTAAAGCAAGGAACAGATAAGAAGAAATGAGATGAAGTAATCGTATGTTAAGTTGTGTACTGATATCCAAAATCATTCTGTGCCTGGTAGGCCTGGCAGCAAGACACAGGGTTTGTCTGGCTAGAACCAATTGATCAGTTTGGGTCACAAAGCTGCTCCAGAATGCATGTGGTTTGATACGCTCGCTATGGGAGGCTTTAAGTTTACTGCACAGAAACACTTTTTGGTACCCAGAGAGTCAACTTTTCAGTCGGTTGCTTGCCCAGCTGTGATTGCCTGCCCTTCCTTCTCAAGATCCACCGTTCTGTTCCTTGTGGCAAGGTGCTGGTGCCAGCTTCTTTAGTCTTTTGATGCAGTCTGAGACCGTTTTGCTCCAAGCTCCCCACTTTTTTACTCACTGCTACTTCCTTGCCTTCTGAGTGGAAATTCTTGTTTCAGTGCCTGATGGCCTAGGAAGAGACTTCGGGGTTTGTTTCTTAGTGTTCTCAACAGCAATTGCATGGGGTGCTGAAAAAAACATGTTAGATGGCTGTGAAGGACCAACAGCA
This sequence comes from Perdix hodgsoniae, assembly GCA_035772895.1. NCBI lineage: Eukaryota > Metazoa > Chordata > Aves > Galliformes > Phasianidae > Perdix > Perdix hodgsoniae. The sequence goes on from JAPSGF010000007.1 coordinate 28,797,925, forward strand.
GCATGCAGTGCTTTGCAGTCGCTCTGGGTCTTCTCAGCAGAGAAACTGGCAAGTAAAGCAAAATAGCTGAAGTTTGGAAAATGTGAAGTCAGTAAATGAGTGCACACCTCATGTTGGAAGGACTACACGTGCCGAGGCATGATGGAGAGTAAGCTCAGACTCTGGTCTAAAATGGGTAGCACCAGCTGGGCTAAGGTTTATCCCTTTATCCGTTGAATATAAAGTTTCTGTTGTCAGTAGGTGTTTCTTGATGATTTGGAGTAGGGAAGGCTGCTGAAGTATCTCAGAGGAATGCTCCAGCCCCATTCCCTGCGATCTGTATAGTTCAGAGAGTGTTAGATGGGAGTAGCAGTGCATTTGGGCTTAATAACCACTTTGAGAGTGGACGTGGTTGTATCCTTATAAAGATTTTTACCAGTTGCTTCCTGCTCTGAGAGAAGCTGCTTACTTCGTGTTTCTGAACGAATGCTTCATAATGCATTGAAAAGCTGTGCCTGGTCTGTGGGGAACGTGTTCAGGAGCCTTCTCTCTGGGAGCATCAGACACTGACAGGACAAGAAGTGATGCCTTTAAGTTGCACCAGGGGAGGTTCGGGTTGGCTCCTAGGATCAATTCCTCCTCCCAGAGAGCGGTGAGGCAGCGGCACGGCTGCCAGGGAGCGGTGGGGTCACCTGGAGGTGTCCCAGAGCCGGGGGATGTGGCACTGAGGGACGCGGGCAGTGGGCATGGTGGGCTGGGCTGAGCACTGGACTTGGTGATCTTAGTGGTCTTTCCCAGCTTCGGTGATTCTGGTTGCATTGGAGATGAGATACTGAAATGGATCCCTGTTGACCAGTTGGGTGAAAATAGCTGTTCCAGCATTTATTAGAAAACATAATTTGAAAACAGTGATTGCTCTTACACCTCAGTACCCTGTCCTCTCTGACACTGTCCCCCTGCTTCTGTTTTCTGTACTATGTGGGTTCTGAACTCCATCTGAAGTCACAAGGAACTGCTTGCTCTTAAGGGAGAGAGCTTTCCTAACGCCTCCGGAGCACATTACTGATTCACAAAGAAGCCTGCTTGACTTCTGTGTCAAACACTGCATCTCTTAGGCCTCATTCAGCAGCAAGCTTGATGGCAATTGTAAGCAGAAGTGGCTTAAATGTCTTTTCAGAATGTGCAAAACAGTTTGTCCGATCTGGATCCAGCAGTCTGAGGTGCAGGGTTAGTGCTTTTTGTTTGTTTCTCCAGGCTGCAATGGAAGATGCTCCGATTTTAAATCCATTATCACTCTGTACTTCTTGTGAGATCTTAGACCCGCTTCTGTTACGAAATTTTTCAATAGGTGAAGTTGTGGAGGAATGAACCAGACTCCTCCAGTTTTGGGGACTAACTGGAATGCGGAGCAAACAGGATGTACCTTTGCAGTGTGATTTAAGAAACGCTGCTGTTTTTAATACAAAGAGCAGTGGGTTTAAAATCATAAAACCACGGAATATCCTGAGTTGGGAGGGACCCACAAGGATCACAGAGTCCAACTCTGGGTCCTTTTTGTACTGTGGTGCCCAAAACTGCACGCCGTACTCAAGGTGAGGCCACACCAGTGTTGTTTAGTGTGGGAAAATCGCTTCCTTTTCACGGCATACAGATGCTTTAAGCATTCAGGAACAGGATCACAGGTTGCTTTTCTGGTACAGTCTCATGTATTTACTGTTCTTTTGTTTTAGGTTACGATGCTTTGAGCTATTCTGTGGAAAATGATGGCAAGTGGAGCGGGAGACAGCTACTGCAAGCAAATGAGGACAACACGACGGAAGTCCCAGGGGACGGGGGGAAGTATGTCAGAAATTGCACTGAACCAGGTAGGAATGATAGTTGCTTCCAGCCCCACAGTCTCACCGTTGACTTTCTTACTTCCAGATATCTGCATTGGTTTCATCTATATTGCTGAAAGGTCTCAGTTATTTTTAGGTCTGTAAACATCTTTGCTGTTTTCTTTGTGAATGTGGACCATATGGATATTGCAGACTCTCTGTGGGTAGGGTGGAGGAGAAGGCATGCTGTCAGCTAGTGTGTAAGTGTAACATCTGCTGATAGCCAAGTCGTGAGGCGTGTGCAAAAAGCTGTGACATCCAAAGAGTCCTAAGTGTTTCTTGCATGAACACCACACGCCGTTGTTGTGGTCAAATATGCATTGTGAATATGTGTGTTAGTGCAAGTAGTATTTCTAGCATTAGTTGATAATCTTATATTTAGTATTAGTGGCTCCAGCAAATTATTGACTGGACAAATTTTAGTTTGAAGTTTCACAGTTGAACTTCTGGGCTGATTTTCTGATGTGAAATGCATAATACAGCTTTTTCCTCAGGGAAGAAGCTTAGCAGGATACCTCTTATCTCTGTGACTCCTGTTTTTATGAAACTCATAGGAGCTTAATGTCCTTGAAGCTCTATTGCTCCATTACGTTTGGTTGAAGTTGGTTGGCAGATACAGGTGCTTTCCAAGAAGGTGAGCACAAGCATGTATCAAATGTGTTTTTGTGCTCTATGTGTCCCACGTCCTCGGGAGTCCAACTACAGCTAGAATGCTAACTGATTGAGTAGAGAGATTATTTAGCTGTGGGAGATGAGCTTATGTGCTCTTTCAAATTACATTTCCTGAACTACTTGGAGACCTGATAGCAGCCTTTCAGTATCTAAAGGGAGGCTGTAAGAAGGAAGGGGACAGACTCTTTAGCAAGATCTGTTGTATAAGACAAGGGGAAATGGTTTCGAAGTAAATAGGGGAGATTCAGAGTAGATATGAGGAAGAAGGCTTTTTTACACTGTGGGCAGTGAGGCACAGGTTGCCCGGAGAGGTGGTGGATACCTCATCCTTGGAGATATTTAAGGTCAGGCTGAACGGGGCTCTGAGCACTGATGGAGCTGTAGGTGTCCCTGTTCAGTGCACAGTGGTTGGACTGGATGGCCTTTAAAGGTCCCTTCCAACTCCAATAATTCTATAATTCTGTGATTCTGTATACAAAACAATTTCCATGTGTATTAGAAAAAAGAACAAGGGGGTATCTTTTCAGTTCACATCCAGTTGATTGCACCTTTTTTATTTTTACCCAAACAGAAGTCATTGAAATGTATCACTAATAAAAAAGGGAAAGCTCCATAAGCTGTTCAGTCCTTTGTTTTTTCCTTTTCACGTGGGAGCTTTGGTATCATTTCCTCAAAGTTCAGAGGAGGAATCGAAAAGGTGTTTCTTCATTCTTCAGAGCTTATGTAGGTTATGTACCACAGGAGAAATTCTAACAGATACAGTTCTTGCTGCATTTCTCTGCCTATAAGTTTTTCCTCTACTGTAAAACTTACTAACATTTCTGGACAAGTGGATGATGACATTCTTTTTCTTAACAGCAACAATTGGTACAAAACATTCTTCTTATTTCACTCTCACATGTTTGCATACCTCCTTTGTAGTGCAAGTTCAGTCTTACAGCCTCACATAATCATATATAGTAATCTCCCCCCACCAACTCCTCTCAGTATTTAAATCTCTACTTTCTCACCATTCTCAGCTATTTCTACCGCCTTCACCAAATAAAATGGATTGTATGAAATCAATGGGGTTTTATTTATTGTGCTTTTCCATCTCTTTCTTGGAAGATAAAGCATCAATATTTACTGAGCGAACTGCGTACTGTTCAGGAGAGAGAGTAGAAATACTGATGTGAATTACTGTTTTTTCTCTGACTTGTGGAATTACTACAGAATACATCCTGTGATGGCAAACAAATCAGGATTACTGTAGGTAAGAAGGCAGAATGAACAAGTTTATGTTGCATCTGTTGTTTCATGGATTTTTTTTTAATTATTATTATTATTATTTTTAGCATTAGGATATGAATGTAAATCATAAAAGCTATGCTTTTAGTGTTTGGCTTGTATTGCTTTGAATGGGGATGGGGCTCTTTTGAAGTCCGTATGGGGTGTATGTGTTGATTCCAGTGGGATTTCAGGCCACCTGCAGAATATTTCAGTTCTGCTTTTTCAGCAAATGAAAGAAGTAAAGGAAGAAGACGGAAGAGATACGGTTGATAGCTTAGAAGTGTGTTTGTGTTTGGAACATTGGTTGTGTTCTGTAAGACATGAATAAGCAAAGCATTCCTAGTGGTACTTTGAGAAGAATTTCAAATAATTTCATTTTCCATGTGACTCAGATGCCAGATTTCTAAACCCTGCACAAAATGGGCCACTGGTTATAAGCCCATACAACTTCAGCTTCTGCCTGTCTTTCCTGATGCAAAGAAGTGATACGTCTGTTCAGCAGATTGAAATGGAACCTGATGGTGGAAGTGAGCTGCTGAAGTTTGCTTAGGCAAAGGCAACTTTAACTTCATCCAAGCATAATGTACACCAGTACCTCAGGTTTACATCTAAAGCATCAGAAAGAAAACAGAGATCCTGTCTGCACTGTAAACTGTTAAATCATAAGGAAATGATATAAAATCAAGCGTTTTACCTGCTGCTGTCTATTGTGGGTTAGAACTTGAATAAAATGAAGTAAAACATTTCTGACAAAAATCCTGTTCTGAAACTAAGTGCATCTCTAGCTAGAATTCTTGTTTTATGGATTTATTTTACTCATTATTTATTTGTATTTGGTTAAAGGGTAGAGAGGAAAGAATAAAGGTTTTTTTTATTTTGTGAGTGCTCATTAGCTGTCATCTGTTGTCATCCCCAGAGAGCTGTGTTGTTGGAGCTGATGTGGAAGATATAAGAAATTGCACTTTTGCCATCAGAAGATGCTGATTCAATAGAATCAAAATGTCCTGTTTAAATGCAGCTGGCTGATTTGATTTGTTGGGTTCCAAACAGTGTTGCTCATCCTGGGCGGCACCTTCCATGTACATAGGAGCTCTACTGGGGAGCTGGATCTGCCTGCTTGTCCTGTTGCTTTTGATGGGGGACTCCCATACCTGGAGGTGCAGAACAGCTTCATAGTTCCAAAGCCCTAGGTGTTCCTGCAGAACAGAGTTCCTAGGTGAAAGCCCTCCTTTTCCTTTTCCTTTTCCTTTTCCTTTTCCTTTTCCTTTTCCTTTTCCTTTTCCTTTTCCTTTTCCTTTTCCTTTTCCTT
>JAPSGF010000007.1:28803040-28925860 GCA_035772895.1 Perdix hodgsoniae
TCCTTTTCCTTTTCCTTTTCCTTTTCCTTTTCCTTTTCCTTTTCCTTGTCCTTGTCCTTGTCCTTGTCCTTGTCCTTTTCCTTGTCCTTGTCCTTGTCCTTGTCCTTGTCCTTTTCCCTTTCCCTTCATGCACTCACACCTCCAGAATTCTTCCACACAGACAGAAGAGCTTTTTTGTTTGTTTGTTTTCCTAACTTCTGTTTTACAGTGAGAAGACCTGAGATGTTTCCAACAAAGAGATGTTTTCGTGTTTAAAAATGTAGCTAGAGAAAGAGTGCTTCAAATCAGTGCATAATTTTGACACTGATAGCCGTTGTTCAATGAAGCTGATTGAAGGCTTGAATGAACATTCTTTGAGGGCAGTAAGGACCTTCTTTCACTAGCTTATGTTACTACTGAGGCCTGGAGTCTAGCACTGAAGTGAAAATAGAGATCTGAGTTAAGTGTAGTAGTCAAGAAATGCAAAAAGTCAGCAAACTTCTTTGCCTTTTCTTGGGATGGTAAACTTCTTTGTCTTCGACTGTTCCTACAATGGCTTTCAAAGTGTTGCTCGAGGAAATTGAGAGAATTTAGCTGAAATTGTGGTATTGTGGAGCAGAATAAAAAATGTGGTGTATAGCCTGCAGTGTCTGTTGCCATTTATGAATTAACATAGCTTAATCCTTCTTAGCATCTCCACGGGACATTCTTTTCTGTGCATTTGGCCTTCAGCTGCTGCATCTTCCCTGCATCGGCAGCACAGAGTCCAGTTGGAGGCCTGTAGATAGTGGTGTTCCCCAGGGGTCAGAGCTGGGCCCAGTCTCAAGTAACTCAACATCTTCATCTGTGACCTGGATGAAGGGATAGAGGCGCATCCTCAGCAAGTTTGCTGCTAATACAAATCTAGGCAGAGAGGCTGACATGCCAAAGGCTGTGCTGTCATTCAACAACACCTGGACAGGCTGGAGAGCTGGGCTGAGAGCAGCCTGATCAGGTTCAGCAAGGGCAAGGGTAAGGTCCTACACGTGGGGAGGAAGAACTGCATGCACCAGTACAGGCTAGGGGTTGACCTGCTGCAAAGGAGCTCTGCAGAGAAGGATACAGGGGTCCTGGTGGACGGCAGGTTGGCCACGAGCCAGCAATGTGCCCTGGTGGCCAAGAGGGCCAGTAGCACCCTGGGATGTTACAAAGAATGCAGCTAGCAGGGAAAGGGAGGTGATCCTTCCCCTCTGCTCTGCCCTGGTGAGGCCACATCTGGAGCGCTGTGCCCAGTTCTGGGCTGACCAGTTTGAGAAAGGCAGGGAACTCCTGGACGGAGTCCAGCAGAGAGACACAAAGATGTGAGGGGTCTGGAGCTTCTCCAGACCTGTGTGAGGACAGGCTGAGAGACCTGGGGCTGTTCAGCCTGGAGAAGATAAGGCTGAGAGGGGAACTCATAACTTTATACATATTTGAAGTGTGAGAGTGAAATGTATGGGGCCAAGCTCTTGTTAGTGGTATGCAGCCACTGGACTTGAGGCAATGGGCAGAAACTGGAACTGGAACACAGGCAGTTCCAGGAAGAACTTCTTTACTTCGGGGGTGAAGGAGCACTGGAAGAAGCTACCGGAGAGGTGGTGGAGACTTCTCCTTCTCTGGAGTCATCTGTAATTAAAAACTAAATGGTGTACTGATTATACATACAATTAAATATGCGCTGTTTCTTCTGTCTGGAGATTTTGGTACTCTATAGAACGATAAATGAAAAAGTTGAAGATATATACCAGAGTTTAACGAGGTTTTAATATATGACTGATGTGCTGATAGTAGTGCAAAATTTCCAGACTAATTTGGTAAGGTAAGTGATGTATTGCCAAGTAATGGTATTGTTGTAAGAAAATTCCTATTGAAAGAATCAGGTGATATTTGTAGCTTAATTGTGATCTCTGCAAATTCCGAAACTGAGCAGGAAGTTGGACCAGATGACCCCCAGAGGTTCCTTCCGTCCTCAGTCATTCTGTGACTCTTTGGTTCTGTGATTCTGTGAGATATTCAAGACCCACCTGGACACTTTCCTGCTCAACCTGCTGTAGGGAACGTGCTTTAGCAGGGAGTTTGACTAGGTCATCTCCAGAAGTCCCTTCCAACCCCTGTGATTCGAAGGAAGACACTTTCTAAAATGACTGTTTCTTTTCCTATACGCTCCCAAAATTTAGATCTATGAACACATACAGCTGGGCAAAAGAGAGAGATTTAAAAAGGCAGTTTCACCTTACCTCTTGGAGAGTGGGGAATGGAAGATAAAATGCCTTATTTTGAAGTGCATTGTGCTTTTTATTTTGCATCACTTAGCTATTGTAGTTCTGTGACAGTAAACACATTTTTGCTTGCTAAAAGAAAGATATCTTGTTGTTGTTTAAATGCATGTGTGTTTTCGGGCTTACTTCAAATCCTAGCATGACATTTTCCATCTGCTATATTTACTGTCTGTTAGCTGATTGAATGGTCTAGCTAGTAGAGTTTAATTGTGAGAACTGCTCCAAATAGAGGTTTGAGGTTTTTATGCTTACTTTTACTTGAAACATACATTGTAGAGACATTAAGGGGCTGAAATGGGCATAATCCAGCTTAAAGACTGTATTTTGTAGTTTTTTGTCCTTTTCTTGTGATTTTTCGCTCTGTCAGGCTGTTGCAATTGACTTGATAGTGTGGTAGTCTTGAGCAGTTACCTTTAAAATGCAGTGCTTCTGTGCTACGTAGGCCTGATTCACAGAACCCCAGGGATCTTGGAGCCCAGCATTATGGTACTTGGAAATAAATCTGTGTTGGGGGCGGCAGTTAGGAGACTGTTATTTTTCCTTTGAAAAATCTGTTGGGTGCAGCTGATATTGCAGTGCTGCAGAAGCCTTCTTGCTAACACCTGTGCTCAGTCAGCATGTACAGAGCTGGTGAGTAATTCTTTATACTCTTGTCCTTTTCACCCTTATTTTTCAGTCATGTAGTCAAACCTGATCAGCCCTGCCCTTTTGACTCCTTGGTGTCTGTTGGTGTATTTGACAGTACTATACTGGGGCCCCCAGTACAGGAAGGATGTGAAGGTGTTGGAGTGGGTCCAGAGGAGGACCACAGAAATGCTCAGAGGGCTGGAGCACCTCTCCTGTGACGAAAGGCTGTGGGAGGTGGGCTTGTTCAGTTTGGAGAAGGCTCCAGGGAAATCTCATTGCAGCCTTCCAGTACTTGAAGGGAGTTTACAAACAGGAACGGAGCTAAGTTTTTACATGGTCTGATGGTGACATGACAGGTGGGAACATCTCTAAACTAAGAGGGGAAATTTAGGTTAGATGTTGGGAATAAATTCTTCACTCAGTGGACAGTGAGGCCCTGGCACTGCTGCCCAGAGCTGTGGGTGCCCCATCCCTGGAGGTGCCCGAGGCCAGGTTGGATGGGCCCTGGGCAGCCTGAGCTGGTGGGGGGCAGCCAGCCCAGGGCAGGGGTTGGGGAACTGGATGAGTTTTAAGGTCTCTTCCACCCTAAGCCATTCTGTAATTCTATGACAGCTGTTCGTTCTCTTGTCCTGATGTTATCTGTATGAAGATGTGTGGAATTAGAGATAGACAGTAAAATTGGACAACATTTGTTCACGTGGAAAAGTTATATTGCTTAAACACTGATTTTAGGTTAAGTTTGGCAAATACTTCTTCTTAAAATGAATGATGAGGAAAGAGAGAGAAGTATTCATGTTACTTCTGGCAAAGTATCACTTAACCATGTAGTCCCGTTCAACAGTGTGAGTCACCCACTGGAAGCAGGAAAAGAAAGACTTCAGTTGATGTAATGCTGAGCTTTGGGTCAGGTCCATGTGCTGGCAAACTTGGAGATCGGCTTGCACTAAAGATGTTCAGAGGAACTTGCTGTTAATCCAGACTTAATTTGTCAGCTGTCAAGAAGGGAAAGCAGACCTCTGTTCCAGGAGCAGCAGCTCTGCACTTAATGTGGCCTGCATTGACCATGGGAAGGCATGTATGTCATGCAGGCTTAGGCTCAGGGAAGGGGAAACCGTATAGCTCTCTACAACGACCAGAAAGGAGGTTGTGGCAAGATGGTGATCAACCACTTCTCCTGTGCAACTAGCAATAGGGCAAGACAAGATGTCCTCATGTTGCAGCAGGGGAGGTAGTTCAGGTTGGACATTAGGAAAAATTTCTTCTCTGAAAGAGTGGTAAACTACTGGAACAGGCTGTCTGGAGAGGTGATAGAATCACTGTCCCTGGAGGTGTTCAAGGAATGTTTAGATATGGTACTCTGGGACATGGTTTAGTGTAAAATATTGGTTGACAGGTGGACAGTTGGACTGGATGATCTTAGAGGTCTTTTCCAATGTTGGTGATTCTATGATTCCATGGGGAAAAGGCTGCTGTGAGCAAAAGTGGGCTATTTCAATGTGCTGTAGCAAACATTTCCACTTTTAAGATCAGTTGGAACAGAGTGATATTTTTCTGCATGCAGAAGATAGGGGAAGATAGGCCAGGAAAACTCCAAGATGGTGACCGCCTCATAATCAGGAGGCCACAGCAGAGAAAAGGATGATGAAACCAGGCAAGGATTTTATATTCTGGACTCATAGTTATCTGAGATCATCCATTCAGGCTCAAAAACTAGTGTGATGATGTGTGCAATGTGTGCTAGAAACAGTTTGGTAAAACTGAATACTTTAATTTTTCAGAATTTTTTTGAGCTCGCTGCTGTCAAAAGTTAAGCTTTTTTTTTTTTTTTCTGATGACTATTAAATACCACTGAGAAAATCTGATGGATGCATGGTGCACGCAGGAGAGTTGTGCCAGGATTTTCCTATACCCTTTTGATTTGTGTGAGAGGAAAAGCATTATATTTTCTCATGTGTTATGCCAGAAATCAATTGCTGAGTATACTGGAAAATAATCCTTTGAGTAAGTAAAAGTCTCTGAGGAGAGACTGCAGCAGCGATGTGAAAACAAAGGAATGTCTAAGCAATGGTGTAGTTACATCGTGCCCTGTGGCTCATGCAGTGTGTCACCAGACCAACTGAGATGATGATGCCCAGATTTTAATGTCCAGGACCTGGCCCTGGAGTATCCCAGCAAAGCTTGTAGTGCCCAAAGGCCCAAAGATGGTGGCCAGGTTCAGTAGGAGTCCAGGTCATCAGGCACATTTATAATGAGGAGGCAGCTCCGAGGGCAGGTTGTGAAGGCAGTCCACGGGTCAGGATCAGTATTCTCCACCGCCAGGTGTGGGCAGCTTTGGGTTAATAGTTTTTGGTGGAGACTTGAGGTGACTCTTTTTGGATCTGAGCTTCTCCAAAGGCCAGACAGGAATTGGTAGGGCAGGTATGTCCGCAGCCTAGTGCTGGTCCCTGTGCTGATGTTGATTCCTGTAGGGTGGGGAGGTGAGAAGCTCATAGATCGCCTTAGGATAGACATTGTGTGTCTGGAAACGTATATTGGAAGCTACTTGATCCTTTTCAGTAGGATTCCATGCCTTTCTTCTGTGGACAGCCAGAAATGTCTGACGGACTCCCAGAGGCGATCTGCCCTCTGAGGAGGAAGGTCTCTGAAGGGAATTGAGCAGCATGGCAGCAAGGGAAGGTGACCACAGGCAGATCAGTTGCCTGTGTTGGCGAGTTGGTGACCTCTTGTAGATGACTTAATTAGTGTGAGAAACAAAGCGGGGAGCAGGATGGTCCAATCACAGAATCACAGACTGTACTGAATTGGAAGGGACCTCAAGGATCATGAATCTCCAACACCGCTGCCACACACAGGGCCACCAACCTCCCCATTTAATGCTGGACCAGGCTGCCCAGGGCCCCATCCAACCTGGCCTTGAACACCTCCAGGGACGGGGCATCCACAGCCTCTCTGGGCAGCTGTTCCAGCAGCTCAACACTCTCATAGTAAAGAACTTCCCTCTGATATGCAACCTAAATCTTCCCTCCCTGAACTTAAAATGATTTCTCCTTGTTCTGCTGTTACCTACACTTTCAAAGAGTTGACTCTCCTTCTGTTTATAGGCTCCCTTTAGGTCCTGCAGGCTGCAATGAGGTCACCCCACAGCCTTCTCTTCTCCAGACTGAACAAGCCCAGCTCCCTCAGCCTGTCTTCGTAGGGGAGGTGCTTCAGCCCCCTGATCATCTTTGTGGCTCTCCTCTGGACCCTCTCCAGCAGCTCTCTGACTTTCTTGTATTGGGGGCTCCAGACCTGGACACAGCACTGCAGATGGGGCCTCACAAGAGCAGAGTAGAGGAGGACAATCACCTCCCTGTCGCTGCTGGCCACCCCTCTTCTGATGGAGCTCAGAATACCATTGGCTTTCTGAGCTGTGGGTGCACACTGCTGGCTCATGTTCAGTTTTTCATCCACCAGGACGCCCAGGTCCTTCTCTGCAGGGCTGCTCTCAAGGAGTTCTCTTCCCAGTCTGTAAATATGCTTGGGATTCCTCCAACCTTGCACTTTGCTGTGTTGTACCTCATTAGATTCACCCAGGCAGTGGTTGTTACAACTGATATTTGCAGCACTGGAAAGCTCGTGCAGCAGTGAGAATGTAGCCCCTTCAAGGCCAGGAGAACACAGGTCTCCATACATAGCCAGAGCATCCTGAGTCCTGCCGGGAAGCTGCAGGACTGGAGTGGGGATTTCTCTGTCTCCCTACCTGCCAGAGAGCTTGGGCCAGCAGCTGGAGCCCGCCAGCAGAGCAGTAATTGTTTGCGGCACGCTGAGGTCCTGGTGCCACCACCAGTTAGCTGTTCACTAGACTGACATATGTTTCTGCTGACAAGCTGTCATCATGTTCTTCCCCCAGCGTTACTGCTTCCCACGTGCCGAGTTGCTGCTCCTGTGCCGGAAAGACTGCAAATAACAGTCCTGCTTAAGTGTGCCATTTTAATGTCATTATCAGTAATAGCAGGAAATGCTTGATTTCTACAGAAACGAAAAGACCTTGGTAGATTCATTTAGACCCTCGGGCACAAAAGCATTTAATTTTAACAGCCAAATAAGTTTTTATGCAATTATTTCTTCGTTTCCTCCACTTATTTCAACAGCAACTTTTCCTTTCATCCATATTACTCTGGTGAGTCACAGATTATGATAATGTAATCTGTAGTGCTTGGCAGTGGAGTAAGTTACTCTTCCAGACTGCTTGCTTATGTTTATTGCTGTTTCTTTAGAAAGCACTTTTTGGTTAGAACTGTAAACCTTAACCCACAAGTATTTGTTATGTTGATTTTTAAAACCAAAACAAAAGCCAAAACTCCTTGTGTGAATTTGTGCTTTCTGAAGTCTTTATTTTGCGCATGCAGGCAGCGAGGTGATCCGTTGGGACCCGTACATGATGTGGCTTCAAGAAAGGAGGAGGTGAAGATGTGGTCTGTTGTTACACCGCTTTTCTTGGCTGTGAAAGAGAAGTTTTGGTTCCTGCACAGGCAGACTGTTCTTAGCAGCAGGTGCTCTCCTAGTTGATGCGTCGTCTCGGAAATGTTGTCTCCTCTGTGTTAGAGCACAGCAGCGTGGTTCCGTTCCCTTGAACGTAGCCTTGGGTAAGGATGTGTGGAAGCATAGCCCAGATGGACAGTTTTCAGCTAAAAGAGTGGCAGTTGTCTTTGTGCTGGAAAGTAACTGATATCTTTGCCCTTGTGTCCAAAGACTTGCTCACAAATAGAGACATCCCAGGATGTGCTCAGGGTTGTGTCCAGGTACTGCACTCAGTAGATGAGACCTGTGCTTTTTACCTGTGAAGATGTTATTGATGCTAGAAAAGGAGCTATAGCAGAAGAGTTCCTGCCTTGAAGACCTTTAGTGTTAGTGTAAGGATTGGGATACTAGAAAAGCCAGCCTGTTCGTTCAGCTTTCAAACTGCAGCAGGATGAAATTCGGGGCTTTCAGTGTTCCATGTTTTCCTTCTGCATTGTGCCAGGAGGGCACGGCAGTGGCAGAAGTGCCTAGCACTAAAACTGGAGTGCAGTGTAAGGTGGGCTCGTGTAGCCCTAATGCAACACCAGAATAGTAGATAGTAGAGGTGCTGGAGGTAAACGCTCACAGAGCAGTGCTCACAGAGTGGGACAGTAATAGGCTGTGTGCTGAGTTTTTTCTTTCCTGTCTGAACCAAAATGCAATTAAAATAACATCACTTTTCCACCAGCAAAACTAATTATTTCCTTGCAAAACAAAAACTAAATATTTGTTTCTGCCGAGCAAGTTGCATAACTGTGCTTTTACTTGTGGAAACATTAGATTGCTTCAAGTTTAATAAAATATCCTTGAGGAATATCTGAAATACAGTCTTTTCTCCCCCAGCTGTAACAGTTCAGTGAATTTGACAGGAATTTGCTCATACTTTCCGCTCCCACACTGCTTTTGTCTGCTGATTGCTCTCTTCCTCCCTTCCCCTCAAGAAAAGTGAAGACTTGGCAGAGCATGAGCCGGCGTGCTGCTTCTCCTGCAGTTGCAGCCTGTTAGGGCTCTCACTTTGGGAGCATTGGTTCAGAAGTGAAGCACTGCTGCCTTGGAAAGTTGCTGCGTCTCTCCTACTGAGCAGTAGAAGAAAGACTTCAACAGCAAAGCTAATGAACTAGAGTGCAGTGGTGGTTGGGTTAAGCATTCAGAAATAAAGACTGTGATTGTTTCTTCTAGGCTTGTGTGCTTGAATGGAACGAAGTTACCTTTTCCTATAGCCAGGGAGATGTCCTCTTAATGGGAACAGAAGCTGATGTTGTCAAGCTGTTAGCTGGTCCCAGGAGCTGAGATGAAGCAACACTGACATTGGCAGTGCTCTACCTCTGACACCTGCTTTTTGAAGTAAACATTTTTAAGTAGGTTGTGTTTCCCTACAGCATATACCCTTGGCACAGGGGAGTACCCAGAGCTACTGCTGCGGTCAGTGCTGGGCCCCTCGCTGCAGGAAAGATGCCGAGGGCCTGCAGCGTGTCCAGAGATGGGCAGCTGCGAGGGGTCTGGAGCAGCGGTGTGATGGGGGCGGCTGAGGGAAGCGGGGCTGTTCGGTGTGGAGAAGAGGAGGCTCAGGGGAGACCTCACGGCTCTGTGCAACGAGCTGAAAGGAGGCTGTGTGAGCTGGGGTCGGCCTCTGCTCCCAGGGAACGGCCGTAGGGCGAGAGGGGATGGGCTCCCGTTGTGCCAGGGGAGGTTCGGGTTGGCTGCTGGGAGCAACGCCTTCTCCAGAAGGGATTCTGCACTGACACGGCTGCCCAGGGGGTGGTGGGGTCACCCGGAGGTGTCGCAGAGCCCTGGGGATGTGGCACTGCGGGACGTGGGCAGTAGAGATGGACTTGGTGATCTTAGTGGTCTTTTCTAACCTTAATGATTCTATGATTCTGTTCCATGGTTCCTTGCTGAGCCACTCTTCTTGGTCTGTTAGAAACATTGTGAACAGTTTTTCTTCTCACCCTTTTCCCACTTAGCTGGCACAAACACTTTAAGTACAGGCTGTTAGAGTTAATCCAACAACGGGTACACTCAGCTTGCTCACCTGTAATCATCTTCATCTTTTTTGGCAGCTGGAGTGTGTTTCTAGAGCCAGGTTCACATTGAGATGAAATTGGGTCAGCAGGGACAAGTGCACATGATGTCTTGGCTATTTACAAGCCTCTCATCATATGTTTCAGTTAGGGTAGCCTTGCAAGGCATAAGGGAGAACACAGCTTCATTTTGACCAGAACTGTTCTCCTTGCCCTTAGGGACTAGGACCCTTGAACCTAGCTGGGGAAAGCAATGCACACAAATCTTTTTAACAGGGAGGAACCGTTTCCCACTGCAAGAGCCAACATCATCTGCTTTAGTCGCACACATGTGCACACAGTGCTCATTTGCTGTAACATCCTCAGATCGAAGTTTGGCAGTGTGAAGGTTTTAGATCTGGAGTCACTTTGTGACTTGGTTTTGCTGCTTTATTTATAAACATGTTCAGCTGCTCGGAAGCTGAATTTGAGTGAAGTGAGTATTTGAATCAAGCTGTGTTATAGCTGTGCTGCACACTTGCTGCAGGGTTTGCTTTCTGGGTTGTATTTCGAAGGGCCTTGATCTGTGAGATTGTCAGATTGTAGGGTCTTTTTGCAAGAATAGATGGCCAAAAGTACTCGTTGGGACTTTTCAGTCGTGTAAAGGGATGATAGCCTTAGTTTTGCTGAGTTATGTTGGCATGCAGGTGAGCAAATTCCTTGGAAAATCCTTTTTCACTGGAACAGATCTGCTGATCTGTTCCAGAGCTGTACAACAACCACATTCCTTGATGTGTTTTCCAGTAGACATTTAATCCTCCCACAGATTTGAGGGGAAAAATGGCTAAACATTTCCACTGTCTATAAATGGATAGACTCGTCGAAGTAGAGAAACAGAGGGTTGAGTCATGTGGGCAAAGCCAAAGGATAGCTGGGGTGTAACTGGCAAAGGAATTGAGCCACAGTATCTGGAGGTATCCATCACAGCCCCCACTAGTCATTAGGAGGAAAGTCCTTTGCTTTGCAGCAGCATAGCTGAGATGCAGTTTGTTGAGTGCAGAGCAATCAGTTTTGTGGAGGGATAGCTCCTTGTATCATCAGCCAGTGCCATGTGCATGGCCTGCACACATCCTTGTCCCAGTCCTTTGCATCCTCAGACCCTCTTCACCTTCCCTGGTGTATAAGACACTGTTTCTTACACTGAATACACTACCTGACCTCTGCATGGGGAGTTGATTCCAGGCAGGAGACCAGAAAGGGCTTGCAAAAGTGAGCCAAGAGGGGTGGGGAGATGTGGGGAAAGAAAGCTTTTCAAGGAAAGCCTTTAAGATCAGTTACACTTGGAGAGAAATATTTTGACTGCAGTGTATCTTTGTTCTTTGGATTACAATAAGCAGTTCCAGCCCTATGAAGGTCACAATTTGACTTCATTATGAAGTATGGATGTATTACCCACTTACAGGCAGGAATTGTGTCCTTAAAGTGCTGTGTTGTACTTGGACCACATTTCCAAGAGTAAGCTTGCAGCAATGGCTTTTTGCTGAGTACTGGTAGATATTGAAGTGGTCCTCAAAAGCATGCATTTCCCCAGAAATTAGGGACCTCTCAGAGCACGCGGGAAGCAAGTAGCTTTCTTTATGCTGAAATTTTGTCAGTATTCCCATGTGGCTGTGTGTGTGACTCCAGGAGCTAAAGCATTAGGGAGAAAAATAATGCAAGATCTGTGATTAAGATCAAGAGATAGCAGTGCTATTTCAGTTTGTCATCAGCGTGCTCCCTTGCAGTCATGGAACAAAAGAGTTCGGGAAGGGAAGGGAGCTGAGTGACAAAACAACAAAGCAAAAACCAAATCCCGAAACAAGCGTAATCTTTACAGTCTGCAGGCAGAGGAACAGTAATGAACTCCTGTGAGCATGTAGTGCCCTTGTCAGAAAGCTGTTGTTTATTTTCACTGAGTGCATCATTGCATATGTATCAAACAGTTGTAATTAAACCACCACTTGTTCTAATAGAAAAAAATCTCATTAGACCCATTGGCTGCTGGCTGATGCATACTCAGCCTCCAGCCTTCTGCACTGCGGCATGGCCACGAAGCGCACCGGTGATCTGCAAATTCTCACCTACTGGGAGTTGTTTGCTTAATTGGTGATACTTGTGATTAGCGTGTTCCCGTTTTAATCATTGTTTCCAGTGGAAATTACTATATTGTCATCTGCTAGCTATTCAATAACGGCCTTGCAGAGTGTTTGTGGAAGATTTGTGTATCGTGCTGGGTGTCAGAGCGAAGAATAGCAAAGGATAATTGACCGTTGCTACCCAAGGGGCGTGTTAATAGTCTTAAGAATTGATGACGAGGAAAAAAGCAAGGAATACTGCCATAGGGAAGAAGGAGCAGATCTCAACCTGTAAACCTATCAAAGACTTAGGCAGAGCATCACCTGAGAGCTAGTCAGAAATTCAGTGCAATTTGCATTGCACTTGGAGTGCTGTACAGGGACTTAGCTGAGCTTATATATTACCTACTGGCCACGTAAGATGGACTTAGATAGGACTACAGCTTCTGTTCTCTCCTTTCTTTTCAGTCTTTGTGTGGACTGTAATAACCTGACCCGCCTGCAACCTACTGGTCACCATGTAGTTAAACTTGATCTGTAGGGATCGTTAGTCTGGCTGCTTATATTGCCTAGATGTTAAATACTGACCCTGAAGCTGCTGATCACAGTGAGAAAGCTTCTCCTTACGCATGCTTTGGGTTGGCTTCCCTGCTGAATATGTGGAGCTGCAGTGGCTTGTGCCAGCAGGAGCTTCCTTGCCTTGCAGGGGGCAGGAAAGCCTTCATGGTCTTTCCCAAGTCCCAAGGCTCTGGTGCCTGGGGACGTGCACATTGACATAAAAAACAGGCATGACAGCGCTTATCCACTCCAAAGCTGCTATCTTTGATCCCGTCTGAAGTTCTTGTTTCCTTTTCAAAGACGCTTAGTCTGGATAAAACAGCTTTTAAGCTATGAGCTTGTGGTATTCCAGTCCTGTGTGATGGAGTAGATCATGGTAAAAATAGCTGTGTTTTTCAGAGAGGAAGCTGGTTTGCAGTGGAACTTGGATATTCTGTGCAAGATCTGATGGATTACGTTTGCACACACAACTTCATGAGGGATGAGTGTAATTTTTCAGCTACATCATCTCTAAAAGAGCTGCCTTCATGGTAAGACAGCCAGCTAATACTGATGGCACCGTAGGGTTTAGTGGGACTGTGCTGATGGAAAGTGCGCTGTAAGATTCAAAATCTGCAATTTGCACGTGATCACAGTGCTTTTCTGATAGAATCATGGACTGATACTTAGCGATCTGATTGGCCTGTGGTGGCCCCAGGGCATTACTCATGCGCAGATAACAGCTCATAGCCATAATAAAAGTAAACATGCTTCAGATGGACATCTCCTAGTTTGGCCATATACCAGAATACTGGTTTTTGTGGGTTTGATTTTTTTTCTGTACCTGAACTGTTCTTCTGTCAGTGGGAAATGCGAGTTGTCAACTTAAGCATTTAAGAATATTGCAGTATTTTTGTAAAACGTCAGAATTCTCCCAAATGTCCCATTTCCACCAAGCTTCTCTTTGGTGAACATTATTTCCTGCAATGTTTTATTACACTGCTGGTTTCTCCCTGAGCAAATGACAGCTGGCTTTTAAAACTATTTTGGAGCTCAGAACAGACACAAGCAATCACAGGGCTGCAGATGTCTGCAAACCACAGCTATTCTATAGCACAAACAGATTTGGGGAGGAGGGCTTTGAGTGATGTAAATTGTTTCCTGACTTTTTACAACAGGGAGATTAAGTTATCAACCTGTAGGCAAACTCTGGGCAGATCCTTGGGTGACAGAAATCTGAGAGGCTCGGTTGGTTGACATCACCTGATGGTCCAGCCCTGAATGGCGAGTTATGTTCAGCATTCATTTCTACACGTAGGGCAGATCCAGGTCCCTTGTGCTAAACTGGAGCGAGGAGGTTTCTCTGCAGGACCCAGCAGGTATTCCTGGGCAGCAGATTGTTCCCCCTCTGTGTAGCAGGACAGAACGCAACAGCAACATCTGCAGCTTTGTCTTGTGATAACACCTCTGGATTTAGTTTAGAGAGCATGGTGGTGATGGGCTGAAGGTTGGGCTAGATGATCTTAGTGGTCTTTTCCAACCTTAATGATCTATGATGCTATGATTTACCAGCCTTGGGGGAGATTTGCTTGACCAGGCTGTACTTCTGTTCTCGTTCCATCATTAACTGAACCAAAACCACTGAGCAGCATGTAGCTTCGCTTCTGCTCTTGATATCTCACCAACGTTGAGCTCCTGGTCAGGATTTCTGTGTGCTGCTTGCCATGTGTGCCTGCCAGCACCTAATGCAGTTGGTGGTACCTGTGATGGTAGTGGAAGATGTTTGACTTGCAGAAATCTTTTTACTGGCTTCCAGTTCTTCTCACATGTGTCAGAGCTGAAGAATACGCTCAGATTTGCAATACCATAAAACCGGCCCTTATCTTATGGCAGAGGTGGAAATTGCCGCTTTCAGATTTTAAGCTTAAACAGCAAGATGATCCTTTTTACTAATTCACTAGTTTAACTGAAGCCAGAGTTGGTGCATGAACCTGAAAAAAAGATCGGTGTTTATAAAGAAAGAAATAATCTAGTGTAATTTTTTCATTTCTTTTTAAATGTTGTACCTATGAAACCAAGGAACTGGGGAATAGAGTCACTTGTCCTCGTGTCTGTTGAATCCGAGCCGTGTAAAATCCAGTGTTCTCCCTGACTGTGTCTTTGCTCTTCTAATTAGAAGTACCACACAATTCTGTATCTGGCAATATAGCATTCAAATTTGGCTTTATTTACAGCTGTCACTGGTATGTCAAAGGCTTTCAATTTGAGGGACAGATGGATTGTGCAGGTTCCCGGTTCAGCAAGATCTATCAAAGAGCCTGATTGGAAGTTTCCCCTTTCTGTGATTTGTTTGCATTCACGTAGACTGATTGACACTGCCTCCCATAGCATCTTGATAGGTAAGCTTGGGAAGTGTGAGATGAGTGGACGGTGTGGTAGATTGAGAACTGGCTGAGCTCAGAGCACTGGAACAGCCTGCCCAGAGAGATGGCAACGTCTTCTCCTTCTCTGGAGTCTATAATTGCAAACTGAATGGTATGCTGATTATACATGCAATTAAATATGCACTGCTTCTTCTGTCTGGAGATTTTGTCACTCTGCTGAACAGTAAATGAAGAAGTTGAAGACCAAAGAGTTTAACGAGGTTCTAATATATGGCTGATGTGCTGATGTAGTGCAGAATTTCCAGACTGATTTTGTGGGGTAGGTGATATATTGCCACGTAATGGCATCTTTGTAAGAAAATTTCCTATTGAAAGAGGTGGTTGCTATATTTTGTAGCTTAATTGTGATCTCTACAAATTCTGAAACTGAGTTTATGTATCTTTTTTGACATTTTATGTATTTCATTTAAACAAATGAAATATTATGCAAACCAGATTTTCAAGCATCTATTTTTATGGGTAGTACAAAGTGAAAAGAAATCCTCTTTGGCGTAGGAGGTATCTGAATTAAGTCTGTATTTCTGTAGGCAGGCTTCCAAAAAACAAAAAAAGGTCTTTATGAGTACTGGGGAATAAAAATCAGGGTGTTTTTTTTTCCCCTCAGTTGCTTATATCTGCTTATTAGATCTGATTGCTCTTCAAGATTTTAGGTTGTATCATTTTGCTTTGCTTCATGCGAAAGTGAAGTGTTTGACATGATCAGCAAGGAGGTGTGAAGGAGGGCTGTGGAAAAGGTCTGCTCTGAAGAGGTGTGTTTGGCAGTTAGAAATCATTGAGAAGGGAGGCTTGGCTTGGAGATGGAAATCCAAGTCAGAGCCACAACAGGTCCTGTAGCTCGGGTACCTTTGGGGGAGTCGATGCGCAAGTGTTTGAAGAGCTCCTTTGGTGGGCAGGTGTTGAAACGTGAACTATTTCAAGGACTGCACTGTTTTGAGAGGTTCTGCAGAGGTCAGACAGTGGCTCTGTTTGAGTCGGGGCAGAGGAGCTTTCCCAGCAGGTGTGTCAGCCCAGTGCCCGTCTCCTTGGCTGAGCTCTGAGCTGCTGTTTGTAGTGGCTCTTTCCTTGGCACACGGCATGGCCGTGGTATTCCTGCATGCAAACAGCTTTTGGTCTCTCTTACAAGCTGCACGTTACCTTGGAGCAACCTTTTAGCAGAGCTTAAGGTTTGAAACATTTCGAGCTGGCCCAGAGCTGATCTAAGCTTCAAGTGTCTGCTAATATTTAACCTATGGCAAATTAAAGCAGAGTGCGCCTGGAAAGAGGTACAAGAGCCTCATGGGTGCCCAATAAACTCATTGCCCACAGCGCAAGCCAGAGGGATTCAGACTCATGCTTCTGCTGAGACCCTTACTGCAACATTACAGGCCCGTAGAGGAGGCCTCTACAATATAAATACAGTTTTCCCCTGTTTTAAAATCCCTGTGTGCTGCTAGATTGATAATAAAGTTGAGGCCAATGGTTAGGAGCACAGTCCCAATTGCAGTGGGTTCTGGTGTGTCATGGATTGCACACGGAGGTGTAAACGAGGGCCTCAGGATGTAATGTGAATTTCTTTGCCTTCAGGGGTGAAACCTGATGTAATTCTGAGATGTATCCCAGTATGAATCTTAATAGAGTTTCTGTTTTAAATGTGTCATTTTTGAACTATGACTGTAAAAGAAGAAAAGAGACATCGGGCCTCGTGTCACAAGCGGGATTTTTGTGACTTGTTCTGCGATTCCGGGTTGTAGTAAGTATTTGAAAATTAAAGGTCCAGATTTTCCACCGATGTAAATTATTACTAGCTCCATTGATTTCATTCTGTTTACATGTGTTTAAACAACTGAAGACCTACTGCAATATCCCAAGTCAAGATTTAATACGACCAGGATGGAGTCTTTATCATGTGTCATTTGCATTTTAAAAAGTGTTTAATTGTGCATTTTTTATAGACATACACATCTATTAACTCACTTATGCATGCTCAGAATAATGATTTTATATATTAATGTCGAAGCGGTTTAATTTAGTGCACAGCAGTGGGTAAAATGAAAGTATTTAATTAAAATGGATTTTTTTCACGCACTGCGTAAAGAATTTTCCAGATTAGATATTGGTTACTCGTATGGGAAAGCTCCTTACTTCCTTGCTGCCTGGGTGAGGAAGAGGAGCGATACCATTTTCATTTTGCCTCTCTGCAATGGCTGGGGCAGGAGCTTTGTGGCTCCTTTGCTGGCTGGCAGTCCCACCGGGTGAGGGAAGGAACTCCAGAGAGATTTGCAGTCATGATCAGATCAAAGGCTTTCGTGCCAGGTGTTATAAAACCACACAGCAAGAGAAATTTTCTGTGCAGGAAGCTTCTGTGCAGCCTGAGTCAATGAGGTTTCAGGTAGCAGAGAACTGTTAAAGCAAATGATCCCTGGGGTGCTTGAGAAAGCAAGGAAAGAGGCATTCTACTTTTTAGATGACTGCTTCAGCTCTTCAGCTTTTGCATCCCCAAACCTTTACCCTAGCAGAGATGGTCGCTGCTCAGTGTGTTTTGTGGCAGCCTCCCTTCTCCTGTTCCCTGTTCCCTCCTGTTCTCCTGTGAAGAAGGGCTGAGGGAGGTGGGGTTGTTCAGCCTGGAGAAGAGAAGGCTCTGCAGAGACCTCATACGGTCTGATAGTGACAGAACATGGGGGAATGGCTTTAAACTAAAAGCGGGGAGGTTTAGGTTATTTAGGAGGTAATTCTTTACTCAGAGGCCCTGGCAGTGCTGTCAGAGAGCTGTGGGTGCCCCATCCCTGGAGGTGCCCAAGGCCAGGTTGGATGGGCCCTGGGCAGCCTGAGCTGGTGGGGGGGCAGCCAGCCCAGGGCAGTTGGAACTGGGTGACTTTTAAGGTCCCTTCCAGTGGTTTTGTGCGCGATGAACAAATTTTGGGGGTCCTGTTTGGAGTCAGGTGTTGGACTTGATACTTGTAGGTCCCTTCCAAATTGGAATGTTCTGTGATTCTATCAGTAGAAGGCATCCGCTACCACTAGGTAGCCCAGCACCTTTCATCTTCTTTTGTCTTCTTTCTTTTCACGTGTGTGCATACATTAAAAGGAAAGAGGATTACAAAAGAAAACAAAAACAAAACAAAACAAAAACCAGTGGTCAAGCTCAGTGTATTTACATATATCTATAACTTAAGGCAATCCTGAACATGCAGCCTGGTGAACACAACAGAAGCATTAACCCGGACTGCTGGTGATGGACATGCAGCAGCTGGCAAGCTGAATCACTGCTTCTAATTAGCACTCATTAATAGAATCAAATAGAAGGTGACTGGGGAGTTAGCTTCTGCTCTGATGACTGTGACTTCTGGGTGACCGAGTGTGTGATGTTCCTGTCCTTCTGCAGCACGACAGGCTGCACGTGCCCTGGTGGAGTGATGATACCTGCAGTAGCCTTCTGCTAATTACCCACCGCACCAGCTGCATCTCACTGCTATTAGTTGTGAGCAAGAGATGCTGCTTTCCCATCTTGTAATTGATGGGAGAAGAAAAAGAGAGGAGGAGGTGATAATTGTTTTGTGTTAAAACGGGGATAATTACTGCTATAGAATTTCACTAGAAAACAAAGCAGCAATTAATTATTAACCATCAGATCTCCAGTGTGGGTTGGCGGGTTAAGGAGTACAGTTGTAGGGTGTGTGTCTCTGTCTGCTGGGAGCTCTGCGCATTGCTGCCTGGTTGCATGCATGGCTCCTCACATCAGTGCTGCCCTGGGGTTTGCAGAGGCTAGGGCCAGCAGAAATAAAACCTATTGCTCCCTAAAACGTCAGTCTTGGTGCCTTACGGGGCCCCGTGGTGTTCGTGGCAAGATGCATCCTCACCTGTGAGACACAGCGGGGTTGGCATGTCTGAAGAAGGGCTACAGAAGGACCCGGCCATGGGTTCTGATGATGTTATCTGGATCCATCTGTGTCCAGACCCATTTTTGTGTGGAAAAAAATGCAAGAAATGTATAAAAGATGTTTCCACCATGGTGATTTGAGTGATACTTCCCCAGTGTCCTCTCTGCTTTTGGAGCCCTGTTTGTACACTGGCAGCCCTGTAGGGCAGAGCTTTGCTTGTGCCCCGCTCTTGTTGCTGGGGTTCCCTTCTGGCAGAGGACTTACAGGGGTGCCCGTGGGCTTGCTGTGTGGGCCACTGGCTGACAGAAGTGGCTCTCAGGAACCATCTCTGGTGAGGGATCAACAGGGAGAGCTCTGGGGAACAGCAGACACAACAGTGCAAACAAATGCCACCAGGTGCACTGTGTCTGAAAGCTGCGATGTCAAACAGCTACTGAGCCTGAGGCTTCGGGTGATGCCAAGCCTTCCCCTTGTCCCCGACCCCTTCCCTGGTAACTGGGATTACAGATTTAATCAGGGTGCAGGAGCTGACAAATATTTGGAGCGAGTGATGGAAAGTTCCACTGAGCCACCTCTTGTGTGCTGGGGGTGGGGAAGCTGGCAGCAGTGAAATGGGGCTGTCCGTGCAGCTCCTATTGAATTAATCTCACGTTCTCCTTACACTTGGGTTCCACGTTTTTAACATTGCTTACTCTTTCTTTTTATATTTGTTTTGGTCAATTAATTTTTCAAAGCACAGCAAGCCAGCACGTCTGCCCTGCTGCCCTACCCCTGCTGCATCCATGCTGGATGGATTTGGATTGTAGTGAATCGACGTTTCCTGGGAAAGACTCAATGGGATATTTCACTTCTTGTTCAGTATGGAATTAACGAGCAGGAAAGGGAGAGGATCCTTAATGTGTGTGCATGTCCTTGTGAAAAGTCTGCTCTTCCAGATTTCCTTGGTCGGGATCACTGGGGATGCTCGTGCACATGTGTGTGTCTGTGCTCACAGGCACACGTGCACGCAGTGTGAGTGAATAAGTCGAACTTCCTCTGAAGAGCAAAGTGAAATGCTTTGCCCGTGAAGTAACAGTGCCAGTAAGGACCATGCTGACAGCTGCTTGGCAGGTTTGTCTGCATAGGAAATCCCGTGCTGTTCAGAGTCTATAAATCAGGATCAGATGGCCTTTTAAGGGAATGTCCTGTCATTCAGCGTTCCCCGTTCTATTTTGATTTCACAGATCCTTGAAAATATTCCAGTGGAAGCACAGTAATTTCTGCAGCAGTGTCCAACTAGAAAGCACGTTCTGCTTTCGCTCCTTTTCCCAGCCCTATTAAAAGAAGCTCTGTAGAGAAGGACCTGGATGTCCTGGTGGCCAGCAGGCTGCCTGTGAGCCAGCAGTGTGCCCAGGTGGCCAAGGAGGCCAACGGCACCTCGGCTTGTGGCAGCAGGAGTGTGGCCAGCAGGGGCAGGAGGTGACCGACCCCCCGCTGGGAGGGAAGTGGTGGGGTCACCGTCCCTGGGGGTGTTCCAGAGCTATGGGGATGTGGCGCTGAGGGGACACAGCTGGTGGAGATGAGTTAGTGGTTGGACTTGGTGATCTTAGTGGTCTTTTCCAATCTTAATGATTCTATGATTCGGTGACCTGTCTGGACACTTACCTGTGCAACCAACTGTAGGGAACCTGCTTGAGCAGAGGGTCAGACTTGACCTTGGTCCTTTCCTACCCCTGAAATTCTGTGATTCTGTGGAAAGTAACCTGAAAATCTGCTGGCAGTCGAAGCCCTGGTCCCACCACGAGCCCAGGGACTGGGTGACACAGCCATCCCTTCTGGGCACCCTGCCTGGGAACACAGCAGAAATACGATGCTGCAAATCCCCACTAAATCCCAGCTGAGCAGAGGGGTGGATGTGCTAAAGCTGAGTCTGTTGCCTGGTTTTAGAGCTGCACATGCCAGCAAATCAGACTTAATTTGCAGGCTAATTTACTGCTCCTACAGGACTAGTGGAGGAAACGCTTCTCATGTAGTTTATCTGTAATTTTTTTGGTAAATATGTTAGCTGTTCAAATGGTGTTTTGTGAGCTATTCGAGTTATAGACAACTGAAAGAAAGAAGAGCCTTGCACTTGCTGTTTGGAAGGTAGTAGGTTGCATTTCTATTCACGTTTGTTACCTTATTGATTATTATGCAGATGCTGTAAATTGCAGCAGAGGAGTTACATGGCATAAAGTAGTATGGGATATTTATCCTGCTTTAAGTGGGAAGGAGGCTCAGAATGGGGCTGGGGTTGTGCAAATATTGGGGATGGTCTGCTCTGCGTAGTGGAGGTAGGTTGGGAGTCCAAGTAACTGACCAGAAAATGAGCCACCTTCCAGCAACGTGATATAATTGTCAGGATTGCAGGTGCAAAACAGTGCAAACTTGTCTTTATTTTTGGGGATGCTTAACAACAGGCACAGTAGGGCAGCCTTGTCTCCTCAGTGGTTGGACTAGATGGCCTTCACTTCAGTATGAAAGTGCTTGCAAAGGTATTAAAACCTTGGGCCTTGTAGAATTTGAATTTCATTTTTGGCTCACTGAAAGCTGTCTGTTGGCTTTTAGTTGAAGTAAGATTTTGGGAATCAGCAGCAACCTGGGGTGTTCTGAAGCTGAGCAGGAATGCACAGCCTGCTCCTGGTGAAGATACTCTCCCTGGAAGCTAACTTATTTAAACTGTAGTGGAAATGCAAAGTCACAGCCCTAACCAGTGATAGAGCACCTGGTGGGAAGGCAGGGCCAACCCATGTAAGCTCAGGTGTATGCAATGCACCTGAGTGAACAGAAGGGCTGGGATCCACCCTGCTCAGACCTCATTTAAGGGTTGGCAGTGGAGCTGAGGGTAGTGTGCTGGAGTTCTTTCTGTACGTGAGGCCTTCCAAAGGTAAGCAGGTTCTTTCCTTTGTTTCTGTGGCTGTTGCATTTGAGCAAGTCTTCACTTGCTGTAGCCTGGGGCTTTGCTATTCTGCTGTTATCGTGGCGCTTTCCATCATTTCCCATCATGTTACAGGTTACAAAACTTCTTAGGGACTGCTGCAGCACAGTGTGGTTGGGTGTTTGTGAGTTCCTGAAGTTGGTGATGAGTTTTGCTCTGTTGCAGTTTTGGATGGAAATGCTTTACTTCCAGCATCAGCTGCCGCTAACAACTTTGGAGAAGCATTAAATCCTGAAGCAATTAAATGTATCAGCAGAGCAGGTTTTTTTATTTTGTGAGATACTTTGCCAGCTGTTGTTTATGGGGGGAAAAAAATCCAAATCCTTTTTATGAGAACTGCTTTTAGATTTCTTTTTTTTGTTGTTGTTGTTGCTGATTTATACATGATACATTAGCACTGACAGGCAAAATATTTACCAGCAGCATGAGGAGTTGGAACATCTCCTCTGCTTTGGGATGAAAAAGACCACTGAGATGTCCAATCCCAACCCATCCCCACCATGTCCTCGCTGCCATGTCCTCAGAGCTCTAGGACGCCTCCAGGGACAGTGACCCCACCATTCCCTGGGCAGCTGTGCCCCTGCCTCTCTGCTCTTTCAGAGGATAAATTTTCCCTAGTATCTAACCCAAGGAGACCAAAAGCACTGTCTTTTCCCTGGGTGACAGGAGTGACATCAGTTCCGTAATCCTTCTGCTTCTAGAGGAGCTACTTGCATGGAGCCCAAAAAAGGAATCGACATGTTGAACTCTTCATGATTGCACTGACTGTGTTTAGAAGAAACAGGATAGGGAGCTGAGGTCGCTTAGGCTTGCTGTATGATATTTCTTGGGATTTCTTTTATAATATTCTGAGAAGGATGTGGCTCTTTGTGCCGTTCCCATTTTGCTTGCAATGGAAGAACTTTGATTAGAGTTCGTGGTAAGCAGGATGTCATAGTTTTGCAGAAGAAATAATGGTACTATAAAAGGGAGCCCTAGACTTGGAGAAGTTAATTATATTGCAATTGAAAAAGATAGTAATAATATCAAATGATAGTTTATGAGAGTTTTCATTCTTGGCCCTATGAATGTCATTGTGAAAAGCATTGGATGCTCTGTCGTAGATTCCAGAGGAGGTAATATTTCACCTGAAACATCCAGTTGTCTGCAAAGTTCATTTCAGTATTGGGAAGACACTTGAAGGGAGGGTGAAATACAGGAATTCATCTTTTCTGTTAGGAATGAGTGTACACCCTGACTTAGGAGGCTCTCCTTGTGTTGAAAGGTGCTTGCGTGTTGCCTGGAGCTGATGAGGGCAATGTTTGGCGACTTTCCCTGTGCCTCCATCTACTGCTGAAATCGAGCAGAATGAATTCAGAGTCACTTGTAAGAGTAGGCAGCTGGGCTTGGCAAAGGACTTCCCTCTTAACTTGTGCTCCAGAGGCTGCGTTTTTTCATTGCAGAATCAAGTTTGCAAAGTTTTATTGTTTAAAAGGGCAGCAGTATTTCTCTATAGGTGCTCGGGGAAAAAATAGAACATAAAACAGAACAGAACCTCAGGACTTGACTGGAAATTGCAGCATTAATTGAAATGAAATAGAGCTACCACCGAGCAAACCAAGATATGACACCTGGGAGCGGTGTTTCTGCTTGATGGGTATTAAATAAGATGAAAACTTAAGTAGAATTGCTGTGGAAATAGCACATACACCTCTGATCCCTGGACGTGCTGCAGGAATGAGCTCTGAGCATAAATAAGGATCCCAAGAGCACCCGTGGCAAAGATGGAGACTTCTCCAGTTCTTGCGGCGCTGCTACAGCGCTGCCAAAAAAGCACAGGTGTGTTGCAGGGCCGGGTGGGTGTGCTGGCAGAAGGGCATGAGATGGGATGCTGGCAAAGAGGAGGCGCTATGGAAGTGTGCGCCTGCTCTGCTGCGCGTGGTGTTTTCCAGGTGAGCTGGTCCCTGGAAGTGTTGCTGTTCTGTTTGGTGGTTCCACTGCATTTCTATGCAGCTCCCATGAAGTGGCTGATTTTGGCTGTGACTGTGGGTTGGTGGTGGTTGTTTTGTCCCATTCCCACACTGAATGATAAGAGTAGAGGCAGTTGGTCTGGAAGCAGTGGAGCAGAGAACAGGGGAAAGAAACTGAAAGAAACGTGGGTTGGAGCTTGATGATCCTTGAGGACCCTTCCAAGCCATTCTATGTAATCAAAAACACCTCTGGCATTTTTCTCAACTGGAAAATACAGGGCTTGGGGTTTTTTTGTTTGTTTTTTTTCTTGGAGAAAGATTGAGAGGAGTCATGTCTGATGAGGCAGGGAATGTGCAGCTAAAAGCTGCAAGCCCAGAGCTCAGGAGGTTTCGTGACTGTGCCTCCAGAAGGACCAGCATCGTGTCCTGAAATAGTGATGTTTGGTAGTGTTTGGGGGTGACTAAGCTGGGGAGTGTACAAGCATGAAAATGCCAAATGCCAAAAAAGAATCTGTGCTTAGTTCAAAAATACGGTCCCCTTGTTTAATCTGAATAAACATTCCCACTGTAATTTGGTTTTGTTGCATTGTGCTGTAGGCTCTCTGGCAAGGACTTCGTGCGAGATGAGAAAACAGCAGTCCATTTAGTGAGATGGTTCCCTCGGGCCTTCTTCAGACTGTCCTCTTGGTGCTGCTGATGTATGTGTGCTGCATTCCGTTCCGGTCTGGGCTCCTTGGCCTTGCAGTGGAAGCTGTTGCTCTTATATATGGATAGCAAACCCAAACAGAATCATTTCACATCTCCGAGCACACAGTCAGTTTATAGGCCTTACATAAGGATGTGTCATACGTGCCCTGGAAGCAGAAGATGATTAAGAATCTCTTTAATAGGAGGGAACCTCTCAATTTCTTTGAGGGAAATGAAACTGCGAGGGCATTCCCTTTGCTTGGGTTTTCAATTAACCAGAGTTCAATTTGTGGCATTCCTTTTGGTTCATAAGCTGGGCAGGAAGGAATTGAGGTGAAGAGGCATCAGGAAATTAAACTTTACCCATCACTTTAAAAAGAAAATAAAATCTTGCTGTTACTCTTTAGCCAGAGTGGCTGAAGGGGTGGAGAGGGAAAAGAGACGGCTAAAGCCAGTAGTTCGTTCTCATCTGCTTTCAGGTCTGGCTAACACCTTCAAGGTCTTTTCTACTACTTGGGCACCCACGTGTCCTTGGAGCAGTCCTGTCCCACTTGTACCCAGTGTGGGCAGTGGGGACAGCGTGCAGCAGGCAGTGCTGGGCTCTGGGGCTGAGAGCCACAGGCATATGGCAGGGAAGGAGCGGTTCCCATGGAAACCTTTCAGCAGGATGACATCACCAGCACTATCACATTTAAGCTTTTCAAGGCTTTTTGGATTTCAGGGATTACATAACTTCAGAGAGGTTAGGCTGGGGCTCAGATCTAATCAGCATTCAAGGTCTTAGTTGAATTAAATTACAAAAAAAAAAGAGGATGTGAGGAAGGAGCAGAGATGCTGGTGAGAGTTGAGGCAGGGGGAGCACACTTGGTTGGGAGAAGGGGCTGGGCAAGTCTTGTGCTATCCCTGGATTATTCAGGATTGCTTTTGGAGATCCTTTTGGGGTCAGAGTTTCGATTCCCATATTTCAGTTCCATAGCTGGACTGAGGTCTGACTGACAGAGGCTTTCTGTGGTTGGTTGCCTTGCTGGTGTGTGCAGTGCTTTGGGGAGCACGTTCTCATCCTTGTGTCTGAGTGAGGGCCTGGCTTTAGAGAATGCTTCAACACTTGAGATTCTAACAGGACTTCAGCTATTTCCAAGGCTGGTGATGCTATGGAGTGCTGTTGAGTGAGAATGTATTATGTTTGCTTGCTTTTCAGCCCCTGTATTACCTTCAGTTAATTATCTGAATGCTTGAGGAACCTTTCCTAGTGTGACTGTCACAGCAGAAAAGCTGTTCATCCTTGCCTTTTCCTTCTGTTCAAGACAAAGTGGCTTCCAGAGCGTGCGTTTATCTGCATGTTTCCAGGAGCCATAGGTTCCTGCTTTCTAACCCCCTTTTCTGTTACCTGCTTGACACCTACTTGTTCCCCCAAACTGTGGTATGAGTAGTTGCACAGCTCACCTCTTTTCATGGTCTTTGCCAGCACTGGCATGGGTTTGCCAAAGCAAGACCTTTAACTTGAGCATTCAAATGCCAGAAAAGCACGGGAAGTTAGCAGGCAAATTTTCTAATAGATGAGGAGCTTGGTTGGCTTGGTGCAGTGTGGCTCCAAGGCAGAGAAGTCTTTGGTGCCAAAGCACCAAACCTTGTGATTTTTTTTCACCACTTTTTCTCCAGTCCTGCTATGCTGTGAACAATCAGAACTTCCAGTCCAGATCCTTGGCTCCGCAACGAAAAAGGAGATTTATATTTCATGTCTTTGCCAAGCAGTAAGAGCTTGGCCAGATCTGTAACAGTGGTGGGTTTACTGTTCTCACACGTGATTTGGGGTAGGCAGCACAATGGAATCCATCCTCCCTTTGGGATAAGGACTCTTGTCCTGCCCACATTCCTTCTCTTTGCAGGCTTTGCTCTCTGTCCTCACCTCCCTCTGAATCCCTCCATCCTACACTGGCTGAGAGAGCACTGTAGAACTAATGAAGAACTCAGTTCATCTTGTTCTGTAATTTCCAAATTGGATGACAGCTGGCTGCTGAGCTGTTGGTTTTTTTTTTCCCCCTTTTTGCTTGAAGCAACAGGAATAATCTTCATCTTGTTTCTAACTTTCTGTAATACTTCTTGTGGTTTTGCCAAATAACTTTCCATTTGTATGCACCTAAAGAAAAATACTTGTTTGGTTTTCTATGTTAAATGCACCTGTTAATTTTTCTGCAACTTTGAAAGCTGAAAATGTCTTGCAAAAGCTTTTAAAATAATACAGTAATGCCTAGCGAGGAGATAAACCCTATGGATAATGCACAGAAGGTTTTTGTTCTTATAGTATAAGTACTCCAAACTTGGGGTTCATGATCCACTACTCTTGGTGTTAATGATTTACAGTACTAAATGGCAAGGTGGTAGTAGGTCTAAACCGAGTGACTTATCTTGAAATCTAACTGAGCAGTGGTGCAGCATGGAAATGAGAGGAAAAACTGAAATCCAGTGTAAACCAGTGTGCCAAATCCTTTGCAGTGGCTGGAGGGTTTTCTTGGAGAGCAATGGGCAGTTCTCACTGGGGTGGCTGTGTGGTTCTTGAGGTGTGCTGAAAGAGGCCTTGGGAGCGTTCTGCTTGTTGGCGCTTTCTCTTCATGCTACAGCTGCCCAGAAAGCATTCATGGCTGCTAGAAGCAGGAGCATGTAGCATGTGTTAGTCTTCCTGGCAGTCTGTGGGTATCTGCTCATACTTCTGTAATTACACAGAATTGTGAAGCTTGTAAAGACCACAAAGACCATCTAGTCCAGCCATCAACCCATCACCACCATGCCCACTAACTCTCTCTCTCAGTGCCATATCCATCACAGCGTACCCAGAGATGGGGAACGGGCCAGTTGTGTATTTCCTGGCAATGCTCTCATGCCCATAATGAAGCTTGCTTTCTAACTTCACTCTTCTCCTTGTTTTCAGTGGGAAGTATTTGCTAAAATCCCCAACATCTCAGCAGCTGTACAGCACACATGAGTCCCTCAATAGCACGTGCAGCACCGTGACCTTAAGGAGCTGCTTGCTTAGCTGCTGAGGAGGATGTTAAATATCTCTCTGACATGGCTTCTCCCTTCTTCATCCATCAGCTCTTCTGACTCTCCTGTGCCCTACGTCCCAGACACTGGAACTAAACAATACGTGTTTTGCATGGTTGGAAAATGAGTGCAGCAGGGTACTCGCTTTGTGCACCCTCATCTGAGTAAATCAGAAGTAATTTAGCAGGAATGGACCTGAGTGTTTGTTTCTCCCATTGGCATCCCCTTGTGTGCCACGTCCTCCCCCTGACCTGTGATGAGCGGGCTTACAGCACACGCTGAAAGGCTCTGTGCCGTCTTCCCCCCTTCTGCTCCGTTGTGGCATGGAGGGGTACGGTCAGTGGGCACGGTGATGATGGTTGGACTCGGTGATCTTAGTGCTCTTCTTCCAACCTTAATGATTCCATAATGCTGTCCATTGGGATGCTGATGGCACTGCAGCCCTCTGAGAACCTCTTTGCAGCTCGTTTCCGAGAGCCGAATGAACCCTGAGTGGATGGAGTCACTTACTGCTGGCAGTGAATCTTTTTGGAGTTTTTCTCTGCCTGATATTTGCCTGGATTTTGTCAGTTTTATCTAACACTAGCTTTTGCCAGAGATATTTTTCTGTGAGTGAGTTGTCTGCCTGTCTTGTGTGAAATATTATTCTCTTGTAAAAGTGGAAGCAAAGCATTCTAGAAAAGGACAAAGAAACCTGCCTTTAGCATTTCACAAAATATGTGAAAAAAGAGTTTTTCTTTTTTTTTTTAAACACTTCTGTGGAATATTTGGCAGTCCAAGGAGCAAAGGAAGATGAACTTGGATACATGTGTTCTACTTCTGGAGTAGGTTTTAGTGTTAGCTTCTCAAGGGTGTGACATTGAGCAGCTTGATTTAAAGACCATCCTTACTGAAATGATTGGGGTGATGAGCACACAAGCATTTGTCCTTTGCCGGGGTGGAACGCGGGCAGTGTCACGGTTCTGTGGGGTCTGTGGAGTGTTACCTGGGGGAAGGTGGCTTTTAAGCCTTCTTCTAAGCAAAGCGCATTTATTTGTGTGCATAAAAAGGCATTTCATCTGGAAGGAGAGCGTTGTGCCTCGAATGATGAATGAAGCAGATGGCATTTTACTGCCTGTGGAGAATTAATCTCCTCATCAGTTTGTCTTTTACCTGTGATCCCTCGTGTCCTCTTGGGAGCGATGCTTCTCCCTTAAGCCACCCTGAATTTGAGTAGGTTTGCGTTATCAGAACTCAGTTCTTCAGTGTAGTTCACTTACAGCTTTTATCTGAGATTCTGTTTCATTCATATGCTCTATCTAGTCATGTTTCCTGACATCAGCAACAGTTCTTCACTCCTGACAGGAGCATAAGAAGGAGTGACCTGGAAAGAGCCCAGATGTATTTTATTGTGGTCTGAACATCATCAACAATACTGCCTGGTCCCTGGTGATTTCACTAATCTTACGAATTTGCTAGTGATCTAGCAGAGGGAGCACAGCTTGACTTTGAGATGTGGGCTGAACAAGTTGGGTAGGAAAAAAACCAAAATAAATGCCTAATGCACAGTGTAGGCTTTGGGGATCATTTCCACGTCACCAGGCTTTGGGTAGGGCTGGAATGGTCATCTTCGTGCTTTCCTTAGTAGCTTCTCTACATGAAGGCAGAAGGCATGCAGCAGGAAGGTGTTGAACACAGAGGAAGACTGAGTGTTCTTAAGGAAAAGCAAAGCAGACTTGATTGAGATAATATTCAAAGCACAGCTTCTGCAAGAAGGAAGGTGAGATCTTGTGCTGCATCGCATGAAGCATTTCCAGCAGAGATCAGAAGGTCTGTGTGCTCCAGCCCACAGCTCTAGTGAGACCTCATTTAGACTATTGTGTGAAATGGTGTCATCACACTATCAGTAATTCAAACAGGGGAGGATCAGTAGGAAAACACAAGGATTATGGAGGAACTGGGAAGCCTCAACCCAAGAAAATAACACCTTGTTTGTGTTCAGTTCAGCCTGGAGAGCCAAGTAGTGCTATTTTTAAATGGCAGGGATAAGTGTTATACTCATGGATGTGGTTGGTACAAGGACTAGCGGGTATAGGATGGCCGTGAATAAATGCAGACTGGTAGATGAGCAGTGTTCTGGAAGAGCATCCCAGAAAGTGTTGTGAATTAGGGTTAGGTTTTAAGACCAAGCTTTAAGAAGGAGCACAATCAATTTCTGAAAGAGCTGAAAGAATACCATTTTTGGGATATTGAAGGATTGGTTTAGAAGACTGGTGAGGTCCCAGCTCAGTTCTGGTGCTGCACAGGAGACTCTGCAGATAAGATGATGTCAGTGTCTACACGAGTTTTCTTTTTCATGGGTTTTCTGTCTGAACTGTGTGACAGTCCTGGAGTAGAAAACAAGAGCTGGGTTCCTAGTGTTTGGATGGGGATTGCATTTCCTATCCACAGACTTTAAGACAGCAAAGATGAGTACAGCTCAGTGACCCGCATCACTCTGTGGACTGATTGCTTTGTATGCTGCCTGTGTTTAATCTTAAAGAAAAAAGACATCCTTTTTGCATGCAGTTCAGGGTCCACTGCATTCACCTGTGCGTTGAGTAACAG
The DNA here is from genome assembly GCA_035772895.1 of Perdix hodgsoniae. Classification (NCBI taxonomy): domain Eukaryota; kingdom Metazoa; phylum Chordata; class Aves; order Galliformes; family Phasianidae; genus Perdix; species Perdix hodgsoniae. The sequence goes on from JAPSGF010000007.1 coordinate 28,832,652, forward strand.
CTTGCAAATCATTATCTGATTGGCACCTGGCCATTAAACTCCCAGTGACCTGCTGGCTGGTGCTGCTATGCACCATGTTCTCCTGCTACATCTCTGGAGTATGCTGCATTGTATTCAGAATAAATATGAGGGTAAACAAGAACTGAAAAGAACCACAGAGGATGGAAGTGAAGCATGTAACTGGTGCTGCAAGTGCAATCTTTGGTCTATCTGCTTGCTCTGGGAAGGGCTGTTTGAGTGTGTATTCGAGTAGCACCAGAATGAAACATGCTTGACCTTTGCCATCTCTTAATGCTGGTTTAAGAGGCAAAATACATCTGGTTTTGGTTAGTACCCCACAGAGAGAGCTCTGCAGCTGAGCATCGTGGGCTGTAAAACCACAGGTCTCTCTGCAGTCTTCTACAGGAGTGTCCCTGTGTCTTTTGAACACAAATGGCTGCCTTTTCCTACAGGATTAAGGCGTGAGCCAGAGCAACAGAGTTTACAGGGAACTCTGTGCTGTGTTCCTAATTAGCGCTGTTAGCAGATACGTGAGGTTTTGCAGTGGGCTGCACAATGTGTTGTACTGAAGGCTTCATTTACCTGCTACCCCAGCTCCAGGATAACCAATGGCTCTTTGCAGCTGCGTCACGGTTGTGGTGTTTATAAGGCTCTGACAGGACCCATCTTCAGTGAATTAGCCTAACTTAAATGAGTTGAGACTTTTTGGTCTCCACAGTCCCCTGGAGTTAAATAACACCATAATCTATGTTAACAGTCAGTAACATGCTGAATAGCAGGGCTTCTGGGTGGCTTTGCGTGTCACATAGGGCATGGCAGCTGTAGGACCAGCAGTGGAAAGCGCAGAGCAGAGCGTTTGTGGCTCATCATGGCAACTCTGCCACAACCCAACTGGGTGAAACTGGGAGAACCCCCCTTAGTCCAAACTTTTTGTATTCTAGGAAAATGCAGACTGATTTTTGCTGTCCATGCAGGACCTGACACCCTGAGGTCCAGGTCTTGGATGAGGCCCAGAATCAAAGGCAATTAACCCAGTGTCTGGGAGTTGAAGAGATGGAGGTCTGCATCATTGATGTTCTATATTTCCCTGTGTCAAGTGAACATGGGCACTGTGTTATGATATCAAACTGTTAAGTTGCTTGGTGAGCCAGAATCAGCCAGAAGCAGTGCTGTTATTTGTGAGTGCTCTGGTATTTCTGGTGGTTTTTTAAGAGCTGCTGTTATTTTTGCTGTGGGTGGTAAGACTTTAACAAAAGGTTTGGGCATTCCCTCTGTGGTCTGGTGTCAGGGAGTTCTTTGTATGTCAGATTGGGTGTTGACTCATTTTACAGCCTCACAAGCACTGAAATACTGTTTCAGGACAAACTTTGATGCTAGGTAGATCTGTTTATGTTTTTAATTTTACAGTAATAAATACATCTGTTATTAGAGAAGCTTCAGGCAGATGCGCTCAGAGAAGTACCTGAAATGGGAATGGCTAAAACTTCATGGATTCTTTGGAAGTGTTTCCAGTCCCACTTTAAAATGAACTCGTTTTGTTCCAGCTTGGCTGGGAAATGAGGAATTGATGGAGAAGAGGGAAAGCATCAGAGTTAAGAGACTTCAAAAACACCCTAGGAAATGTTCCCAAACAACCACAAACCCTCCCCGGAGACCCCATCCACGTATTAGAGAGCTCTAACTGCACATATCAAACAGTACAAGGAAGAAAACTTGGCCCCTGTAGCTGTGGGTGGAAGGAGCAGGCTGCAGTGGGGTGCCAGAAGCCTCATCCAACACAGCACAGGAAGAGCCACTGCTGCGCTGTGCTGCCCCAGCCACGAGTCAGGAAGCCCTTCAGGAAACTCGGAGCAAAATGCATTAGATGGGGACAGTAATGCTTTCCCTTTGCATCTTGCAAGAGTGTTCTGCTTTAGAGATTAATGTTTTCCCTCAGGCTCTTGCAAGAATATTCTGCTTTACTGATCAGTTCAGCGTCACCATGGGAAAACAGTGTTTCCATAGCCTTTGACACAATGTGGTAATGCATTCTGGAAAGGAGTCGGCTGTGGGGCCAGATCCACGCTCCTGCAAGTTGGCTTTGCTCTGTCACAGCCAGCAAAGAAACCCACACAGTGGGTCAGGAGGAAGAATCTGGTACAGTAAGGGAAAAGAGAAAATGTGCTGCCTTGCACAAGTGGGGTGGATGCTCATGTGACAAGTGGGGGAATGGGCTTTGGCAAGGGCAGACCTAGACTTTGCACCATGCTTGGAACACTGGGTTTTATCTCTGTAGGAGATTAACACACCAACCACTGACAGCTGCTTTGGTGTAACGGAGTGCTCTCAGAGGGAGAGCTTTGCTCTGGGAAGCTTGTGAGAAGGCTTGAGAGAAAGAGATCCTGTGAAGTCAGCAGTGCTTTGAAACCTTGCTTGGCATTTGTGCTGGTGCTGCAGCTCGCTTTCCTTTCAGCATGTACAGGAGTGCCAGCTGTGATTTATGCCTTGTACCAGGGTACGTTCGCACTCCTGTTTGATTAAAAATGTGGCTGGGAATGTTTTTCAGCCAACTCAAAGCATGCAATTCATGATGACTTTCAGTAGTTGGTGGGAGCCAAATCTTGATCTCAGCGCCAACTTGTATTACTGACAGCAAGCCAAGGTGTCGGTCCCAGATTTCCATCAAGATAATTGGAACCAGGATGAGGATGTGTCCTCCCTCCTTCAGCTTTGTGGTTTGGATTCCTTGTTCCAGGTCATCTCAAAGGGCTGCAGAGCCCTGAAGTTCTGATGTTCCTAGCTTCTGTGGTCACCCTGCAAAGCCCAGCTTGGTTTTGCCACGTGTGCCAATATCCTCATTGTTCTGGCCGCAACCAGCCCTAAGGGAGACTGCACCGTTCCCAGCTACCCAGTCCCTGATTCACACCCTCCAGCAGACAGCTGGCTGACACAAATTAGCTGTCTGCTAGTTTTTTTCCCAAAAGCAGATCTGCTGGTGAGGAGACGCTCTCTGAGGTCGATACACTGGTGGTTCTTTCTTTGAAGGACTTGTAAGTGGCCACTACAAGTTGTGTATCCTGTGTTCTGTAGCCTTGTGCTTCTGCCTGCTTTTGGCATCGCTTTGAGACAGAAGCGTGTCAGAGTGATGGGACAAGGGAGTAGTTCAGCCCTCTGCACTCAGGCAGCGCCATGCTGTTTGTATTGGGCCACTGTGCTCCCTGGAGTAATGTTCTGCTTTGGAACTGCAAGGCTGTTGGTGAACAGGGAGGGAAATGAAGAACATGGGAATCAACGCAACCAAGGGGAGGGTGAGAGAATGCCACTCAGGGACAAGATGTTGTACTTGGAATGATGTACTTCTGATTATCTAGTTGTGGATGCCCCTGTTCATTGCTGAGTTGGACTAGATGACCTTTAAAGGTCCCCTCCAACACTAAGGATTCTGTGATTAAATTGCAAGAGGTGTGTTATTGGAGAGGCGAAGGAATGTGAATTTACAGAAGGGGCAGCCTGTGGGTTGCTGTGAGTCAGTGTTCGTGAGCTCCTGGTATTAGTTCAGCAGCTTAGAGGGATGGTATTTGTTTACATTCTTTCAGAGGACTAATAATTAGTAAATGTTAATTGGAAATTGCAGTCAATTCTCATGCCAGGACAGTGAATGCAGTGGTCCTGTAATGCTCTTCCTGTTCTCCGGGTGTCAGAATGGGGTAGCATGGTTACTGAGGGATGTACCAGGTAGGCTGACAGCTGGGGACAAAGGCAGAACCCAAGTCTTGCTGCTTTGGAACACTACAGCTTCCTGCAGTAAGGATGCTCCAGCTTAAGAGAATGGCATTTTTACTCCTAGATGTTTTTCTGATCTTTCTTCTGCTTGGCTTTAAATAGCAACATGTGTTGTCCATCTGGGTGCAGTTAAGGGCTGTTGTCTCTGTGTAGTCACGGACTTTTATTCCAGGTGCAGTAAAGCATCTGTAGGCCCAGCCAACGTGGTAGGAACGTGCAGGATTTCCCAAAGCTTGCAGTCTTACTACTGTGCAGCTGCTGCTCTTCAAAACCTGCTGTAGAAATGCTGCTGGTTCTCCTAGGAGGGTCGGTAGCAGCAATACTGTAAATCTCTAGAATTAGGTGATTGACAACATCCCTGCAGTATTTTACTTTCTAATCGGGCCCCAAAAAAGCACATTCACTGTGACTGATTACTTGGTGTTTGGACAGAAATCCAGTGGGTGGCCGTGTCATCCTGAAGATCAGACTTCTTGTTCCTAAGAAATCCCTCCTTTATAGGTGTTAATGGTTCCAGCAGTGTGGCTGGGAGGGGATCGAAGGAAGTGCTGGTGGTTTTGCATGGGGCAGTGAGTGGCACTGGGCAGGTCTGAGCAGTAGATACGTTTCTGATGTTGCTGTGCTTTACATCCCAATAACAAATTGCTGCTTTGAAGGTGGCTTTCCTTTTTCCCCAACAGCCATTACTGAAGAAATCTACAGGCAAGATCTGAGAGCTGTTAGTTTCATTGAAAAACTGAGTCTTATACCCTGGTGACAGAGGAAAGCTTTCCTGCAGGTTTTGTTCAAAGATTGTTTCAGTAACTTCTTCTTTAACAGTGCTTGACTTGCTCCAGAAGAAATGCCTCCTATTTAGTTCCATGGAAAATATAACAGGTACAAAGAGCACAATAACATTGTTTGATAGAGCATGTTCTCAGCTAGCAAATACTGTTTTTCAACACAGTCACCTCCATAGAATCACAGAACAGCCTGGGTTACAAAGGCCCCCAGCGCTCACCCAGCCCCAACCCCCTGCTGTGTGCAGGTCACCAACCAGCAGCCCAGGCTGCCCAGAGCCACATCCAGCCTGGCCTTGGATGCCTGCAGGGATGGGGCACCCACAGCCTCCTTGGGCAACCTGTGCCAGTGCCTCACCGCCCTCTGGGTGGGAAAACTTCCTCCTCATATCCAACCTAAACCTCCCCTGTCTCGGTTTAAGACCATTCCCCCTTGTCCTATCAGTATTTACCTTCATAAACAGCTGTTCCCCCCTCCTGTTTATACGTTCCCTTCAAGTACTGGGAGGCCACAGTGAGGTCTCCCTGGAGCCTTCTCTTCTCTGAGCTAAACAATCCCAGTTCACTCAACCCTTCCTCATAGAAGAGGTTCCATCCCTATGGCCATTTTAGTGGTCCTCCATCAGCTATACGTTTTTGCCAGTGCCATGCCACCAGTATCCATCCACCTCTAACATCATGGACCAGCCTAATAAAATAGGAGGCATTACTTTTGGAGCAGCCCTCATAGTTTTGTATTCATCTGAGGTTACAGCAACATGGATCCAATTCACAGCCTCCTTGCTGAGGTTTCCATATTGTGATTGTCATAAAGCATCTGTCTTTGAAGTAATGTGGTTGCTGGCAGAAGGAGATTCAGAGATGCCAATTTTAATCAAGGCCTTTCATTGCAAATACAGTTTTTAGTTTATTTGGGATGACAAGAGTTTCTCACCGTGTGAACTTTCCAAATGTGGCCCTGAGCAAAGTCATCGTAGCTGCTGAAAGCAGCCAAAAAAATGCAAGCAGTGTGCTCTGTCCTGTATGCAGATACGCTCCCTTGTGCTCCATGGTGCACATGGCCTTTCTATTGAAGTACTTAGACTCATTTTTTTTTTCCATAGGAAAGGATTTCATTCTTCAGGATTTTTATTCTTTTTAGTAAAATATTCTGTGTATCTTTGCATAGCAGGTTTCTTTTTTTCCTCCTTTTCTGTACTCTGCTGAGAATTTCTCATAGACAGCAGCTAAGGAAAAGTATGCACACTCCAGTGACACCATATGAAAAGGAACACATGCAGTTAATATATAAATACACGTAGGTAGCTTTAGACGCAGATAACTTTTGATGTAGCGGTGAGTGGCACGTTTCCTGCTGTCTGCAGAGAAGCATGTGAAGCTGCTGCCAGTTGATGCAGAGCAATGCAGTGAGCATGTTGGACTCCTTCCTAGCAACTCTGTTTTCAACCTTATATTTTTTTCCTTCTGACTGATGTGAAATCATAACTGGGGGGTGGAAATCAGCTGCATTTTTAGTGTCTCTTGCATCCAGATTTTGTGCCTTTGGCTGCAAGGGGAAGACAGTGCCCGACTTCTGACCTATGGGGAATGTGATGGAATGAGGAAGGATTCAGAGCTGGCAGAAGGATGCGTTAGAATCTTCTAATGCATGCACTGATTTCAGGCAGGCCTGATTTGTACACCGGCACCTCACTCTGCTTACAGAAAGGGAGAGCTGCCTCACTGCTCTCAGTTTGCTGCCCCTTCCTTGTTTGCATCCGCTCTGCTCCCCTGTGAGCTGCATGCCTGATAGGACATGCCATGTCAACTCACTGCCTTCGTAAGCCTTTAAAAAGTCACTGTTTCTGAGATACCACAGGGCCCTCAGCCAGGGATGTCAATGGCACTTACATATAATGTTGTCAATGTGTTTGGGTTTTTTTCCCATTGTTGACAAACGCAGTTGGTCTGATTGGGACCTGTTATTTTGCTGTCTGTTCTTTGGGAGCGCTCATCTTCTTGCAGCACTCAGGGATCTCTGCTACCTCACTGCAGTGCTGCACATCCTGGGTAGCTCTTGTCCTTTTGAGTGTCCCTGGTGCTCTGCAGGACCTTGCCTGGGGCTGCTGACATGCACAGCACTGCCTTGCCTGCCTCTAACAGTCCCATTTCCCAAGGGGGTTGCAGCCGTTCTGTTCTTTACTGTTTTGTGCCCAGTGGTTCATTGTTTGTCCCCTCACTACAGGAAAGGCACTGTGGCCCTGGAGTGTGTCCAGGAGAGCTGCGAGGGGTCTGGAGCAGCGGTGTGATGGGGGCGGCTGAGGGAAGCGGGGCTGTTCGGTGTGGAGAAGAGGAGGCTCAGGGGAGACCTCACGGCTCTGTGCAACGAGCTGAAAGGAGGCTGTGTGAGCTGGGGTCGGCCTGTGCTCCCAGGGAACGGCCGTAGGGCGAGAGGGGATGGGCTCCCGTTGTGCCAGGGGAGGTTCGGGTTGGCTGCTGGGAGCAACGCCTTCTCCAGAAGGGATTCTGCACTGACACGGCTGCCCAGGGGGTGGTGGGGTCACCTGGGGGTGTCCCAGAGCCCTGGGGATGTGGCACTGCGGGACGTGGGCAGTGAGGATGGTGGGGTTGGACTGGGTGATCTTAGCAGCCTTTTCACAGCATGGCTGTGGTGTCATCAAAGCACATGCTGGGCAAAGCACTGGAAGAAAACCAGAGTGCTTTTGTGTATGGAGAAGGAGAAGTCAGAGGGGAAGGCTTTCTTTAAGCTCGTCTGCCATCATGTGAATCTTCTAATTTGTTGCTCCGTGAACGCGGCCCTTGCTAGAATAATGAAGTTGTAAGCGTATCCTCTGAAATTGATTGAAAGCCTAGTTGGCTGTTGAAAGGTATAATCCCACTTTAAAGACTGTCTCATTTAAAAACATAATCTTATTTTAAGGCTCTTGATATTACCACAGCAATGCTTCCATTTGGGGTGGGGGGGAGGGAAGAGGAAAAGAATATAATTGGAATAAAAAAAGGAGCTTACTATCTTCATAAAACAGATGGTCCTTTCTCTAGCCACATGTAAAGTAGTCCTGCCCATGGAGGGATTTACATGTAATTACAGCTGCCCTTGTAGTTTCCTCTTCTTTTTCTGTCCTGTTTGATTTTTCTGTGAAGAAAGAGGAGCTGAATTCTGTGTGGAGCCATCCCCATCGGGCACTACAGCTCTGTGGGTCTCGCTGTGTACGGAACTCGCTGACTGTGCACTTTCATTTCCGAGGATTTCTCTTCACCGCAGTTCAGCCAGGAAAACCCCTTCCTGGAAATACGCAGTCGTACATGGATGGAAGTCCTTTCTAGGGCGGGAGCCTGGAGTATGTTGATGCACACATAGCTGGTTATGAGCTCAGATAAGAACGTATGCTTTGGTTCAGTGTTGTGCTCCGAAGCCCACTGCAGTTATTTCTTTCAGTTCCTCTGCTTTACCTCCTGAGCTTCCTAGTGTTGGAATACAAGCAAGCAGCCATACGAGCCCCCAGCACGTGCCATGTGCTGCACCAAGCATCTCAACGCAGACAAGGAGTTCTGCAAGCAGAGTTGCTTTTGGCACTTATACAGGATTCCCTTTCCCTCTTGTTGGCTATAAATCATGGTTTGTATTGTCCTTTGCTAGGGATGCACAGGCTTTTGGCAGATGTGGGCTTTGCAGCAGAGAGGAGTTGATCAAGCAGTTTTTCAAACCCCTAACTCTATTTAATAATCTTGCTTAGGGTTTCATCATTTGAATTTCACATTCTAGCCAAAGAAAAATGGCCGGGGGTGACGCAGCTATTGACCCAGGGCTTTTCTTCCCTAACATCTGAAGTCTGTAGTGAGGGATTCATGTATGCCAGCTGAGCTTCTTCCCTCTGGCACTTTCTTCTTCAGAAGGACATCAGTGCCTGGAGGGAATAATCCCCAAAATAAAGTATTTCTATGGGTAATACTATGCTTTTGTTATCATCAGCGACAGAAAGCTCTTTCTTGGGAGCCTTAAAAGTACCTACAAGGAAGAAGGCTAAAACATTTAAAATAATGTCTCAAATGACAGCTGTTAGTACCAGAACATGAAGTTTCTTGGTAACATTTACGTGTTGTTTTGGAACAATATTCACAGTGTGGAAGCCGCGAAGGATGGAAAAGAAAGTGAGAAATGGCACCGACTGTATAATTTATGAACAAGGAAGGAGTTTTCCTTGGTTTCTTTTTCAGACTTAGAAACAAGCAGTGAGATGCATTTGGCTGTTCCCATTTTGCTAGGATGGACAGGAGAAGGCTGGAAAATGTTCATTTGCTTTAACATCAACCTTTGACTAAGTACTTCCTTCGGTATGTTGCAGAGAGGTGGTGGCACCTCCATCTTTTGAGCTTGGATTTGATCAAATCCCAGGGTGCTGGCCAACCTCAGCCAGTGTGGGACTTTGTGGTCTTACTGAGTTGTATGTAGGCACTGATGTTTCTTCCACATCAGCATGGAAAGCGTATAGAAGTTGGTGTATTGAAGAGACAAAAGAACTTAAGAAATCACAGATAAAGGAGCCGTTCTTCTACCTTTGTGTGAAAAGAAAGGCTGTTTTCTGGTTAAACCTTTCAGGTGAAGCTACTGCAGCAGGAGACTGCAAAGGGGGGTGAAAGGAGCTGCCTTGTCTAACAAAGACAGCACCCTGAGCAGCGCTGTCATCTGCCATGAGACTGAAGCATGCACCCATTCCCTGCTTGTTTGCTACTGTGCAATAGGCAAATGGTGCTGCACGTTTGCAGTGGCTCCTGCCAGTGAGAAACGGTGACTCCGTGGCAATCTTTCCCCGCCTGCAGCATGGCTGTCCTCTAGGAAAAGTTGTTCGGAAGCCTGTGGAAGGCGTGTTGCTCTAAGCGTTGCCTGGGCAATGGAGAGGAGTGCCCAGTGAGACTCAGCGCTGTGAAGCGGCGCCCAGATCTCTGCGAGGCTGGCATGGCTATCATCATTTGTGAACTAATAAGCATGAGGCGTCCAGATGGCAGAAGTAATGTGTTTTGTAGCAAAACCTAATGCGAACTTCTTGTGATAACGCTCTGTTCCTTGAACTTCGTTAGCAATTTTCCGTTCTAAAATGGTAATAAAGTGTGCGTTTGCTTATTAGTAATGACTATCAAGCCATTTACCATCATGGAAATATCCTATTTCCATGGCTTTGATAAATAGCTGCTGGAGCTCATGAATTTTTTAATAGTAGTCCTATATTTAGGGGCTTTCAGTTTCTGAGAGAGATAAAAGGCCCTTCGGAGATGGAGTTCTGGAAGTGCCTTGTCTTCTGCAATGCTGCTACCTATTTAAAGCCAGTGTTGTCTTTCTGATGTATGGCTATTATGGTGGCATTGACTGATATGATTTTCATGCTGGAGAACAGGCTCTATGCCTGTCTGTCACTATAAAGCAAAGCACGTACCTGCAGAAGGCCCTGCTGTGTGCTTTGCTTCTCCTGTATGTGATGCTTGTTCACTTTTCCCTGATAATTATTGTATAAAACTAAGTGGGTTGGTTCTGCTTTATCCTAAGGCTCTTCCAGGTAGGACAGATAAAGGTGGGTATAGTATTGGGGATATATCTACAGATAAATACATGCACATATGTAGCCTCTGTAAGACCTTTTTATAGACAGCTAATTGAAACGTGTCATTTCATATTTTGCTGTCAGCTGGTGAGTGGGTACGTACACATGAGCGTGTGCATGCAGGTGGATGCACCCATCACAGCATCACTGTGCCCTCACGTGTCAGCTAGCTGGATTGAAGGTTTTCTGGTGCTCCTCCATCTGAGTGAGTTCATCAGCCAGTAAGCAGAGTTATCCAGCGACCAAACACCAAAGTCTTCCATGTCTCTTCTGTGTAGAAACTTAATAGAACAAAGTGAAGACCAAAGGTGAAGCCTCTAAGTGAAACAGCAGAGGAAAGTGCAGTGCAGAGCCCGGTGTGCTCCAGCTGTTCTTTGGGTCAGGGAGCAGTCATGGCAGCTTAAGGGAAGCTGATGGTGGGTTTCCCAAGGAGCTGGGCTCTGATGGCTCGTCCCGCCTGGCTGAGTCCTCCTAAACAGCGCGGAGCCCCTCTAACAAAGGTGCTCTTCTAGACAAAATGAGATTATGATTGAAGAACAGCGCTATGCAGATAAGTGAAAGCAGACAGAAGTTTCATGAGCCTATTCCTGTGACATTCAAGTTGAGACATAGGAAACAAAGCATCCTGTGCTAGAGTGCCAGAAAGTTCACTATTGCTGGACTCACTGTTCCATTTCAAAGAAGTATCATGACAGATTTTCTGCTACTGTCTGTAGCACACCACTGAATCGGTCAGAGATCCTCAGTGCCAGTTGCTGGAGTGCCATTAGCTCAAGCAGAGCCGTGCCAGTTGCCATCAGCAGAGGATGAATGTAGCTCACTGCATCTGGCTCTGTGTGGGATTGTCTCTGTTTTTTAGGCAGCTCAGGGTACGGTGTGCCATTGCCAGAGATGTCCACGTGTTTTCAGTGTTCACGTGATGACCACTCAGATTGCACAGCCAAAAATGAGATGTGGTTGCTTGTCCCAACAGCAAGCCTGGCTTCATCTCACCAGAAGCAGTGTAAGGCTGCGGTTGGGAAGCTTCAGGGATTTGCTTGATCTCTGCAAATGGGAGTCCAGACTGTTCTTAGAAAGTGATCTACTGAGCTTCTTGGGACAGCATGCGTATCAGTCTTTGCAAAAATGGCCATTGGCAAGCGCATGATTAATGCATGTAATGTGAAGAAAAATGGCGAAATCTCAGCCTAAAGTATGGAAAGAGCTAGTGACGGAGTAATTAGGGAACTTAGAAGCCTCCAAGTTGAGTTGGATCTGATGAGCTTCACGGTGCGGTGGCTGAAGAATGGGATTAAATAGCCCTCCTGCATTAGCTGGGAACTGCCAGCTGTGCGGGTGGTGTGGAGTTTTGAGGACCTTTGGTGTGTTTGGAAGAGCAGGCTGGTATTCAAACGTCAGATAAACTGGAGGCAGACTAAAAAAGATGGGATGAAATCTGAAGGGACCCGGTGAGCATGCTCTTTTTGACATAGCTAGGGCTGATATTGTGCATAGGCAGAGCTCATTCTGTCTTGAGGTGACACCAGCTTGTGATAGCCTGTTTTATACGTTGCTCTGACTTGCAGAGTGATCTTGGTTCCTTCAGGTATCTGTGAAAACGAAGCAAAACAGCCAGCCGGTGTGAAAGCATGGCAGGAACCTGTGGGACGAGTGCTGGTTGCTTTGTCACCTGGAAATCCCTCCTTGCCTGCTTTCCAAAAAGGCTTAGGCTGCAAGCTTCTCTGCAGAGTGTGCAAATCTTCCCTTGGGGGGTGCACGTGCAAATGGTACCACAAAATGCCTGTTCAAAGGTTAGTGAATGTGTTTATGGGAATCGGGTCCTCTTCAGGTAGGATTTATTGGCTGATGTCAGTGGTCATTTGCTTCAGCCGTGCTGCCGATGCTGGGCAAGGGGTGTGGGATAGGTTGCAGCAATCGTCTTTCTCATTCAAGTGAATGCTGCTTGTTTACCTCCCCAAGAATTTCCCTTTAATGCATATGCATTAATCCATCAGAGTAAAGGATCGCTCTAATTTCCCTCTTATAGATATATTAGTTATGTTCATCATTTTCACTTTGCCTTCTCGGATTGGAAATTCAGTCCCAGTTTTATATGCAAAGAGCAAGAAGATGGATGTCTGAAGAGTGTAGCTCCCTCTGGTTTGCTAAACATCTTTATTTAAAATCAGCCAGACTAAGCACGTAGGTACCTTGCCGATGATAGTGTTGAGATGGAAAAATGAGATGATAGCTCTGCTTCTGTTTTGACTGAGAGGGGGAAGGGAGCAGATAGCTTATGTGTCTGGAATGTAAACTTCAGGGAGAAATGTTAATAAATGTCGGGGTCCTATGCTTGGAGAAACACACGGTCTTTCATCCTGTGCAGATACGCTTTGTGGTGGCAAGAAAGTAGCCAGAACAGAAAGAAGCACCTCGAAAAGGTTGTTCTGTGCGGAGATCTCGTACATCAACCTTGCAGATGCTTACTGTGCAGAGGAACAGGTTCCGAGGCAGATGGAGTACACTCACACCGCTGGCACCACGGTGAATAAATTGCCCTCTGCACCAGTGTCACTTGTACTCCAAAGAGCACGTGGAGTGGAGGCAGAGAAGCTGAGAGGTGGGTGGATGAAGGCAGACTATCACCTTTGAGGAACTGCTGCACATCTGTGTAGCTTGCTCCAAAAGTAATGCCTCCTATTTATTTCCCCGGAAACTGCAACAGATGCAAAGAGCACAATAACACTGTTTGATGGAGCAAATTCTGGGCTACAAAATACTATTTTTTCAGCATAGTCACCACCACCAGCTGTGCATTTTCACCAGTGATGAACAAGAGCCTACGTGCCATGCTTGTACAAATCTGTACCAGTGGAGGTGACACACTGCTGTTGTCACCACTGCTGAAACACGCTACCTTGCTGTGCTCACATCCATGGTTTGGACTCCAGGTGCTGGGCTCTACTGGTGATTTAGGGTGGTCATGCACAACGTGAAGCCCTGCAGAAGAGAGGACAGTGGCTCTTGCACTGCGGTGGGGCTGTTGTGCCTCACACACCGGGTTCCTCTAAGCTGACCCATCCATCTGCAGAAAGGACAGGCCATTTGGCCTCATTGCCCAGAATTAATCTCCGCATAATGTAAAACACTGATTACATCAAAGTAAGAAAATAGTTAATGGGATGCCTAACGTAAAATAACAGAGAGATTGTAATAGCTTTAAGCATTTAGAAATTTGAGGGAGCTTAAAGAGTATTAGAGTTGCTGCGCAGATGCGCCCAGACAGTTTAAATGCTGAAATTCATTTGTGGGCTTCAAATCCCTGCAGTGACAGCATGGGGACAGTGGAGTGTGTGGCAGCTGTGCAGCTGCACTGGCCAGTCCCTGGGGAGTGAAGGCTGGGTGAAATGCAAGGCAGGCAGCCATCCTCTACTTGTCTGGGGTGACAAGGAGCCGTAGTGGAAGGCTGTTGTGAAGGCGGTTTGGGTTCTGAATCATGGAGAAACATCCCCTCTGTTTCAAACCCACGTGCAAGCCTGACTCCTGACAAAGCTGTGCCTAAGGTGTGGGTGGTGTTGGAGGGTGCTGAGGTGGAAGACGCTGTGCTGAGGGTGCTCTGAAGGAGCTGTGGATGGGGAGGCCTGGTGTCTCTGCCTGGGCAGGTGGTGTGAGCAGTGTGGGGTGCTGGGATCTGGGCCATACAGCCGATGCTGAACAGTACCTTGAACAGTATCTTCATCAGCAATCTGGATGAAAGGACAGAGTCCATCCTCAGCAAGTTTGCTGGTGATACAAAGCTGGGAGGAGTGGCTGACACACAACAGAGGGCTGTGCTGCTATTAAGGAAAGCCTGGATGAGCTGAGAGTTGGGTGGAGAGGAACCTGATGAGGTTCAGTGAGGCAAGTTTAGTGTCCTGCCTCCTACATGGGGAGAAATAATACATGTACCAGTACAGCTTGGGAACTGACCTGCTGGAGATGAGCTCCGTGGAGAAGGATTTAGGGATCCTGGTGACCAACAGGTTGGCCATGAGCCCTAGTGGCTAAGAAGGACAGTGATACCCTGGGGCACATTATAAAGAGTGCAGCCAACTAGATGGGAGAGGTGATCCTCCTTTTCTGCCCTGATGAGGCCATACTGGAGTACTGCATCCAGAGTCATTTTTGGCTCAAAGCTGTTGCTGACCCTGTGTCCTTTTGAGATGCAAAGTGAGGAAGGATGAGGCTGAGACTTTAGCACTCAGTAACCACTAAAAAACAACCTGAGCCAGTAGCAAGGACACAGCTGAGAGTTTCCTTTTCTCTTTTTGTCTTTTCTGCTTAAACAGGGGATTTTGGTAGAAGCCGCAGGAATAAATAGGCAAAACTGGAGCCACAGGATCACTATGGTTGCGGTGTTCAATAAATCATCTAGTCCAGCCATCAACACATGCTGTAGGCCATGTCACTGTGCAGTATCTACCCTTTTCTTGAATCCCTTGAGGGATGGTGACTCCGCCACCTCCCTGGGCAGCCTGTACCATCATTTGTATGGTCTCCTGCAGTCACAAAGAATACAAAGGTGTCATCCTCTCATTTGTTTCCAGTTTGAAGGTACCAGTTTGCTGAAAGAAATACTGCAATACAGTTCCATTGCAGGGAGATCCTGTCTGTGGAAAAGCACAGCCCTTCCCTGTGCAGCTGGGAGCAGTCTCAAAAATACAGCTTCTGATAAAATTAGCACTTCTGGTACTGGAAGAATTTCTCAGCCTTGAAATGCTCCATGCCTCGCTGTGATAAAGGCAGTGGAGTCAGCAAGGTGATGAGGACAGGGAAGGTTCCTGTGACAGTTGCAGGCAGGTGGATTCTCTAGAACCCTTTTTCTGCCAGTATATGCAGGTGTATTGTTATTTTTTAAGACCTTTTATCCTATGTGCCTAGTTCAGTCAGTAATTCAGAGCTTGCAATGGACCATGCTGAAATATATCCAGACCAGTATTTATTACTTAAGTAGAGGTGAACTTTATCTGCTCTGAACTTTCCTTTTTCCTTAATCATAGCCTCCAGCATCAACCCATCCTCTGGTGCTGTTGTCCCTTGAGCGTGCAGTCCAGGTTCCCTTGCAGAGCCCTTAATAGTGGAGCATCTGTGGATCATGAGCATCACTGAGAGGCAAATGTTTTCATCAGGTTGTCATCCATGCTGTGTGCCACAGGATACTGTCCCTGGAGGTGTTGAAGATATGTGTAGATGTTGTACAGAGGGACATGACTTAGTTGGGAAATATTAGTGATGGTTGGGCTGCATGATCTTGGATGTGTTTTCTAACCGTGGTGATCCTATGACTCGGTGTTAAAAAATAGTATTATGTAGCTGAGAATGTGCTCTGTCAATCAGCATCGTTGTGCCCTTTGTTGTAGTTTCCATGGAAATAAAGGAGGCGTTACTTTTGGAGCAACCTACATAAATGTTGGCTTCCCAAAACAAAGCTATGGGAAGAATTATTTGTGTTCAGAGGTAGTCCATTAAGTCCAAAATAGCTGTAGTTAAGCCAGTAAGTTATTAGGAATTTCTAGCAGTTCATTTGAGAACGGGAACTAGTAGAGATCTGTTCTTTCCTTGCTGTGCTTTTGCTAAGAACCGTCCTTGTGCTCGTCATTTCTGACCACAGTGTGTCTCATAATGTATAATTCTGTGTAAGTGTTGCATTTGTCAAGGGAGATACCTTGGTCCAAGGCCAGCTGTGCTTACCTCTGTAAGATCTATAACCAGTGCCTCTGTGCATTTCCTTCTGCAAGCCCTAGTTACTTGCGATAGCGATGTATGTGCACCTGGAACAAACAAGCAGCAAGTTCCTCTTGGAGATACCCTGGTGCAAATCAGCTCGTGTTTCTAGGTGGCAGGGTGACTCGACACCTCCTCCTTCATTCCCTTTGGCTTTAAAGGTGACCCGTGGGCTTGCTGCAGAAAGGCCCTCAGCTTTCGGTCACTGTGATGGACTCAGTGGCACTGATTTGCAGCGAGGCTCCCTTTTGTGACGCTCCAGATCTGTGCTGAGCACTGCTGAGGAGCCAGCCTGGAAAGACTGAAACGTTCTTTTGTTCAGTGTGTGCCACAGCATCCTTTGTGTTAGGCACAAGCCCCCTATTCCTCTTTGCAAGCAAATGAGCATGCGGTGACCAAAGGAAGTGGATGCGCGCTTAACCTCATTGCTACATGAACATCCATCATAAATGTTTAATTTAGGCTTATTAGTGTCATTACTGCAAAGATACGGAGAATGCTATTTGAACACAGTGCTTGCTAAGAGCCAGCCCTGGTGAAGTGTCACAATACTTCAGATATGCCGTTGCCCATAGGGATGTGACTTATGTGGTGGGTACAGTATACCTCTGTTGTATCAGCAGCTTGGTTTTGGTCAGGAAGTGGTGACAACAGTGTCTCATCTGTTTCTCCACTATGGACAGCAACGGTCCCAAAGCACTGGAGTTGAGTATCCAAGTCCTGGTTCAGGTCTAGCCCACTCACATAATTGTTTCAAGCAGTGACTCTCTGGAGCCTTATCTTCTATCCCATAATGGGACATGCAGCCACCTGAGAAGAGCTCTTTAGAGAGAAGAAGCCAAGCAGGACGCAGTAATTATCCTGGAAACCCACACAGTAATAAAGGCTAGGCTGCTTAGGGTTTACAGTGCTTAGCACTGATGTGACTTGCCTTTGGCCATGAAAGATTTGTGGGGACAAAGTGGAAAAAATTAACTGAGGTTTTGAATTTCTGAGAGCTTTTTTTGCTAATTGATTGCCTGGACTGATCGTCCTTGTTTGTGCTGCTTCTGTGAGAGCCATGGCAGATTTCCCAAGAGTTTCTCTGTTCCTGGCCAGCAGCATGGAGTCTTTGTTTAAAAATAAGTGTATGCTGCAGCATTGTGATCTATTGATCTAGATGAGTTTTTCCTTAAAAAAACAAACAAGCCAAAAAAACCCACCTTCCACTTCATCTTTTTTCTTTTAATCTCATTCAAATAGGCACAAATAGGCATTGAGGGGAAAGCTGACAGAAGTAGATGGATTTCCTCAAGGAAATCTGTAGGAGGTTACTTTTCCATGCGCTCCCCTCATCTCTCTTGAATGGCTATGGAATGGTGTTCCATTCCATCTACCTGATTTCAGCAGCCCTGGCAGTAGTCCTGCTAGCAACTCCCTCGTTCTTAAAGCAGGGGTGACATGGAACCTGTGCTACAGAGATATAAAACATGGAATTGTAGAATGGCTTGGGTTGGAAGAGAACTCAAAGCTCATCCAGTTCCAACCCCTGCCATGGGCTGGCTGTCCCCCTGCAGATCAGGCTGCCCAGGGTCCCATCCAACCTGGGCACCTCCAGGGATGGGGCACTGCAGCTCTCTGGGCAGCCTGTTAAGGTAGGAGCTTCCTTCAGCAGAGCCATTTCAATGGAAACCCAGGATTTTCTCTGGGCACCGCATTCCCTTCCCATTGCTTTGGGAGCATCACTGAAAGATACTTCAGGGCTGGAAACATCAGATAGGCGAGGGAAAGGAGTTGAAGGGAGGAGACTTCTGAAGGGCTAACTTCCTGCTGATACCCAGCAGAAGAACGCAGCATTTACTCTTTGCATCTGTCCTGGCACAGCATGTGAGCTGCCTTGAAGGAGCTCAGCTCTGACAGGCACAACCTGTATTGTGCCAGTAAATCCTCTGAACAGAGTGGAAATGCGGAGCATTTTGTAAGTCAGCTAATGCCAAGGCTGAATAGGGTCCCAGTTTTAATGAAGTGTGCACTGATTTAGAATAAAAAGACAAGAATGTATTCCAGCTCGTTCTATTATGACTAAAATAACTTTCTCCCATCGAGCCTGGGTACACAATCTTCCTCCAAGTCTGGAGGGGGAGCAGGTAGGGCAATATCCTTGTGGGTCTGCTGCTGCTTTGTGCTTGGGTGCGCTGTGATGGGGGCTGTGTCCCCAGCTCTCATGTTGCTGCGTGGCAGCTGCTGCCAATCTGAACATCCTCTGCTCCTCCAGGTCCCCATCCAGTGCCAAAGAGCAGAACTTATGGCATCATACCCTGTGACCAAACAGGACACAGGGAGGAAGTGCTGAGTTTGAAGCCCTTGCTCTCATGCAGTTTGCCAGATGCCTGCAAAGCCTGTGTGGTCGGTTAGGCAGACATTTTTGGTTTGGTTTAATTGACAGAGTTGGCTTTGTTTTTATCTGGTGCAACCAAAATAAGCCTGGCAAAATCTGCCCCTGTGTCCTGTATAGAAGCCGAGGGCTCTTTTAGGCAAAATAACAAACTGTGAGCTTCTGTACTATCTAAATAGGGCAGCTGTTGTTAGAGTGGCGGTGCAGAGGCACCCTTTATTCCTTTTCAGAAAGGAGCTCCAGTGTTTTGCAGAGCTCTCCTCTTATCTGTACTCATCTGCACCTGATGCATCTCATAAAAATGCGGCAGATTCCAAATTGGCAGACATTATTTTGTAATTGCACACATTTGAGTCTAAGCCACTGAGAACATTTGTGCTCAGACAGTGTCTTGGAGCGATGAGCACGTGCGGTTTTCTCAGCTAAGGAGGTACATTTCATTACAGCGTGGGGTGGGGAACCTGAACCTGAGCGAGAATGAGATGTTGCTGCTTTGCCCAGAAGGGATGGCTAGGATTCCCTATCTCCTTCCCAGAGCTATCAGCCTATTCTATTTTTACACCATATTTTTTCTGCAGGCTTTTACCTTAGGTGCACTTCAGTCTCCTTGAACAAGTGCAGACTCCTTCCCGATGGAGGGGCTGGGTTTTCTGACTGTCTGCTAAGAGACAGAATTCTCAGAGCCGCAGGAGGAAGAGCAGCACGTGCATGTGTGTCAGCGAGCCCTCTGCGCGGCTAAGAACACTCTTCGTGTTTCCTTTGCAGCGTCTTACGGGTTGGCGGATGGTGAGGACGATTTCCTGAACAAAACCACTTGTTTGAGTCTGTAGCAAACCTGACGGAGCTCCTCCTTGCTCTGTTACTGCTTATAGGCGGCGGAGCTGTGAGAATTAGCTGCGTTCTTTTTCCATTTAATCATCTATGGAATTGCTAATTAAATTCCAATTGCTGAAGCTTTACTCGTGGTAATGATGTGAAAGCCAGGAAAAAGCAGCTTGGTTTTTCCAGCTCAAGACCGAATGTGTGGAAATGACCGTTAGGAGAAAACTGTTATTTTAGCTTTTATTGAGCAATTCAAATGGGAATTACTGAGAAACACTCCCAATGCCAGAACGTCCTCCTTGCACTTGCTTTGCAGTTTATTACCAAAAGCATGCCTGCATCCTAATTGGCAGACTGTCTTTAAGTGCTTTATAATCCAATTAACAGCCAGAAATGTAATAAAGCATTTGAGTAAATGAAAGTAATTTATCTTTAAATGACTTGCAACAACTTTGCAACAAAGGTTATCCAATTATATTGCATGCTCTTTTCAACTGTTATACCCATTACTTGACTTTGGAACGAGAACTGCAAACCTAACAAAAAGATATAGCTCTTAATGAGGGTACGCTGAACAAATTAAATCGCTGAGCTGTTTTCTGGATTAGCATAGTGGGACACTGGTTTTCCTGGATGCTTGTTAGTCTGTCGTTTCCAAGACTTTATGATTCTAGTGCACTTAAACCCAGTGAGAAAGCCAGAGAGAACTGTGAGCCTCCTTTAGGGAGGATCTGTATTTTGCTGCATGCTCCACCACTTCATGGCTTGAATAGAGACATGGCTCGTTTGGAGGTAGCTGGTGTGCACTGCATCCAAATCCCACATAAGCAATAGAGTGAGAAGCAATTAATAGGGCAGATAAGGCAGAACCCAGTAATACTGTACAACCACTTTCTCTCCTGTCGGGGTAGGGAGGCTAACTAGATACTGACATGATCATTTGTTAGTTGCTCAATTGGAGTCATTTGGATCTTCATCTGTATCATCATATGAGTTACATTTCTGGAAACATGAGGAATACATACCCAACAATCATTGGTATTGATTGCACACTGGCAATCCCTTGGGCAGTGGTCAGTATGCCTAATGGCATGCCATTCTACAGAACAATTTCTCGTGTTTCTTCTGATTCCTGGTTAATCAGCCCAGTAACTTATTGTGTTAAACTTAGTGCTGCTGCAGTGGGATTAGCTAATGCAGGTGCTTGATGACTGCAGCTTGTGGGGAGAGGATGGCTGGGGCATCGAATGACCAAGCAGTTCATTTATATCGTGGTGAGAAAGATTTGCCAGTTAGTTGGTGTTTGCGGTAGTTTGGAGCGTGTTACACTGGGTATATGGGGCTGTCTCCAAGTACGCTGTCTAGCCCAGATAAAAGGTGGGCATGACCAGCCATATCGACCACAAACGCACAAAGAACCCCATAGTAACACATGCACGGAAGACTTAATAGGACCCTTATTCAAGGATTTGGGTAAGTTAATATTCTTAGACCAGCTTTCGGGTACTGACATATCAGTTCCATTTCCATTCAACGTAATATGGCACCATAATATCTCACTGTTAAAGGTGAGAGCCAGTCTGCACTGTTCCATACACTGTGACAGTCCATCAGGCAATGAGATGATGCATTATTCAGCATTCAGGCTTCATCCATTGTTTTGGCATTCATTTCATTGAATGTTGGCTGTCCATTTATGGTTACAGTTCTATTCCATTGAAGAGTTCTTTGTATGATAAAAATCAGCAAGTATTTTAAGTGGTCCAAGTACCGAGCACCTGGGGAGTTTCAGAACCTCCCTTTTCTACTAACACTCCCCAAGGAGGGAGGAGGCTGCACTGTTTTGGTCCTACTTGTACCTCCCATGGCCATTCTACTATGTGATTTCCAGGTTCAAGACCAACAGGAGCAGGGAGCGGTCGGTTATTCGTGGTGCCAGTTTGTAGCTTAATATCTTTTTTAGTTCCCTTCCACTGTATCCGAAGTGGAGAAACCCAAGTAGTATGCAGTATGCATAAAGCACTGGGTTATCTATCTCGAGGTCTTTCATTTAAGCTATCTCGAGGTCTTTCATTTAAGCTATCTCGAGGTCTTTCATTTAAGTTTTCTAATACCTCATAGTTATGTTGTCCAGCCCTTTGTTGATTGTGAGCCCAAAGTGCCGTTTTCAAAACAACGGTCTAACATTCTGTAAGACTTGCTCCAGTGGGATTGCATGAGTAGAGACACCATTCACTGTTATCTTCAGCCCATTTCCGTGCAAGAATGCTGGCAGAATGTGATACTTGTTCACTTTCAGGGACGTTCGGGGTCCAATATGATGATGATAATTTTGTGAGTCTTCTGATTGTATGAACCTGGTCAGCTCACAGCACTGGATAGTTTGTAGAAGGCTGCTCACTGTATCTGCCCAGATTGAGGCACATTTTGCCTCCTCAGGCAGGAGCAAAGGGCCTGTATGGTTGATTTTCCACCATAGTAATGGACTGTGTCCTCTGGCAAGGTGGGCTGTTGTTAGGAGGATGCCTAGTGAGAAGCATAAGTAACAGTGTGTACAGGTCAGTTCTGACATGCTGACTGCTGAAGACAGGAATTACAGAAGATGGATTTTGCATTTAGATTACCATGCTTGGTATCACCAACAAATAGTCAATGAAGGGTCGTCTTTTGGACCATTCCAAGCCCTTGAGTCTTGATAATGGGATTGTAGAGAAGCGTGGTGAACCTCCTGTTCTCAATAAAGTTAGCCTCAGTTTATGGTAGGAATAATGAAGTTGGATGCAGGATCCACTGATTCTGAGTGAAGCAGCATCTGATTTGGGTTGTGGTGTTTCTTTTTCTCTCCTGCTCTATCATATTATTATTTGAAATAATTGTTTCTGCATGAAGTTTCTTCATGGTTCACTTCTGCCAACAGATGCTCTTTCGGAAGCTAATTAGAGCACAGATCCTGCCTGAATCCTACTGCATAACTGCAGAGTGAATACTTCTTCATTCAGGACAGTAATGACTTTCCCTTTGAGTTTGCTGCAGGGAAAAAACTGCTATTGGGAACGTGTGCAGGCTGTGCCATGGGAATCCTAGAGCACCATCCATGTACAGGTGGAACATAGCTGTTGTATTCTGGGGTCTGCAACCGGGGCAAGGACCTGGGGCTTGGCAGCCTTAGACAAGCTGAGTGATCAGCTTTAGTTGAGCATAGGAGTATGTGGAGAAAATAGAAAGTCAGACTGATTATTATGGCATAGAGCATAGCAGCTCCACAGAAAACACGCTTCTGACTCTTTAGGTGTGTGTTGTTCTGCGTCAGGAGGTCTCCAACTGACCTTTCCCTATGCAGGTATGCAGGGTTACAGCTCACAGGACTTCATGGTAATCCTAAGCCTTCCCTCTTAACCCAAAGGCTTTGGTATGCTTGCTTTTGTTCTAAATATCTGTCACGCCTTTGTGAAAACGTCCTGTGCATCTCTGCCTCTGTCCATCAAAGGTCTTGTTCACATTGAGGACCTCTCTGAGGAGTCAGAGTGAAATCTGAAGGTAGAAGAAAGATTCATTTTGATCTGAAATGCACGAATGATTTGTAAAGCTAAAAAGTGGGTAAGGTGAAACAGTTCTTATATACGTGACACTCACTGTCTGCTACTGTCTTGGATTTCATCCTCTTTCAGGCCTTAACTGATTATCTAATACAGCAAGTCATCCTAGAAACTATAAAGGAAATACCAGCGTCTTGGCATTGTTCACTCAATGAGGGCAATAAGAGGGACCCAGGCAGGGAAAAGAAGTTTGAACAGCTCAAAGGGAGTTTGCTGCCAAGTGTGTGCTGTTGGGAGCAGCACTGGTAGATTATTGCTCATGTGGAGAGCATTCAGTAATTCCAGGGATCGGCTGGAGGACTCAGTGCTGGGAAGTCAAGAGGAGAAGAGTCAGAGGGAATGGGAAACATAGCTGTAGAGAGGAGCAAAATGAGCTGTCCTCTGGGGCTGCATTGACAGGAAAAGCAAAGTATGGGCTTAAATGGCACATGATGTCCCCTTCGTGCCTGCGGAGGAAATGACTTCTGTCATAGTGTGCCTCCAAGCATCGGCAGCTGCGGGCAGCCTCTTCAAAGTAAGCATTTTGTGTGTGCAGATGAGGGGGAAGGAATCGAGCCAGCATGCATTCAGATGAGACAGGTGCTGCTTTCCCGCAGTGCTAATTGCAACTCTCTCCACTTATTTTGTGAGGAATCAGGGAGCCAGCCCCATTTCTTAGCAATGCAGCGGGACATTATATGTATCATCATTAAGGTAAAAGCAGGGGAGGAGTAAGGCTGGGACACAGAGCCCCACTGCAGCTGTGGATACGGGTCAGTGCTGCGTTAGTAGGAGACCCTCTGAGATTTATTTGGAGTACTTCTAGCACCTGCCCTCTGCTTTTATCCATCCCATCCATTTCCAGGTACAAAGCCATAAGCTAGAAATGCCTTCTGGGAGTGACCTGCTGGCATCTACATGAATATGCTGTTTCCCCTTGGACTTTCCTGGCAGAGTGATGTGTGTCCTTGGGGTTTGTCTGCTCTCTCCAAGATGTCTCTGGGTACACAGCTCACGGTTGCTACGGAAGCAAATTGCGCAGTAAGCAAGGTGTCTGATTGACAGAGGACAAGTTAAGCTAAGCTGACACCTAAGTGGAACAAAGAGTTTCTGCATGGGGCCCACAGGGTGGTGGTTGTAGGGCTGCCACCCCATGGAATGCTCTGGTGCTTTTCATTGTGTAACTTAACAGCACGCTTGGCAGTTTTGAGTACGTGGTAAAGCATCTGGGCTTTTCTTTTCTCTCTTTTTTGCAGCTCTCCATGAATTCCCCAATGACATCTTCACGAACGAGGACAGGAGGCATGGAGCTGTCATCCTGCATGTCATTTGTGTAAGTTTTGTGACACTGTTTCTTTTCCTATTAGTTTGGACTGGATTCAGTATGTTCACTGACAGTTGATACTGCTTCCTACCCACAGGCTTTTCTGCTCTTGCATGCAGACATTCCCCTTCTGTTCTCAGTCATGACTGAGAGCGAGCTTTAGTGACTAATCTGAGTGTAATGTTAATGTATGGTAAGTTACACAACAGGCCAAAAAAAAACCCTCTATCAAAATATACAAAAGCCAAAAAGTTGGGGTGTTTTTTTTTTCCAGTTTAAGACTCAAAGGGCCAAGGATTCCCTCAGCACTGAGGAAGAAGTAGCCATCATCTCAGAGCGTGGTGAGACCAAAATGCCAGCCTGGTCAACCTGGCTTGGTGAGCCTAGAGGGGTGCTACAGAGGTTTTTCCTGACAAGGATGGTGCCTGTAGAAGGAATGCATAAGTGGTGCTTGAGTCATATTGTAATCTAACTAGAAAGTGCTCTAGTCAGTCTCTTACTTGGATGTCCAGAATTCCCCAGGTATTTAAGTTGCTGAAGTGAGCTTTGCTTCCCAAATGCATTAAAGAAAAGGTCATAACTCTGCGTTTACCGGCTGAACAGTGGTCCTGGATTCAATGGGGAATTCTAGAAAGTGTTGAGCCTCAAAGTTCAGAAATGTGCCAGGAAGATTATAATAGATGCTGTCTTTAAACTCTTAGTTGTCAGAAAGCCATGCAGTTTTTGGCTTAGAATTGTGTGGTCTCTGCCTCAAACGAGGCAGTGTAAAAGGGGTCCTTGGCAAGGTCGGCATTCAAGGTAGTGGAGATAAATTGAAATATAAGCCCAATCAATTAGTCCGCTATCATCTGTTACAAGACCGTACACGGGGCTGCAGTAACAACGCAGAAGGAAGCATTTCTCCTCCGAATCCGTTTTTCAACTTTTGTTGGGTAGATGAAGACAATTTTTTTTAATGTCTTAAATTAAGAAGCGCTGCCAGCTTGGTTCTTGGCAAGGGGGAGAATGCATTGTTAAGCAGCAGAGAAAACACTTGCTTTATCATTAGTTATGTGCCTTCATGATTTCTTTTACAGTGTAAATAAGATTGTATTGCATCACGTAATGCGAGTGCTCTGTTATGATTGTGTTTCAGCTGAATGGCTACAGTAAATTATTGAGTAACATCACTATTGACTTTGGCAAGCCAAAGGTTTCCAAGGTTCTGTGGGAGCATTTAGCTTCGAGATGTTTTGAAAAATGAATCCTGTACTTGAGCTGGATTTTTTTAGCAGGAATACTCCTAAAAGTCCAGAAAAACCATCTCTCAAAGCTGTGCCTTCTAATGCAAGGCCCTCTGAGCTGCTCTGCAGTTAGTGGAAAGAAAGGCATCTTTAGAGGATCTCCCTTTCCCCACTAGAGATATAAGATGATGGCTCCAGGTTGGGTTTCTCCTGCCTGTGGTCCTGCATCGTTTGTTTGTGTGCTGACAACTTGTCTCTCTTGTGGTTCTTGTTGCCACTAACAAACAGTTTTTGTGTTTTGATAGGGAAGGGTTGCTCTTGATCACTGATTCAAGGAGCTGAATCAGTTGCTGCACGGGTCAGGAGCAAATGTGTAAACCACGTAATGTAGTCTAGGAAAGTTTGTCCCCTAGTTCCTCTTCTGTGGGTGATACGGGAAGTGCTGTGAGAGTTCTTAAGAAAGAGTTTAACTGCATGTAGTTAAATTCAGCCCTGTATATGAAAAACAACTCTTGTGCAGCCACTCTCTGCAGATCGTGATGGTTATAACAGCATGCTGCTACCTTGTAAGCTCATGTTTCTTAGATTTCAACACAAAAACTATTTTTAAGAAAAATCTCTCGAGCTACAGGAATAAGTTTAGAATGAGACCATTAAAAATGTGAGTTGCTACAGTCATTCTTAATCTCAGTGGAGTCCTTGTCTCCACGTGTGCTTTTCCAGGCTGCTTACAAAAGGCAAAATATGCACCGTATTTTTTCATTATTAGTAACAGTGAACTCACACAGTATTCTCATAAAGATGACTTTGTAAACTGTATGTTGGGCTGTTTTCCACTTCAGGTTATGATTTGGGGCTTCATAATTGCTCTCAGTAGGGTTTATTTTTCCACAATGTTGGTGTTTTATTTTGTTGGAGGAGTTCTTGGTTTTGTTTTGGGTTTTTTGGTTGTTTGTTGTTATTGTTTTGGTCAGTTTCTAATAAGCTGAACATACTTTAACACACATCAAAGCAGGTTTTTGAGGACTGAAAATTGAAGGTGAACTCCTACTTCAGAAAGAAAATGAAAGCCATTTACTGAGATGTTTCTCAGTGTCTTTCCACCCTGAGCCTGAACTCTGAGCCAATCATAGAGTAGAATCATAGAATCCCTAGAGTTGGAAGGGACCCCTAAAGGCCGTCCATTCCAACCCCTGCAGTGCACAGGGCCACCCACAGCTCCAGCAGTGCTCACAGCCCTGTCCAGCCTGACCCTGGCTGTCTGCAGGGATGGGGCACCGCCGCCTCTCTGGGCAGAGAGAGTAACTGTAACCTGTTGTCCAAGAGAGAACTGACTCTTACTAAAAAGACAACTGTCAGCTTTTAGCAACCTGCTGCTTCAGTCCCAATTGAAAGGAGTCGTCATTGTGTTGGAGGTGATCAACCTCTAATTCTGATTTTCCCCTCCAGCATTTCAGTTACCAAACGTCTGATAAAATTAGAGCATACATGGAAATACACTTTGTAGGAAAAGGTATAGGCACAGTCAGTATTCTCTGCAGGTTTGAGGAGACGGGGCTGTAGAATCAAAGGGACTTTGTGCTGAACTCTTCTTATTCATTTTGGTAAAATCTTGTTCTCTTTCTCCTGTTTCTCCTTTGCTACCACTTTCATGTTAATTTCTGACAGACATCAAGGTAGAGCTTGTTTACCGGAAACCGGAGGGCAAATGCTCTGAAATGGGAATTTCATAGAGTCCCAGAATCACAGGATGCCTTGGGTTGGGAGGGACTTCAAAGCTCATCCAGCTCCAACCCCTGCCCTGGGCTGGCTGCCCCCCACCAGCTCTGGCTGCACAGGGCCCATCCAACCTGGCCTTGGGCACCCCTAAGAATGGGGCACCCACAGCAAAGCCAGGGCTTCACCAACCTCTGAGTAAAGAATTACCTCCTAAATAACCTAAATCTTTCGTCTTTTCATTTAAAGCCATTCCCCCTTGTCCTATCACTATCAAACCGTGTGTGTTTGGGGTGATGTAAGTGAGAGCCTGTCAGGGGATTCCCAAAACATCTTCTCCATTCTGTTTAATGACAGTGAAAATGGAAACGGGTTCCATCAGATCCCACAGTGAGGCTGCGATGAACTACTTAACAAGATCTTCACAAAGATGATGGTAACCTCTGAAACAATTTAAAAGCCTAAGAGAAACTGGGCAGGAACAGTTCAGCAATAGTTTTAGTCAGCAGAAATGCCTGAGCTGAAAGCACTTCAGTTCAAATGCAAAGTGGGCCACTGAAGATATATTGCAGATTTGGAGCTATAACAGTTAATTTTCCCCTGGAAAGTTCTTTGTAGCTCATCAGCTGATTGCTTTACTGCTATTAATTATTTTCATGTCATTTCTGAGAAGAGGGAGAGATGTCAGGAATGGTGACATCCCTGCTAAATCACTGATTTGAGGTATTAGATCGAGAAGGAACCAGGGTCTGCCTTCTTAGGGTCTGGCTCTGACCATTAATGAAGGATTAAGTATAAAGCCTGTGATCCAGGAGCTTCCAAGCACTCGAGACCTTCATTTGGTGGTCATGACATTGTTCCCAGAGGGCTGTGGATTTCCAGGTGTTGTCACAGCATTTTACTTTTTTCTGAGGTGGTTCTGGCAGACGTGCTGATGCCCATACAGACACTCAGCAATGGGCACCCATTGCCTCTGCAAGCCAGCAGGCGGATCGCTTCATCCAGTCATTTGTGAGATGTGTGCAGCCACAGGAGAGGGAGGGCTTGTTGTCGTGCAGGGCTCCCTGGACGTCTTGTCATTGCAGTACCCCAAACGTGCTCATTTTATTCATTCTGTGTGATACAGAAGTGTCTGTACATAGCTGGACTTCTAGGCGGCTTTGTATGCAGTCAGAGTTCAGGAGAGCCCTGTGCTTAGTTGCAGTGCTTTCAGTGGTACGTGGTGGTTTGAGATGATGTGTGCATCACTTAAGATGAGTTGTCGGTTCGGAAATGAGGCAGCTCAGATCGACAAACCAATTTCATGTGAAGTTATGTAATTAAATGAACTTCCTGACAGAACCGTACCCTGTGCGTTCTTTCCCAGGGAAATGCAGGACCTGTTGGTAGAGTTGTGGAAAACCACAGTAGTGCTCAGCTCATATAAGCAACTGATATTTCTGGGGCACATGAGCTGCAAGGGAAGAGTCATGGTCTGCTTACAGCGTTTTCTATTAGACACACATCTTTTAGCAAGATTGAGTAGTCCATTTCAGAGTAATCTCTAGATGTGTAGCTAAATTGATCCTAAATTCAGCTTGATCGTCAGATTATAGGAAAAATGTGAACAAGAATTATTTACAGGCGCTAATTTTTTTTATTACAGACAAGCTGCTAGAAAATGTGGAACGCAGAATAGCTCTTTATATAGGTCATGTCTCTATAAGCTGTCCTGGTTATTTCATGAAGGGTAACATGACATAAAGCAGATTTCCCAAAATGAAATTGTGGAGATGAGTATCTCTCAGTTGTGGCATCTTTAACTGCTGAAAAGGGACTCGTGAGTAGAAAAGTAGGTGTGCATCTGAGCCTTGTAGGTGTGGGTCCTGCACTCGGGACCGCCAGTTCTGTGCTGCGTCAGGAAAATGCATTCAGCTCTCCTTTGACTTAATGCTGCTCTGGGCTGGAAATTCACCCTTTTCAGAACCCGTTATATGTAGCAGAGAGGGAATCGTGATGGTAGGGTGGTTGCTGCTGGTGCTGGCCGTAAAGTTGAGCTGGTGTGTGGGATCCCAGCTGCCTAGAGAGGGTTAGAGAATGAGGCAAGTGTCGTTCTGTCCTGTGGCTGGGAGATGACTTGGCATGTGGGGCTCAGGTGGGAGCTGAGTGGATGAGACATGAAGCAGGCAGGGTCTGTCTCAGTGGGCAGTGAGGCCCTGGCACTGCTGTCCAGAGCTGTGGGTGCCCCATCCCTGGAGGTGCCCAAGGCCAGGTTGGATGGGCCCTGGGCAGCCTGAGCTGGTGGGGGGCAGCCAGCCCGTGGCAGGGGTTGGGCTGGGTTTGGGTTCCCTTCCAATGTAAGCCATTGTAAGATTGTGCAATTCATCCTCTTTAACTTGATATGGCTTAACTGCTGGGAGGAGCCAGGAAAGTGCTCTCATCCCTTCTCATCCAGAGGGTCTCAATCTAAACCTTCTGATAGGCACCTTCAGTCTATCTCCAAAAAAGCTCTTCTAACTTGGAGGAACATTCTCCAAGCATCTACTCAGTTGTCTCATGACAACTTCCTTACTCTCAGTGGCCCCTCTGGGGCTTGCTTTCAGGGTGCCCACGTGTCCCCAGGCACATGAGGACTGGGTTTTTGTCTTGCTCTAATGCCAGGATGGAGGCTGGCACAAGAAATTCAAAGAGGTGCTGGACAGTAGTGATAAATGTATAAGTCCTGAGAAGGAGATCACACGCTGTGAATTATATGTGTAATCTACAGAGATTGCAATTTTCTGATGTTTGTTAGAAGCATTGCTTAACAAACTTGCTTAAAAAGTAAGGTGGTACTTAATCTAATAGTTGCAAAATTCTAATACAGGGACCTTGTATTGTCTTAATTGTAATACAGACTTTTGGGGAGAGTAAGTGTCATAGAACCATCTGGGTTGGAAGGGGCCTTCAAAGGCCGTCCATTCCAACCCCTGCAGTGCACAGGGACACCCACAGCTCCATCAGTGCTCACAGCCCCATCCAGCCTGACCTTGGCTGTCTGCAGGGATGGGCATCCACTACCTCTTGTGCCACTGTCTCGCATAAAAAAACTTCTTTGCATCCAATTCTGTTTTAGTTTGAAACCATTTCCCCTCATCCTATCAAGGGGAAAAGGCATCTTTTTAGTAGGCTGCCTATTTAAAGGCTTTTGTGTCTTCTGTTTAGCTGGATGCAGTTAAGTGATGCTTGGTGCAGTAACACAGCCACAGCTGAACTTGGAAGCTTCAACCACCTTGTTGGCTGCGACGTCTTAAAGTCACACTGCCTGCTTTTGCCCACGTTGAATATATGGAACAGACTGGCCTGCCCTGTTGCTGGTTCTCTTCCTTCTTACCATGTAAAGTAGCCTGGAGTGATGTCTGTGTTGTATCTTTACCAGCCTGACTTGACAAAAAAATTAATCTTATTGGTGTGTTCGTGCTGGCCCAAACCTTACTTTGTTTGGTTTGTGTAAAAGCAAACTAACAAAACCAGACACTTTCAGGGAAGTAACAGTTATTGTCCTCATCTGTTCACTTGCCAAGGGCAGCTGCCAGCCTTTTAGCTCATGAACCAAGTTGTTTTCTAAGCAGATATTCCACGGACTTGAACTCTTTGTACTGTACTTAACTCAAGCCAGATAAATTAAGTAAGACTCCCAGCCAGAACCCAGATTGTGACAACAATTACATCATTAAAGATAAACGTCCAGGCCCATAAGTCAGTATGATCTGTTCTGTCAGCCTGGTGTAACACTTGCTGAAGTAGCCCACAGTCATCTTCCTGACCCAGCAGGCTCAGGTTCAGGGCTTTCAGCAGGCACAGCAGCACTGCTGTTCACCTTCGAAAGGGTGAGGAAAGGCATGGTCCAGTTTCTTACATTCACCTTTCCACTCCTGGTTGAGCTCTGTCCACTTGTTACCCTTTCTCTCATATCCGAGCGTAATGATGTATAAGCAGGAGTAGAGAAAAGGAAATTCCATTCTGGAATTGTGATGGTGCACTCTAAGGATCAGTAGAATGACACCCAGTGTAGCTTCCGTATCTGTGCATGGTTTGGGGTATGCGCCGTGCTTTTCTTGTTCTTGCCTTTGCATTTGAGATGGTGCAAACCTGCCCTTCACGTCAGTCACTGGAGTGCCTGTTTAACAACTATCAGAAAGATTTCCTTGAGTTTTGGAGAACATCAGATTGTCAGTCCGAGCTGAAGCTGCCTGGTGCATTCTGCGTAGGTTATAGTAGCTTGGGGTGAGCTGCAAGGATGGTAAGGGCACAGAGGAGACAAAGGCAAAGGCTGGGTGCACCTCGTGTTGAGGCAGACGTCGAAAGGACTTGATCTCAGCGTGTGCTTTTTTCTCTTTCTTTTTTTTTTGGTCTGTTTTCTGTCTCACTTCAAGAGAACTTGGCTACCACAACCGTAACAGATTGCAGGAATCCCCAGCAGCCATGTGATGCCCTGTGCTCTGACTGTAGATTATGGCAAATAGAGAGAATGTGCTCAATTTATAAAGATGATGCTGTACAGATTAGTGTTCTTGAAAGGCATTACTGTGCATTTAGGAAGGGAAAATGACAGCACGACCCGCTGCAGATGAATGTGATTAGCAGATTAAAAAATCTAGGCTGAAGTTGGGTACCATCTATCTATTGTATTTGAATGAGATTTGGTCACTTCACTCTCCTAGGCTGCTTCTGGTCATTCTTCTGCGATGCCCAAGGTTTCCTCCCAGAAGAATATACTCTGATATATTCCTAGCACCAGAGCTTCAGTGATAAACTCGAGGGCTGGGCGCGTTGTTTCAGTATCGTGCTTCCAGGCACAGATGCAGACAGACAACAGTTCAATTCATGCCACAAGAACCTGGCCAGTAAAGGCAAGCCTGTGGTCTGAATGTAATTTTTCTGGTTCTCAGATACCTGTTCACCTTCTACTTCCTTGTTAACCCCAGGTGAGCAGAGTTGTCATCATAAGATGGGAACCTTGGCAGGGCAAAAGCCATGGGGAAGTGCACACTGCTTCTTGTCTTTGCTGGGATATATATATTTTTTTTTCTGTGGAAAGCAAAGGAAAAGATAACAGGAATTAATAGGCTTTGTAGAAAATAGTCTTTATTTATAACAGGGACTTGCAGGGAATTTCCAGCAGAGCTGATACATGCCTCAGCTAGAGCACACTGTCAACAGCTGAGCAGCCTGATTTCATCATAGCATCTCAAGTTGTACGTGGGAGCACAGAGGGAACAAAATGAGGCAGAGATGGGGCATCCTCTAGCCACTGTTTACCTTCTGAAGGTCCAAATCGATAGGTTTAAGACACTTTTCCTACAAATGTTGGCCACTTCTCTCAGCTCCTTTTACTTACAGGAGGTAGTTTGACAGGTGAGAAGCTCTACCTTGAAAACAACTAAAAAAATCAAGACCCACGTGCACTGAAAACAGTGGTGATGCTGTGGTGTGCAGTGTGAAGACACACTGTGTGGAAACGTGCAGGAGCACGAGCTGTGATGGAAGGCTGTGAGCACTGGGTGCAGGTCCTGGCAGCAAGCTCATGGAGGAGGATGGAGAAAGGAGCTCAGGTGTCCCTCTTCCTGCCTCACTGCATGCAGCCTTTCGTAGCCCTTGTGCCAGGCACGGCTAGTTTGTGTGCAGCTGCTGCAGTGCATTTTGTTCCAGGCTTAATGCCCTGGGCTTCACTGCTCTGTTTACAAGCCCAGAATTGAAGGTTCTCTCATAGGTTTGTGCTTTTACATCCATACAGAAATAGATAAATGTTTGCTGATACCATAATCTGCTAAGAATGAGATCCGAGGTGGTATCATAGCATCTCTGTGGCACCTTTTTATCAGCTTATGTAGACAGATCGTTTTCAGGTTCCTCACAGTGATGCCACATGTGATAGATATGCTGAATACTCACAGTGCTGTGAGGGGTGAGTTCTGACCTCTCTTGCAGGTCTTCAGAAGATGCAGTTGCCCTCTCCCACTTCCCCTGTTTCTTGGAAGCTTGGGTTTAAAACTTTGCTTGTTTGTCCCAGATGACTTCAGAAAATAAGATCCTTTCCACTGTTTCAGAGCACCAGCATTTCAAAAGGTGCTCCTTGAGAATCCAGGCTTTCCTGAAGCGCAGTCATAAAAAAGCTTTATGCTGTACATCAGAGCAGAAAGCGAAGGGCAGCTCAGCAATATCCAGAGATTTGTTTTTCAAAAGAAGTCATTATAATGATGATAAAGTGCTGGCAGTTTCCTAGAACTCGATAGAACTTTTGGATAAATGTGTCATGATATTTCTGTTAAATCCCACAGCGCCCCCCAAGTCTTCTTGCAAGAGAATTTCCTTTTGAAGTATATACCAAGACAAACCTAAGATGAGTTGGGATGCTGCAGTTACTTCAGTTTCTTTGCTTGACAGTCTCCAGACTCAACAATCTCTTTTTTTTCTTTTTCAGGCCATGTATATGTTTTATGCTTTGGCAATTGTCTGCGATGATTTCTTTGTCCCTTCGTTGGAAAAGATTTGTGAAGTAAGTATTAGAAATCTGCATTATTAGAAACGTGTGCTGCTTTAGCAGCAGCTCTCCTTGAGAGCCCCAACATGTGATGATGGTGTATTTGCTGTTGTCTTAGAGCATTCCCCACGCTTTTTGTTTAGTTGCTCAGCACTGCCTGTGTGAGTTGGCTCAGGTTCATAGTTCTCACTCACAGGAGATGGGCTGCATCTCTCCTGGTGTGTGAACTTGGAGATACTCCCTCGTAAATCATAGATTGGCTTAGGTTGGAGGGGACTTCAAAGAACGTGTATTTCCAACCCCCTGTTGTGAGCCGGCTGCCCCCTACCAGGTCAGGCTGCCAAGGCCCATCCAACCTGGCTTTGGGCACCTCCAGGGATGGGGCACCCATGGCTCCCTGAGCAGCTGTGCCAGGGCCTCGCTGCTCTCTGATTGAAGCATTTCTTCCTAATGTCTAACATGAATTTTCTCTCTTTTAGTTTAAAGCCATTTCCCTTTGTTCTGTCACTGTTAGACCATGTAGAAAGTTTCACCCCCTCCTACTTATAAATTTTCAAGTCCTGGAAGGCCGCATTGAGGTCTCCCTGGAGCCATCTCTTCTCCAGACTGAACAAGCCCACCTCCCTAAGCTTCACGTGTCTTCATAGGAGAGGTGCTCCAGTCCTTGAGCATCTTTATGTCCCTCCTCTAGATCTGCTACAGCAGCTCCACACCTTCTTGTGCTGGGGGCCTCAGGCCTGGACATAGAACTGCAGGTGGGCTCTTGCTAGGGCAGAGCAGAGGGAGGCAATCCCTTTCCTTGCCCTGCTGCAAGGAAATGTTGATGCTGCCCGGGACACAATTGGCATTCCATGCTGCAGGCACACGCTGCGGGCCCATGTCCAGCTTTTTGTCTGCCAGATCCCCCAAGTCTTTCTCTGCAGGACTGCTCTCAATGAGTTCTCCCAGTCTGTAGACATATCTGGGACTGCCTCAATCCATGTGCAACACCTTGCACTTGGCCTTGCTGAATCTGGTTAGGTTCACATGTGCCCGCTTTTTAAGTCTGGCCAGGTCCCTCTGCATGGCATCTCTTCCTTACGTTTTATCAACTGCATCACTCAGCTTGATATCATCAGCAAACTTGCTGTGGGTGCACTCGATCCCACTGTCTGTGTTGTTGATAAAGATGTTAAAGAGCACCAGTCCCTATAGGGACCCCTGGGGGACACCGTTCCTCACCGACTCAACCTTTACGTAGTGCCACTGACCGCAATCCTTTGGCTGTGACCACCCAACCAGTTCTTTATCTACTGAATGTCCAGTTTTCAAATCCCCCTTTCTCCAATTTAGAGACACGGTTATGGTGCAGGAAAACGTCGGAGTCCTGTACAAATCTGGGCAAATGACATCAGTTGCCCTTCTTTTGTCCACGAATGCCATCACACCATCATAGAAGATCCTGACCCCACTCCTTGCCAAACCCATGTGTTCCTTGGGATCACAGATTTGACCTAAGCATAATCACCGCAGCCTCGGCTGCCTCCAGTCTTAATCTCTTTAATGATCTCCCCTGCACTGATGAGCGTGAGGCTTTAGATGCACCTGTGAAAGCTCAAGAGAGGGTCAGTGACCTCCAAGCTGGCTGCCTGTGAGCTGTGTCCTGCCCCTTGCTACCTGTGAAACTGGGGAGCTGCACATCCCTCCTGCTGCCCTGCCAAGGCTGGAAAGTTTTGGGCTCTCAATCCAGGGCTGCATTTGGTTGGTTAGGTTTTGGACAGCAGTTTTGTCTTGACTTACATTCAGGATGCTGCAGAACATCAGGTCAGCAGTAAAAGAAGCTCCAAAACATCTCCAGCAACAGAAGGAGGCTCTGCCCTTCTTTTGCTAAGGCTGGCTTGCTAAAATTTTCAAAAATAGGACTGTGTTTTATCCTGAATCAGTTCAGACAGAGGCGGGATAAAGACAGACCATGTATATGAAGTGACTGTAAGCCCTCTCCGATCTCAGGCAAGGAAACCTTTGCTGCATGTAGGCAGCGTGGTTCAATCTTGCCAGGCTGACGTCGGTGTCAGCTGGAGGTCTGCCTGCTGCTCTGCCTGCTGGAGTCACCCTGCACAGCTTTGCTGGGCCCTGGGACAAGGCGTGGGAGATGGTAGGGGAAATCATCTGTGTTGACAGCTCTGATGGAGCCTGACTCTAAGCTAACCTGATATTTGTAGCCCAGCACCCTACTGTGCTGCCTGGTTTTCTTCATCAAGAAAAAGTCCCCAGGAGCTTCCACTATCACAGTGCCTAAATATTCAGGTGACTGAAGGATGACAGCACGAGGCAGGACATTCTGAGCTCTCTTAAGTTTGAATCTGAGCACAGCCCGCGTGAGACTGAGATGAAGGGAGAGTGCTGTTACTGGGAAAGGAGGGAGGGATGTGCTGACAGATCAGATACACTGATTTTGAAACAAATGCCCTTCTTCTGGCTTAGCTTCATTAGTTTGGAAAGCGGTTGTTGAGTTTGGGTGCATTTATATGCGTGTACAGATGAAGATTGGTTCCAGAACACTTGATAGATACAGTAATATGATAGATATTTGTGTTCTTTCTTCATTCAGATGTATTTACAACCAAACCAATGCCCCAGTTTTCTAAAACTGTTTGTACCTACATTTGCCCAGTTACTCTTTGATGTAGCAGCGCATTCACAATGCACAACCAACATCGCGGTGTCAATTGCACACGTGGCCTACAGGTACCTGAGAGTGCATTTCTGACTCTTATACAGTGGGCCATATTTTCCAGCCTAGTATGTTAGCTTAGTCATCGTATGTATTGCAATAAATTATCTAGGAGATGTCCTCAAGGGAACCTGCTGGTGAACCAACTCAGTTGGTTTTCTCGATTCCTGAGCTTTTCAGAATGTGCCATCTGTTTGTGGACTGACTTCTGGGGGGTGACTGTTTCCATATGCCCACAGAGAATCCTACAGAAGAACCTTGCCTCTGGGGATAGACTTCTGTTCCTATAAACTTATTCTATAATTATATAGATGCTATCTATTATCTCTCTCTGTAAAGCCGTGTTTTATCAGGTTCTACAAGCTTTTACAGGAGTACAGCAATCGTTGGCCTCCTGCTTAAAAAGCATTTTTGATTAGGGCATATCTTCTCCTTTTCCCTTGTCCCTGAAACATGCATAGAATTCTTTATAACACAAATACATTGAGTGGGTAGAATTGGATTCTTTTACAGGCTTGAAATATCTTTTATGGGACCTTCAATCAAGTTAGAGTTGGGAAAAGGGAGTTCCTGCACGTTTTAGGAACAGTCTTTTCTCTCTGCATATGTCCTTTAATAACGAGAAGGCTGCAGAGTAACTCTGCACAGCTAGGAAGGGCAGAGGGGAGAGGAAGACCTCCTGGCCTGCAAGGTTGGTTGTGCTGCTTTGAGCCTTTGGTTCTGCTTGGGAAATGTTCCCACCGCTGTCGGCTGCCTTTCCTGTGCTTGTAAAATGGCAGCTGCTGACTCGCACGCATGTGAGCAAGGCAGCTTCGTGTAGTAACAACACAGCAGTTTATGACCGTATGGCAGGGGGTGGCTTTTCTTAGCTCCTCAGATTAAACTGCGGAGGGTGCCAGCAAGGCATGTGGTTTTAACAGCTTTGTCACATTTGTCGAACAGTGTCTTGCACAGATGGAAGAGTGGGTATGAAGAAAACATAAAGGAAGCAATTAACCAAATAAATCTTTGAAAACAGTATATGCCAATAAAGTTTTCGTAGAGGAGAGGGCCGTTTTCCTTCCAGAAACAACTGTTTTAAGTAGGAACGGGTGCTTCTAGAGGAGGGCTGCAGGGGGTAGTTGTTACGATGATCCAAGTGGAAAAAGGGTGAAGACAGATCAACTGCCTGAGGCTGAAATGATTTTCAGGGCAAGTCAAGGGGTGGATGAAGCCTCAGCTCCAGCCCTACCTCTAACAGGCAGACTAGGTGAGATAAGCCACGTTTTGCACACCGTGTATATATATTATTTATATATATATATATGCCCACGATGACTTATTTCCCTTTGTTTAACCTTTACATGCATGTTGGCAATTTCCCACCCTGAGCAGACTGTCACACTTCTAGTTGAATTCCATACACCTGTCGGTGCTGTAATCAGTAACTCTGATGTGTTTTTCTGCAGCGCTTGCATCTTAGTGAAGATGTGGCTGGGGCGACTTTCATGGCAGCTGGAAGCTCTGCTCCAGAGTTGTTTACATCTGTCATAGGTAACTTAACATGCTACTCTTTGAAACCTCCTCTTATGCCATGCTGTTTTTCAGAGTTGACATGAGATTGCTAATCACCTATAATATTTATGCCTCTTCCCTCATGGGCATGCACAGGATTAACTGTAGGAAATCCTCACTAGATGAAGGGGCACTAAAAAGTACAATTATCTCACAG
This sequence comes from Perdix hodgsoniae, assembly GCA_035772895.1. NCBI lineage: Eukaryota > Metazoa > Chordata > Aves > Galliformes > Phasianidae > Perdix > Perdix hodgsoniae. The sequence goes on from JAPSGF010000007.1 coordinate 28,870,492, forward strand.
CAGGGCTGCACTGGGAGTAGTTGGATTGTACCAGCCTAAGCAAGGTTGGAAATGCAGGCAATTCATCGTAACTGTTAGCCTTACCTTGCTATGGCACAGCCAAGGTACAGAGCACTGGGCCATATACACACAGCCTTCTCCTTCTATCCTCTCCACCTCTCTGTGCTATCTGCCACACTAGCTCTAAGGCCTCTGAATTGATCACCAGGCAAAGTGTTTCTGTCCTCAGATGTCTAGAGAGGCTGTGGATGCCCCATCCCTGCAGGCATTCAAGGCCAGGCTGGACGTGGCTGTGGGCAGCCTGATCTGGTGGTTGGTGACCTGCACATAGCAGGGGGGTTGAAACTAGATGAGCGTTGTGGTCCTTTTCAACCCAGGCAATTCATTCTGTGCACATCTTCTGTCATCACCTCCACTCTGGTTAGTTATCTAACGATGCTTCCCTCTTGGAAAGCCAAAGAAAAGATCTGAGACCTTACTCACAGCAACAGGGTGGTGAGAGCATCATGCTACCAGCACAGCACTCTGTGTGTGGAAAGGGTGATCTAGAGATTGAGCAGTACTTAGATCTGTGAAACACAAGGAGAGCTGGTGTTCCTTCTGCTGCCTCAAGCTAAGAGGGGACTTGAGTCAGAAAGCTGTTGTGAAACTGTCTACATGTATTCTGCCAGGTAGATGGTAGAGTATTGCAGTTTTACATATCCACATCTCTGGTGGTATGTAATTATTAGAGTAATGAATGGAAGGTTAAGGTGGGCTCTCCATCGCTGAAGGGAAGTGATGGAATTATGCTGAGCTTAGTTACCTTCTGTAGAAGATCCTTGTACTTCAGTAGTGTATGTCAGAGAGCACAGATTAATTCACACCAAGCTGCATATGATGCAGAGAGTGGTGATTGAAGCCTCAAAATCTAAGAAGTCACAGTCATAGAATCATAGAGTGGTTTGTGTTGGAAAGGACCTTTAAGATCATCTAGTTCCAACCCTCTTGCAGGGACATCTCCCACCAGACCATTGCTCAAAGCTGCATCCAGCCTGGCCTTGAAGCCACAAAGTGGAAGCCCACAGACCTGAGATTGCATTGTAGTTAAGGGTAGCGCAGCTGCAGCAGGGCAAAAATAAAATGAGATTCGCTCTGACAGCTTAGAGGAGCCCTAATGACTTGGTGTGGTGTAATCCACCAGATACTGAATGGCTCTCGGAGGTGGGGGGCACACTTCTGGGTAGTGTGTGTCTCAGAAAAGGGAAAAGTGGAGAAAAAAAAATAATCTAAACTCCAACAGCCAGAAAAATATTGCTGGAAACTTAAAAGTAAATGGTGAATTTAAACAGACTGACAGCTAGCAGGGGATGGAGTGTATTTTTAGGCTGACTTCCTAAGGAAAGAATTCTGTGCAGTACCACGATGCATGTGTCTGTCAGTTCATCTTCTTCACCGTTATCCTCATTGGCCAAGTGTAACCAAATCTGACAGAAGAGCTCTGAAATGAGCTTGTAACAGAGCCCCAAAATCCATTCTGAGAGCTCTCAATCTGCTCACTTGCCAAGTGGAGCCAGCAGAGCTGATGATACATGGAAGAGCAGAGAACGGTGAGGAGATAGTTTCCTGCAGATTTGTGTCCTACGAGATGCTCTCAAGGAGCTTATTGTGCTTTGTAATGTCTGTGGCTAGACTAGGAGGTTGGCGATTTAGAAATGTTTAAGATGCTTGATTTTCATTAGATAATCCTTCTGAATCCTCACAGAAAGTTCTGTTGCCTTTAATCACCCTAGTACCTTTCTCTGCAAGTTGCCCTATTAAATATGAGTAAAAGCAGCAGAGCTGGTGTATGCCTTGAGATTCATTAATGGAGCAATTTTAGAGGAAAAACTCTGTACTTTCCAATTTGCACAGCTTGCCTTGAACTTGTTTTTCAGGTGTTTTTATCACAAAAGGAGACGTAGGCGTTGGAACCATCGTAGGCTCTGCTGTATTTAACATTCTCTGTATTATTGGTGTGTGTGGGCTGTTTGCAGGACAGGTAAGAGCATTTAACGATTCCTAACAGTAACTGCTTCATCACATGCCTTGGCTTTATTGTGAAATCCAGTTGCCAGGTCGCAGCCCTGCCACAAACTTCCCTGGTTTTGTCCTTTATAACAGGGCCCTATTCTATTTCTCTTACATGTTTTGAAATGAAAAACAGAAGAGCAAATATGAGCTCGGATGTTTTAAGCTTCCTGAGATATGTAGGTGGTCAAAGGAATAAAAGTTGGTTACTGAACACGTCCTCTCGGTAGCTATTGAAGGGTGTGCTGTGATGTTCTGGTGCATGGAAAGGAGTGTGGAAGTGTGTGTGCATCTGGCTGGTAAGAATGCCGGTTGGTGAGCCACGAAAGAATCCTCCAAAATAACGATGGCACTTCTGGAGCATCAGGAAAGATGCTGCCTTTGTTCAAGGGGCATTGTGGCAACTGACATGACTATGGAATGAAATGAGAAGGATTTGGCTTGTAGGTTATCTCATTTATAGCCTTGGATTCTCAGAATGTGGGAAGGGACCTCTGGAGGTGCTACCAGGAGCCTCCCACCACCCCTAGATGAATGCAGGGCTGACTTCGGGGTTGAACCGTGTTGTTCAGGGCCTTCTCCAGTCAGATTTTTGAACATCCCCAAAGATGCAACGAATTTTATCTCACTAACAGTAGGGCTGTCCATTCCTAGGATAATGTCTGACTGTTTTCCAGTATGTCAAACAAAAAATGACAACACAAACTATTCATCTGAAATTAAAGTAATTAAGTTGTGAGATCTGAGCTGCTGTCGGAATTGCTGACGTGATTGACTCTGCATAATTAAATATCTGAATCTGCATTCACCTTGGTGCTTGTCAACATGCCCAGTATTTTTATGATCTTGTCAGATGTTCTTTGAAATCTTACCATACGGACTTGTTTGCAAAGAGATGAAGCGGGGTAACAGGGTCAGTGCAGAACAAGAGGGTAGCTCTGGAAGAACAGTTTGAAAGAAGAGGCCTTTGTAACTTGGTCAGTGTGAGAAAGCAAGCAGAGAACTTAGGCTTTCCTGAGAACATTCATCATCCAATTTTATTTATTTTAACCATTAACCTTTTCAGGATGAAGATGATCGTTTTCATTATGGGGAGGTTTGGGGAAGAATCCAGAGTGACTTTTCCGACACCTGACTGATTTGCATGGGAACATGCAGCTGAAAGCTACAAGCTCTTGTTCAATACGTTAGTGGTTCTCCTGCAACTCTTACTATGAAAAGCTAATTGATTCAGGCTAGTTTTTAATTACCAAAGCTTTCCCAGGGCACAGTCTGTGTTTCCCAGAGATCTTCTGTAATCAGTAGGACTGTCTCCTCAGGTTGCTTTTTTCAAACAAATGAAGAAGATTAACTGTTTCGCACGATGACAGAGAAGCTAATTCTTTTGATTTTCACTCTCCACATCATTGACTGCAAGCCCGAAGCCTGCTAATAAACTAGCTACAAATGACAGCTTTCACTGGAGAAGGCTTGATGGAGTTTGGGGGTGGACAAAGAGTGTCAGTCATCTTCATTTGTGGGTGGGAGGTGTTTGTTTCTGGAGGATGCAGCACAGCCAAAATGTTCTGGTAAATGCCTGCAGCTTTCCAGGCACGACAGCTTTTGGAAGAACAGGAAAGGACTGGTTGCCCTAGGTCATCCTAAGCACAGCCTGTGAGTCTTTTTGTCAAGCAGAGAACTGTGATCAGGCCTGGTTTGTCCTGATTTTGTCTTCCCTGGTTCCACTGGTGTCTTACATGTAGGATCCACCAGTTTCAAGATGATCCCGGCACCACTTTGCATGGGGAGTTACAGCTTGGGGCTGCTGTAGTGCCCATGGGCCTGAGAACCATCTTGAAACACAAAAACCCCCACCCTCAACAAACAGGTGTACGTTTCTTTGACCACCAACTCTGGTTATTTTTCTAAGCCTTTAATAGCTAATAACTGCACGCTTCCCAGAACAAATCAGCATAGACTTCCCACTGCTGGAACTGGAGAGGAAAGCACGATGCCCACACCTCTCTCTATCTGACGCTGCGCACTGAAAAAATGCATTAAAAGAGCATTATTAAGGTTGAAAGTCAAACACTGAAAAGTTATAAAATAGCAGCTTTAAGGCTCTTTGCACAACCTTCATTTGCCCCCCCCCCCCCCCACGTATGCATGATTATGGTCTTTAATTACATGAGCCCATGCTGGTTTCTCCATAGGGTTCCTGCCTCCTTCGGAGCTCAGAATGGACTTTACTCACTTAATGAGCAGCTATTCATTATTTTGTTTTCTGTTCATTGTTCAGTGTGTGCCCTTCTGCCTTATTTACCAGGCTCTATTCAAACCCTGTTCCAGAGGCAGAATTATTAATTTCCTCTTGAACTTCTGCCGATGTGGCTGCTGTTGTATCTAAGCAGTTGGTAAATGATTAATTAATTTTCCCCAAACCTCTGTGAGATGAAGGGGTGTTTTAAAGATAGGAAAACAGAGTTCAGAGAGACTAAAGACAAAAGGACGAGCTTGTCATTTTAGGTGCCAATTAGAGCTGGCACAGGCCTGTTTTTTTTCCTGACACACAGCATCCTATGGCATTTTCTTTGCTCGGAGTGCATCTCCCCCTGGCTCTAAGTGCTGCTCCCATTACTCCTTTAGTTTACCTTTGTTGCCACGTGAACATCTCTGACTCTCCCAGTGGATAACAGATGCCCTGAGAAGCTTGGAACACAGCAAAGCGCTCTCCTTCCAGGACGTGTCTCTCTGAAGTCCCCTAAGGCTGATAGCAAGGCTCCCTCGTGCAGCACGGTGGGTCTAGAAGGGAAGGCCTCCTCCTGCCCACACTGCCCTAGCTCCAGGCCACAGCATGCCCCCAGGCTGTGCTGCATCCAACACGCTCCTGCATTGCTTTTCTCCTCTGCCTTTCAGGTAGGCTTCCCACTCTGGAGGGCGTTGGTTAGGCCAGTGGAAATTACAGCCAGAACTCATGTGGGAGGGTGCTGCTGCTGGGAGCTGGTGCAGCACAAAGGGGAAAGAGGAGAGCAGGGAGAACTGCTGCATTCTCAGGAGTCGCTCTGAAATAGCATGGGAGCAGGCTGCCAGAAGCCATCAAGCAAAGCGGCAATTAGAAAAGCTTCCACTTTGTTTCTTTATTTATGCTTTTAATTTGGAAATTTTAAGGGATCTGTCAACTTGGTAGCTAGAGCCCCAGTCCTGCAAGCAGTTGCAGCCAAACTCATTTCCACACGCTAAGCTGCTTGCAGGATGGGTGTCTGAAAACCACCCAACTTTTTTATACCGTCTGCTGCTATGCCTCGTTTTAGGGCTTCCAGATAGCTGTGGGGGTGTTGTAAGTCTCCTGAAGAGCTGCTCTCATGCTAAAAAAGCAGTTGATGTAGACAAAAATCAGCCTTATTGCGCTATTGTGCTCCTATTTTCTTTGTGACACAGACAGAATGGGCAGAGTTGGGCTGGAAATTAGATTGGTTTGAATAGTGTCAGCAGAGCGGGGAGATTAACCGTGTGCCTGTCCTGTGCCAGCCCAGAGCTGAAACTTTCTGTTGCCTACTCCAGGAATGTGTTAATAAATGCAAGCAAAATTGCTGCAAGCAGCTGTGAAGATAATGCTGCTAGTGTTGAGTACTGCAACTCTCCTCATCTCCCTTGTTTGTTTTTAAGCAGTACAGAAAGGGTGAAAAAGCTTTAAATCCAGTACAAGTCAGAGACGCCATAAGAACGGGCTCACGGCTTACTAATTTCAAAACTAAGGTGGTTCTAAATTATATCAAAAGGATTCGTGTCATTGCTTGCTGCTGAGAATAGGAAGGTGTGCTTCAGTAAGCTGAAAGTGAGTCGCTTTTCTCCTCCGGTTAGCGTTGATGAGACTTTGCAGATCACCGGTGAGAGCTCCGCACTGGAGGGATTTTTCTGTTCTCGCTGACGTGAGCAATGAAATCGCCTGAGGTTGGCACATGAGCGTTCATTTTCAAAAAGTGACAATTGATTGAAGCCGCCTCTGGTTTTGGATGGCCAAACTAAGTGGCAGGCAAAGGCTGGGTTTTCTGAACTAGCAGGCATACTCATAAATTCAATCTCTTTTACAATATCTTCATCTGAGCCTCTGGAAGCTGAGAAACTCAACCTGAGATTAATTTTGAAGTCTCTGACCAAATTTATTCCAACAAGGTAAAGTTTGCCCATGCGGATGGCTGAGTGCAGCCTATTTGGCTGTGACAGTGAGACTTGGAGGCTTTTCTTTTGGATCCTAGTGTAATGTTCCGATTCTGTCTTAGGTGGGCACACGGAGGAAGACCTGCCTAATCACAGCTGCAGTACGTTTTGAGCTGTAGAAGGTGTTAGTGTATGGAAGTACTTACAGAACAGTCCTCGTTTCCCCAAATGCTGACGGTGGGATGGATGTCTCTGCAGCTGTTTCTTCATTTATCTGTGCCACTAATGTGTACTCTCTGTCATCTGTGCAACTAAGTCACGTGTCTCAAACACGACTTAGCTGCTGTGTTTTATCTGCTTTTCATTGTCAAAGAAAGGTTACAGGAAAGTAAAAGAACGCTACAAGAGCCGCAGTGCTACCAAATGCAGCCCTTCAAACAGAGGTTGAGTGATGCTTCATGGTAATCCATGGTGGGAGGTAGGGCAGGGAGGCAAGCATGGAGGAATCATCAGCTGGTGTGCCCTCAGCTGTGTGCGGGGTGTGAAAATACAGCCGGGAGGGAACTGTTACAGTGAAGAGCGGAGTAGAGGAAACGATGAACAGAGTTTTAATAACCAGGTAGAACACTTTATTGAAAAGTTTGGGACATTTGTAATCTACTGCTAACCTAGTTGTGTCGTACAGTTGGCTTGCATGCATCTTAATCTTTTAAGCTTTAATTTCACAGACAACAAGTAATTTGGACTGGGGTCATTAGTGACCTTCAGTTTGAAGATTGCATTCATGAGGTTATTTTTACTTGTGGATCACAGCGGAGTTTTGGTAGGGGGAAACCTGAATTTTTGGTGTTGTTATTGGTGGGTTTTTTGTGGTTTTTTTTATTTATTCTTTGGCCTGTGGCAGAAAGCATTTTAACCTGTGAAGCAGTAGAGCTTCATGCCAACAGTGTTGGGTCTCTACATTACTTTTGTAGTGTCAGACATGACGGTATTCTGTGCAGGCAGTGGTGTTTGGTGGGCCTGCTCTTTCACTAATATGCACCTGTTGCAGAATTGAAAATGAAGAAGAAACCCAGCAATTAAACAGACGAGGTGTGCATTCCTAACAGGAGCACAGCTGTGAGCATGGCCACGTGTCTGTGAAACCCCGAGCATGAGGAGGGCAGGGAGAGGGAGCAGGCAGCGCCGTTCCCTTTACCCTGCAGAAACTCAGGCTGTCGGTGAACAGCATAGGCTGCACTCAGGCAGTTCAGAGGCTGAAGCCTTTCTGAACGTCCTGGTAAAGCCCTAGCTCAGAGTCAAGCAGCTGGGCCAGCAGCAGAAGCTAATGGGCAGCTGAACAGACTCATCTGCCTCTTGTGTCCCTCTCTGTACCTTATCAGTGTTTCTCCCGAAGGAGCAATCCAGGAGGATGCTCTGGAAATACAGCACAGTGCTCCTTTTCCCTGGGGTTTTCCTGCTGGGATGTTTGGCACTGGTGGATAGCCAACCAGCTCTCAGAGATCAAGCAGATTAGATGCCATTCCAGCTCCACCTTGAATGCAAACCCTGTTTTCTTGGGGACTGAGGACTTGTGGTTTTAAAACAAATTTCTGTCTGCTGTCCAAGCAAATACTTTGTTTGCTACCCGGAAAACACTGAGGAAGGTCCTTTGTCCTGTTCTCTGAGTGGGTCATGTCCACAACGCTGCATGGGCTTCCAGCCGCGCTTCATCTTGGGTTTGGTGAATGACTTTTGGTCTCCTTTTGAAGAGGTCTGATGACACTGAAAGGACTTAGTCATTCCAAAAGTAACTATTCTAAGTGGGGATTGGCCACTTCCCCTGGGTAACTAGTGATAGGATGAGAGGGGATGGGCTCCCGTTGTGCCAGGGGAGGTTCGGGTTGGCTGCTGGGAGCAACGCCTTCTCCAGAAGGGATTCTGCACTGACACGGCTGCCCAGGGGGTGGTGGGGTCACCCGGAGGTGTCGCAGAGCCCTGGGGATGTGGCACTGCGGGACGTGGGCATGGGCATGGTGGGGGTATGTTGGGGTTAGGCTTGGTGATCTTAGAGGTCATTCCAACCTTAATGATTCTGTAATTCTGTTTTCCAAAGCAAGGCCAGCAGTGTGCATGGAATCAGTGTTCTTGCACTGGGTGATGGTTTAGCGATGTGCCTTGAAGCTGTTTGCATCATTTCTGTGGGGAGAGACATATGAACGTAGATGTTGTGGTGTCAGAGGCCTGGCTCCTGAATCTGAACTGAAGGAACCACAGACCTGGCAGCCTTGACTCTGCAGAAACCCAGCTAAAAAGCCATGCTGCTCAGGGATGATTACAAATACCAATAGGGCCAGGAAACATTTTTGGTTTTGTCCAGAGATTTGGAGCGTGTCCACTGTTTCCATTCTGAGAATGTCACAGAGACAGATTGCTGCCACGGTAATGAAAATATCAAGAGCTGCTTAAGAAAGCAAATGTTCTTGATGAAATAATGAGAATAGATTGAGTAGGTCCACAGTGTGTGAATCAGGAGCTGTGGTGATGGTTGAATTCTGCAGAGAACAGCTAACCAGCACTAAAATTAGGGACCTGGTGATTGGAAGGAGCTTTCCTTGCAGTGAGTCTGGCAGGTCAGAGCAGCTCAGCAATCACTGGCTTAGAAACATGCATTTTTAAGATCTGGTTGGGTTTTTTTGTTGGCCTGGCAGTTGCTTGTATTTTATTTTGCTGAAGTTCAGCTGGAAGAGTTTTAATATTGGTCAAAACCCCAAGCAAGCCCAAGTGCTACACCGCGGGACTTGGGTTCCTTGTCGGGAGGTACTTGGTAGAGGTTGTGGTCAGGGGGTTCAGCTGGATACTCAGAGTGCCCTGGACCATTGGGATGGCTGTGATCTCAGCGTGTCAGCAGCAGGGAGATATCGTGGTAGGGTATAGAAAGGAGCATCTCTGCCTGCTTACTTTCCCTTCATCTGCAGAGCGGGGCCGTGTCCAGCACAGAAAGCCTTCCCTTTGCTGTGGTGCCTCTGTGGCTCTGACCCCAGCTCCCTGCAAAGTATCTGAAGATGTTCAGACCCTGCTCTCACCCATGCTTCTTTTACCTCCAGAAAGAGGGAATAAGTGTGCCCTGACTCACAGATTCGGGTCTGTTTGTGTCTGGCTGGGGGGAAACTTGCACTCTGCGATGCTTGCTTGTTTTGCAGCTAATGATTATAAGCTTCTGACCAACTGATTGCTCGTTGCAAGTGGGACATAATTCCCAAAGTAAGGCAAGTTATGTGAAAATTAACTTGCAGGTCCTGATCGTTAGGCAGTTACAAGCTTTGCTGGAAGATGGTAGTAATTATCTTACGAAATTCCTTCCTGCCTTGTATCTTCATTGCGATTGCTCTAAGACTGATATGTTTAAGACCAAGATTGAGAGCAAGTGTGTGCAGAATGTTAAACACAGACTTGCTATTTCTCATCTTATTTTTGGTCGTGACCTTTCGAAGTGCACACAGTCTGCAGCCTTTGGGCCACAGACGTTACCTGTGGCACTCCCTCTGCGGAGGGCTGCCTTCGTGCAGGAGGACCTGCCTGCGGAGCACCAACCCCAAGTCCAAGGAATAGGGTTTTCAGAGGGCTCGGTGCCCTATACCATAAACCTATACCTAAACTACAGGATTTTCAATAGGGCTCGGTGCCCTTTGGCTCAGGCTCAACTCACGTTTTGCTGTGGGAATGATGCTGGTGAAATTGAGGCCTGCAGTGTCTCGTTCAGTCCCATGCATATTTGTTCTCTGGTGCTGTTGCTGGGTAAAATTGTTCCTTTATGTCCTGTACAAAGAAAGGATATTGCTTGTTCAGTTCGTCTGAGCTTACACCGAAGGGCTTGGGGCAAGACAAGGAATTGCTTCTGCATTGCTTCAGTCCCAAGCAAACTTCTTCCTTTCCAGACTGGCCCTCCTCTAGAGTCTGAACACATGGAGATACGCCTTCCAAGAAATGCATGGAGGCTCTCGAGTGACTCCTTGCTGGAAGTCACAGTTGCATAGCTTAATATAAAGAGGAATACAGATGAGGCAGTGCCATTGTCTCACATTAATATAGGATGCTTCATTGATACTGTGACCAGTGGTGGTGAACAGGCAGGTGGCAGGATCTCTGCAAGTACTGGAGCCAAGCAAGGGCATCCTAAAGTAATAAATGGCAAAGTCAAAAGCCCATGCTTTGTCAAGGGAAAGCACCCTGGGAGATGAAGCCTCACAAGGCTGTCCCAGAGGTTGTGGCCTTTGACAGATTCACCAGAGAAAGGCAGTGATGCTCAGCTCTATCAGGAGAGCTGCCTGTGGGAGAGAAATCACCTCAGTGGCACGCAGCAGCTTTGTGTCATTGCTGCTGATGTACATAACAAAGCAAAGGCTCAAGAAACTGCCCCAGAGGTTTGTCCAGGTTCCAGAAAAGCTCCATGATTTTTAAGTGCCTGTCCATAGGAACTGTAAGAATATCTCCTTAGGTGATGTGACTTTTGAGATTTGAATGAGCCTTAGTCTGTATTTAACTGTAAAATGCAGTTGAACCTACTCCGTTTTACCTGATGGTATGTATGGAGCATGATGGGGCAGGTTTTCTTATTTCTACCCAGAACTGACACAGATGACATATGATGGCACATAACTGGAATTTAGCAAATGTAGCACAGTCTAACCCATAGCATAACGTGTGTGGCACACAAGGATATGTCCTTGTGGGCAGGCTTGCTGTGTCTTACCGCATCATTTCTTTCTCTCACAAGTACCTGGTGGAGAAAGTGGGGGTTGCGTGGTGGAGATCATTTTAATTTTTGCAGCTGTGATTTCAGGATGATGGATTGGATTTCTTTAAGGCCATTCAGATCCAACAGTGATATTTATTTCTAATACGTCTTCCATTTATATTCACGTAGAGCAAGCAAAATGGTGTTAATGACGCTATTATTGCTTGTGCAATTACTGACAAAGAAGCCCCTTATGAGATGGGGATTTCACAGTGGACTGAAGGCAATTCTCTTCCTGACAGACCCATAGGAATTAGGTTACTGCAACAAATGCTTTGTTCCAGCTGAATATCGTGCCTGGGCTACCGCTGTTGAGTTCCTGTGGCTAACAAACCAAGAGTTGGTTGTGCTGATCGTAGGTACGGGGGAAAGAGGCATGGGAAGTGCTGACAGTAATTTCGGAGTTTGTTCACAGTAGCACAAAAGGCAGATTTCAGGATGGGAGGTGCTGCAAAGGCTTTTGCGTGATGAAATGATGTGGGTTTGTAACTGCTTTTGTGGTGTTACCCTTCCTGCGTAAACAGGAAGTTTAACCGTGCCGTGGAGCAGCTTGGTTGGTCGCTTCCCACAGGTCCTACAGCTCTTTCGAGTGGCTTGTCGAGTACTAGGCTGGTGTTTGCTGCCTGCTTTCTTAGCCTGTGCTTACCTGCACTGCCAGGTAAGGCTGTCCCAGTTTGTTCTGGCAGGTACCGTGCTCACACTGTCCATTGAACTGCGTGGAAAGCCGTGGCTTTTGGAGCAGTTTCAGTGTGAGGGGCAGGAGGAAAACAGGCAAAAGCAGTGCACTTTGTGGTACTGCAGGAAGGAGGAGGGGCACAGCAGTGCTGCGACTCCGTCCTCTGGGAAGAAAAGAGAGAGCAAGCGCGCCTACCCATGGGAGTGCTGTCAGCAGCTTGTACCTGAGCTCTGCATCTCTTCCACAAAGCTGGGGGCAGGCTGGTCCTCTGTATGGAAAAACCATACGCTCTCCTTCTGCATTGCCATCAGGTTAGCGGGCGTTTTTATGAAAGCCCTCAGAACTGACTTTTGCAATGCCCCCCTTGGTATCCATGTGACTGCGATTGGGATTGAGACTCATCTTTACCAGCTTACTTGCAATGAAAAGTCCGATTTGAAACGTCTAATTTAAAATTAAAAAAAAAAAGGCGTGCATGATCTGCATGATGTTTGCAGTAAGTCACAGTGCCAAGGAAGACAGCACACTGCTCACAGCAAGGGGAGGCACCACTCCTTGTCTGCTGTGGGCAATGGGGAGGACAGGCACATAGCTTTTAAACAGCCAGCTCGATGGCCTCTGTCACCGTGTCTTTTCTGGATGGAAGATGCTGGCAGAAGGGCTTCTGCACAGTTAGGAGGAGAGAAATAATTTGGAAGAGCAGAGGAGAACGGTCAGTTTTATAGAGGGTGAATGGTGAAGCCCCAGCTTCGGATACGTGGCTCCGGGCACCCTGCTCTTTCCAGCCCTTCGAAAGGGGAAATTAATGTGCTGTGCAGTAAATGTTACACATAGCAGTTTGCGGGGCGAGAGTTAATAGCAAGAAACCCAGTTTCTAATGTGGGACATGTTTTCCCTGTAGGAACACCAGCACAGTGTGCAGGTGAGTGTGTGCTATAGGGCCTTGGCCTTGTCTGGTCATGGGGAGTTGCTCTCACTGAATCTCACATGGAGGAGCTCTTCCTTTATGTTTTGGAGAGGCCAGATTTAGTCCCCCCGTGCTGTAGTTAAGTGAGGGCTCCTGGGCTCGTGTCTGGGGGCTGGATTTTGTGTGCTTCCTTTGAATGGAGGAAACGATCAGTGTTTTTCTACAGCTGTCTCTTGGTGCTTGGCTCCCCTTTCCTCTGGTTTCTACCATTGCTGATTCCGAACTCTTAAATTTCATCATGTTTTAACCCAAGCTGATTGCTTCCCTGATTTCCTTTCTGCCTTAGTTGTGATCTGCTTAATGGTGATTTAGGAGGGTTGCAGTGCATTAAGATTTACAAGCAGTCCTTGGCTGCTGCAAGACTGAATAGCACGACTTGTGCCTTCAAGGTCCTGACAGTTACAACGAGACTACAAAATTCCTGTCGGCGGGCTGAAAGTGCTGCCGTTTCCCTCAGTGCTAATTAGCTCCCTTTAGCCTGGGTACGTGGTTACTTCATGTGCAAGGCTTCCCTCTGTCAGATTCTTCTTCCCAGTGATCAAATGGCTCGAAGACTTCCCTTCAATGATTCGGCCCTCTCAGGAGACCTGGGCTTTTGTTGCCCGTATTTACACATGAGGGATAGCTACTAGGATGTCTGTGGCACGTGAGCAGTTTGTAGGAGTCCCAGGCAGGAGCGTGTTGCCTTCACTCCAATCTGAAATCAGGGCAGGAGTCTGTGGTTCCCTGGTGTCCTGGTCTGTGACCTTTGTGCACCAGATCCCTGCTGGATAGCCGTATTTGAAGGCCTGGCTGTTGATGTGTTCACTCAGGTGTTGGAGGAAATTTCCCTAGGAAAAAAGCATTATCTGTGCTCAGAAAGAAACATAGGACCTTAAGTAGTGCTGGAAAAGGTGACTGGAGTAATCTCAAGTTATTTTATGAACTATCTCGCAGGGCTCAATGCAATGCGCAGTCAAAACGAAGGAGCTCACTATCTAAGATTTGATTAAAGGTCTCTGAACACAATTATGAACCTAACTCCGGGTTTCTACATTTGGTAATTTCCATCATAAAGCATCTCCATTCATCTGTCCTTACACGCGTAGATGCGTGTTGTCAGCTGGTGTAAATCTAATCTGACTCAAGGACTTCAAAGGGTTTTGCTTTGTTTTTTATTATTTTGGGGGTGTCTTTTTCTTACATGAGAGTTTCTTGCATGTCGCTGTTTGCGTAAAGACTTTACCAGACATAAATTACCTCCACATTAGTATTAAGATGCCATAGAGATTTTGAAGTGTGATGGTCAGTATTTTTTTATGGTATTTGTTTTGCAGGCAGTCAGGACAGTTACAGTATTGTAATAAACAGAGAAATCCGGGAAACTGTACATTGATAACACTCTGAAATAAGACATTTTTGTAGACAGAAAGGAGAACAAACTTGCTGTTTGTTTGGCTAATTTCCATGCACGAGCATGACTGTAGAGGATGTGGTCAGAAAAAACAGAGATACATTCCGAGGCCAATTCCGAATGGTGTAAATTAGCTCCCATCGTCTGCCTTCCTGCGGCTTACAGCTGGGCCTGCCTGACGTCCTCTCTTTGCCTCTTTTCCCAGGTTGTTGCACTGTCATCGTGGAGTCTCTTGAGAGATTCAATCTACTATACACTGTCTGTTGTTGCACTCATTGTGGTAAGTTTCCAAAGACTGCTGTACGTGTTACTGTTCTGTGAGAGCCCACGTGTCTGCTGTAGAGGGATCTCACTGAGAAACCTGAGTTTTGTAGCTAAGGTCCTCGCTCCAGGAGCCACGTGGTTTTTATGTCTGTGGACAGATGAAGGTGTGGTCTCCGTGGTTCTGTAGAAGAGCACGGCCAAAGGGTAAGAGATGAAGAAAGGTCAGGGTGTGCAAAAATTGTCTTTCCTGGTAACAGTTAGTTCTTTGTGTATGTATTTGTGTATGTATTTCTTTGCTTGGGCATATAGTCTAGGACTGTACATTCCCCAAGAAAGGAAGAGATTTTGTGAGGCTAAATCCCATATGTAAACAAGAAGAAGGGAACATGGAGTCAGAAGATGAACGCTCGCATTTCTGAAGTTTATGCAGTTTTCCTTAGACATGGTGTGCTTTGTTTTGCCTTCGCTCATCACACGTCCGTATGCCATGTGCATGTTCTGTAGGCACAAAGGCCTGTGTCTCTAACCTCACATAGGGGGTTTGCCTTAAGCTGTTTGTGCTTTTGTTCTGCAAGGTCTTCAATCTAATGTATGCATTAATGCTGCTGCTAGAATTAAAGCTACCTAACTATTAGTAATGAGCTGCAAAACTAAAAACTTTTATTTCTGCTTGACAAGTAGCATCATACCAAAACCTCTTCCTGACCAGTGAACTCCACCACATCCACTAATTGTAATAGATTACCCTGCATGAGCATAAAGACATCAAGCAGGTGTTGGGTGGATAGTGATAGGACAAGGGGGAATGGTCTTAAACTGAGACAGGGGAGGTTTAGGTTGGATATCAGGAGGAAGTTTTTCAACCAGAGCTCAGTGGTGAGGCACTGGCACAGGCTGCCCAAGGAGGCTGTGGATGCCCCATCCCTGCAGGCATTCAAAGCCAGGCTGGATGTGGCTCTGGGCAGCCTGGGCTGCTGGTTGGAGACCCTGCACAGGGCAGGGGGGGTTAAACTAGATGAGCATTGTGGTCCTTTTCAACCCAGGCCATTCTATGATTCTGTGATATGATTCCCTTAGTTTACTCCAAGGAAACTAATGTGGGCAGTTGCCTGCCATTTGTTTGGATTGGGTGTTTCATACAGGCATTAGAGAACTGCAGAAATCCTTTTCTTTTGGAACTATACCCCATCATATCAGAGAACTGTAATTTTTTTAGACCTGAAGAGGTTCAAGGTCCTTCATGCAGCCAGAGTAGGGCTTGGAGGCATTGCCAGAACTGCCATGCGGGTGTCAGAGCACTACACAGCCAGTTGTGACCTGGGAGATGTGGAACAGGCCCCCATCTCTTCAGCATCACTGCACAGGCCTTTTAAACACCTGTTAGAGAAAAACAGAGATAAATTAGAAGAGAGAACATCTTAAGCAATTAAAGATTTAGCTCCCAAGTGATTTAGCAACCGTGTCCTATGTAGCATTGCTCCTCAGATGATGGCAAATGAGAATTTCTCCTTTCGGAGTCCAAACACTGTTTCACTTCAAGAATTTTCTCTCCATCATTTAGCTAAGGACCCCAGGCTTTACAGTGGCTCGGATGCTTTATCTCCTTTCAAGGTAGAATCAAAAGGAGACGTCAGCACGTTGATATTTGGATTCTGCCTCTCCAGTCCCCTGTCTCCCCACAGGCAGACATGCTGCTGGCTCTGTGCAGAGCGCAGCACAACTTGCACTCTGTTTTTTCATTTGTTGGACTTGTATGGGCCTTACATTTTGGAAAGCATTTAAACACTTCACTATATAGGGATAATTTGCCGTGCTGGGGCATTGAGACTCTGCTGCAGCCAGAATATAATCATCTTTCTTGAAGGGTAATATTGCTTTGTAGAAGATGGAGCTTATGTTATTTTGAAGAGCAGCTTGTGTTGCTCTCATATGAGCTGCACTCCACAGGTGCCTTTGTTAATCATAAATACACCTGAGAAGAGATGAATACATTCCTGCCAACACTGAAATGCAACAGCTTAAAATTCTGCTGGGTAAATCCATGCGAGTTTATCTCCTTCCATTTCAACCAGCAAAGGATTCGCAGTGCTGCAGTAAGAAATAGCAAAGCAACAAGCTCACTGGTGCTCTGTGCCAGCCAACAAGAGTGACTGAACTCCACATCACAGCAATTAGAAGTGGGCCAACTTTATCACTCTTACCTTGTGTTGATTTAGTTGCATGATTATTTATTTATTTTAACCTTAAAGTTATATTACAAAGCTGTTCTTCTTTTAAAGCTTGGCAAGAACTTATTTCCCTTGGAAAAAAAAAAAAGATCCCAGTGTTTCCTAACTGGAAGGGACGCGGTCATTGTCATTAGTGAAAGAAGTGGGATGGGTGCTATTTTTAATCACAAAGGTCAGTGCACAAGCTTTCGTGCCCTGCCACACCAACACAGTGCAACCTAAAATAGCTGTTGTCAGATTAGATCACTGTGACTGGGGCTGTGACTTATAGCATGCATAATGTCTTGCTGTCATGTGTTCTTCCAGTAACAAACACAGCTATTGTTTGCTGCTCTGTCGAACACAAGTTGCTATTTACAGGCTCTTTAGCTTCAGGGAAGCGTTTTGTTGTAATTTCTAAAGCCCCTTTCCTTTCCCTTGGTTTTCTCCACCACTCCTCTGGGTGTGTTTTCCTAGTGGAACTTCCACTCCTTCGTACAGCACTGAGCTGAAAGCAGGTGAAGGTGCTGGGAAGGACCAAGTGGCCGGCAAGACTCTTGCCAACTGGCACCCGATCCACTGGGTGAAGCCCAGGGCTGTAGGGCCCCTGGACTGCTCATGAGCATCCTTGCCAGCCCTGCCCTTCCCACCGTGGCTGCAGCGTGAGCCAGGCTCAGCATCCCCAGCTGTGGGACTGGCAGTAGAGCAGAGCTCACACGGAGGCCCACTGGAGGTGGAAGGAGAAGCAGAGTGAGGGATGCTGCCAGCAAGGCCATCACAGCGGTCCCCTCTGCTTCCAGCATCTGCTGGTGAATTCAGCGGTGGAACATGATGGCCATCTGCTGGTGACCTCCTAACATCTGCCTCTTTAAACTCCAAAAGCCAAGGCTGGATAGATAGATGGGTGTGAACCCCTTCACTTCTATGGCACAGCGTTGGCATTCCCCAAGGCACAGCATCTTACACATGCAGGAGAAAGACATCACTCCTTCCCAAGGAGCACAGCATCACGGGGGGAACCTTCAGATGTGTTGAAGTGACAGGACTTTTACAGTGCTTGTTAAGAGTCTCAAGCTTAGCTCTTAAGGAAATAGTGCCCTGGGGCTGGTTTTCAGTGTTGTCAGAGCACCTGGCATTGACGCCGGGTGTGGAAGTGGCTGTAAGTCTGCATACTTACAGACCAGCTGCTGCTGGAGGACAGCACAGAGGGATTGCAGTGTCTCTGCTGAGACCAGCTGGCGCAGCTCCTCCAGGTCACCTGTTTGCCCAGTCACCTCTTCAGCTCAGCACTGATTCCCCAGCACCCTGTGGGCTTTAGGGAGGAATGCTGCTCTGCTTTTCTAGGTGGGAGAAACGTGAGAGCTGAAAGGTTCTCAGGGAAACAGAAGAGAGCCTAATGCCATTGCTCTAGGTTGCTCTGTCCCCTGTGCCACCTGCTGGGGGGAGGTTGGGCTGTTGCAGCCTTGGTGCGTGCTGTCATGCATTTCTTGTTTAACATGCTTCTTTTTTAATCTTTCCTCCGCAGTTTATTTACGACGAAAAGGTTTCCTGGTAAGTGAATCTGGCTGTATTTCCTGATCGTTTTTCCTGTTTACACCACAAAAGCTGCCATACACAGGGTTCATGGGAAGAGAAGGGGTTTGAGAATCAAAAGTTTTGCTGAGATGGTTGTGTTTTCAGCACGTCTTAGAGCTTGGAGAGTGACAGTGGTAGCTTTGTTTTCCCTCAGCCAGCATTATTTAGATCACAAGCACTAGGGGGAGTCAGGTTGCTTGGGTTGTGTGTTTTCTTAAACTCTTTCTTACTGGGGGATTTATGTGTAATTTCAGAGGATTTCTGAAACGCTGAGTTTTGCAATGGCTTGTTTTCATTTAGTTTTGTTTTTAACTGAAATTGACTTGATACCCAATTATATTTGACCGTGCCCCATTCAAACCCATCAGTGAGGAAGCTGGGTGTTGAACTGCCAGGAGGTTTGGCATGGTTTGTGCGAGGTGCCAAAATCCCAAACGAGAACATAACCCATAAATTTTAGTACATAGCAGGCAGCAGGAGCTCAGCACCGGGTCCTGCTCTGATGCACTCTGTGTTCCTTCTGTTTGCAGGTGGGAGTCCTTGGTCTTGGTGCTGATGTATGCCATCTACATCGTTATCATGAAGTAAGAGATTCCTCTCTGCCTTTCTGTGGGCACAAAACCCCGTTGTTTCATTATTCCTTGCTCTGAGACCCATAATAGAACTGCAGCACATCCAGCATTGATTTCATGAGCATCTGAGCTGCATAGCTTCCTTCATACCAGGTGATGCTGGAGGAGCTGGTCTGTTCTGCTGTTTGATGCCCCTCCTCCTGCCTTGTTTCTAAAAGCCAGTGGAAAAGAAACACGAATTTAAGCTGGAACATTAAACAAAGCCTACCAGCCACCAAACACACCAGTGTCGTTTCTCAACAAGTACGAGTAGAAGTTTGTTTTGAAATGATGAACAGAGTAAATATTAGGA
This sequence comes from Perdix hodgsoniae, assembly GCA_035772895.1. NCBI lineage: Eukaryota > Metazoa > Chordata > Aves > Galliformes > Phasianidae > Perdix > Perdix hodgsoniae. The sequence continues at coordinate 28,889,461 of JAPSGF010000007.1, forward strand.
GAGCAATTCTCAGTGAGAGCAGCAAAACAGGCTTGATAGAAGGGAATACAAGTCAGAATTCCTCTTTCTTTTAGTAATTAGAAACTTTTAGTATGGAGGGCAGGCTCACACTTGCAACACTGGCCAACAAAACAGGTAGCTGTGCTGTTTCAATCTAGAGTGGATTTGTTTTCTTAAAGTGATGTTGTAGTTCGAACAGATGTTTCTGACCCGCCTGACAGCTGGTGTGGTTACAGGGGCCTCAGCCACGTGCTCACAATGGTCTGCCCTTCCCTTTGAGTCTCGTGGTGAGATCCTGAGCTCATGTCCGTGTCAGTTCCTGGTTACTCAAAATAAGATAAGAAGCAAATGTATTTATTTTATATATAATTCTTTTCAAAATCGAGGCCAGAACTTCACACGTGGTCTCACGTTTCTCTGGTTTGCTTTCACAGGCAAAATAGCACTCAGGAGTGACTGCAGATAATAAATAAATTTGCGCAATGATGAGTAAGCATATTTGCTACGGGAATATTACTTACCTGTAGATAAGCACACGTGTGCTCTGTTCGTGATTGATTTCTCACCTGATTTTCCAAGCCTTCTGGGAACAGAGGCATTGCACTGCGTGCAGTTTGGTGGGAGCTGAGCGTGCTATCTACCCCTTGATGTCCTTAAAGCCAGGAGCTGAATGTAGGAAAGGCGGTGTCAAGAAATCCATGTAGAAGCAGCAAAGGTACACCTAGAATTGCTTTTATTTCTGCAGGTACAACTCTACCATACAACACTGCTTGGAAAGGAAGACAAAAAACGCTGCAAACATGGTGAATGGATTGGCAAATAACACGGAAATGGACGATAACAGCAACTGCGATGCCACAGTGGTGTTACTAAAGAAAGGTAACTGTTCCAGTAAGTCACCCTGCTTGCTTGCATCCTTCTGAATGTTTACACGTTTGTCTGCCCGCTGTGGGCTGGGCACGTCCGCTCAGCGCTGACATAGGCAGGGAGGTGTCCCTTAAGCCCCACTTATATTTCCTTAACTTAAAAAAATCGTTGCTTCCATAGCTCAGCTGCAGTAGCTGAGTCTGTGTGCACTGGTGAGCACAAATTAGACTGCATGCACAGAGTGTAACAGATCATGCTTTGTCTTTGCAGCGGGCAACAAGCACGTGTAGTAAATGGTGGATTATTATGCACCTATCCTCAGCAATAAGAGACTCCCCAAGTCACTGCTTTAAACTGAGGAGGAGTTGTATCTTATTTAAAGCAGCCCTGGCCTCTGTGTACAGACAAGCTGCCCCTTTTCTTCTGCTTGACTCCATAAAGGACAAAAACCAGCTGTTTTCCCACAAAAGTGATTGAAAGATTTAGTATATACATAGTAAGCAACTGAAAATGAAATGTGGATGTTTTTTCTTGCTGACATCAGACCCTTTGAGTCTACCAGATGCCTGCTATCACATTACTGCCCTGTTGCTGAGCAGAGGGAAAGCTTTTGTGAGCGTGGTGTGCTGTGGTTTGGGGAAGCTGCTGTTACTGGAACAGCTCTCTGTGGCCTTGGAATCTCAACAGTGGAACTGTGCTGGCAAGATAACTACACTGCACCAGTGCAACTAGGCTCTAGGGGAAGACAGAAGCATCAAGTCAGGTTTATCCAGTGTCCCCAGGACTGCACACAAATGAGGCATTTCTGATTGTAGGATCTGGTTTAAATTGCACCAGAATGCCTCTTTGCACGACACTGCTCAGACTGGTACATTTTGGTCTTGAACCCTTGTGGTTTCTTAAACTGGCTGAGGAAGGAAGCCCAAAGGATTGCTTCATCTTCTTGCAGATTGTTCCTATGTTTACTTGGCTTCTGCAGGCTCAGACGGGTGAGTGGTGCTGCTGGGTGCACCACCAGCAGTAGCACGGGGTCAGAAACAACCCTGATTTCAACTGGTCAGAGTGCTGAGGGCATCCAGTAATTACATTTGCTTTCTAAGCTTCCACTTTTCTGAACTGAGGACCACAAAGAAGAAAGCAGGAGGGTTTCTGTGGTACACAGCACGTATTAATGTGAAAGTCACCAGGGAGAGCTATCTGGCCTTCTTGATTTTTGTGACACACGTCTACCCCAAACTATAGAAGCATCCTCAGAAAAAAGAAGGTGCCTGAGGAGGTTGCTCTGCTGTAGGACTAAGAGTGATGATGATAATACAAACATTTCCCAGTGCTGAGTGTAGTTGTGCTGGGGAAGATCTTGGGTTTCCCTGCCTCTGTGTCCCAATCCTGCCTGTGCTTCCAAGCTTCAATCCAAGGACTCTGGGCCCATCCCACAGAGGTGATGGTGGACGAGGCCAATATCCTCACACAAGTGCAAGTGGGAATGAATGGAGATACCGTATTGGTCGTTTATTTATAAAACCTGCTGTGTAAAGACAGAAATTAAATGCAGAGGAGGCTGTGGAGTGGCTGAAGGAGTGGTTCTTACAAAGGACCTCTGGAACCTGTAGATTTGTTCTGCTGAGAGCCATTAAGATGGAAAGAGAGGCTGATGGTAGGCAAAGTCTTCAGCTTCTCTTTGTTTCTTGGTTGCAGGGAATTTCCACCGTAAAGCCTCGGTGATCATGGTGGATGAGCTGCTGTCTGCTTACCCACACCAGCTTTCATTTTCTGAGGCTGGGCTCCGGATCATGATCACCAGCCACTTTCCTCCCAAAACACGTCTCTCCATGGCCAGCCGCATGCTTATCAATGAGGTATGTCTGTTCTCTTTTTCCCCCCCTTTCTTTCTCTTTCTCCTTCTGAATTTGCTCTTGCCTGTGGGAACATTCAGGGCAAAATGGACCTCTGTGATTTTCCTGGATCCCTGTGTGCGTTTTTCCCAGTTCCATCCTTCTAATGATGTCAGTACTAAATCATTCCTTGTTATCTGTACCCATGGAGATTTTCGTAGAGGAAGTTCCAAGTCATTATGTGGTTATGCTCTCTGTAGCTGTTGCTCATAGCAGATGCCTCCAGCATTAATCTGATCTGATGTTAACATCTTTATTTTATAAGATGGTACTACATTTTCTGACCCTTGTCTTGTATCCCTGAAGTCAGTTCAACGGTTACTGGTCCTTATCTCATAAAAGGTATATCTGTGTGATGTTTGTCTAGTTCCTGCAAGCAACTATTGCATTATGCATGACCAAAATCCATCCCTTTTTGCTTTTAAAACCAAGTGTTTAAAGAACACTGCACATCTCTTTTTCTCTGTTCCCCTTCTCTTTAAGAAAAAATTAAAAGCAAGCATTAAATTTTAAAAAAATCTGTCTTTGAGCAAGAATTTGTGTCTGTATTAACAGAGACAAAGACTGATCAACAGCAGGACTTACACCAATGGGGAATCAGAAGTAGCAATCAAAATACCTATCAAGCACGTTGTGGAGAATGGAACAGGTCCAAGCAACTCTTCTGAGCGGGGCGTGAACGGCACACGGCGAGATGAGGACGTGGCTGAGGCTGGCAATGAGACAGAGAATGAGAATGAGGATAATGAGAACAATGAAAATGATGAGGAAGAGGAAGAAGATGATGACGATGATGACCATGAAGGGCCATACACACCTTTTGATCTACCCAGTAAGAAACCTGTGGGTTTGTGTTGTTCCAGAAGCAAAACTGAGTTTGAGTATGCCAGAAAGCATAGAATCCTTAGAGCTGAAAGGGACTTCTGAGGGCCATCTAGTCCAACTCCCCTGCAATGAACAGGGACACCACAGCTAGTTCAGGTTGCCCAGAGCCTTATTCAGCCTTGCCTTGAAAGTCTTGAGACTTTCCCTTGAGACATGGGCCATCGACCACTACACTAGATCACCTGTTGCAGTGCCTCATCACCCTCACTGTGAAGTGTTTTTTTTCCTTATATCTCAGCATACCTTGGGGTCTGTACCTGTACCTCCCAGTTCAGTTCCGGGTCACAGGTAACAGCTAATTGGAAAGCACAAGGTGTCTCTCAATGTGTTGGGCTGGTTGGTGCAGCTCAACTGCAGCTCATGCGTTGGCCCTGCCACTGCAATCTGTGGGACAGGCAGCAACCTCTGCTGGGGATTTCCTTCTGTGAAACCTGGGCCCCTCTCTGGGCAGACCAGTCTTTTTCCATTGACTGCTATACGTTTCAGTCATACCAGAGCTGTTGAGATCTAGGGTGTTGGAAACAAGACAGTACTGTAGGGATATTGCCATTTCCAGGTGATACATGTTTTTGGGAACTCCTATTCAGACCTCCACACACAACTGTAGTTCAAGCAGGGAAAAAAACTGAGCCTTAAAGATAATAGTTTAGATGTTCTACAGACAGTGACACTTGATTTATAGTATGGGAAAGGTTGATGTGACCTCTGGAGTTGTCTGGTTCAAGACCTTCTGCTCAGAGAAGGTCTTTCTAGAGCAGGTTGCCGTCCTTGAGTTGCATCCACCCTTGAGTGTTAGTTAGCTCCAAGGATGGGAATCCCGCAGTCTTTCTGGGTCGCTCTTCCACTGTTTGACCACTCAAGTGATAGGAAAAAAAGCACAGCTATGACACTTACTGATGCTTGCTGGATGATTATGACACCAACCAGTGGATGTAGCGCAGAGAGGCAGTGCGTGGTGCATTTCAGCAGAGACAACAGCAACAGTGGATCACCTCCACTTCTGCAGATTTTTCTGTGCATAGAATGCAGGCTCTTGTTTATCCATGGCAAAAATGCATTGCGAATGGGTGGTGGCTGTTGTAAAACAGTGTTTTGTAGCTGAGAATTTATCAAGCAGTGTTATTGTCCTCTTTGTATCTGTTGTCATTTCCGTAGGAGGCATTACTTTCAGAGCAACCTACATATTAACTAGAATCATGATTGTTTCCCGTCTTCTGTTTTACAGCTGGCAAAATGGAAATCTTGAAGTGGCTGTTCACGTGGCCATTGAGCTTTGTGCTGTATTTCACAGTGCCCAACTGTAACAAACCCCACTTGGAGAAATGGTTCATGGTTACCTTTGCTTCTTCTACCCTCTGGATTGCAGCTTTTTCCTACATGATGGTGTGGATGGTATGTACCAACTAAAGCAGAAAACAGACTAAGAAAGGCAACAGAATTGATTTTTGTCAGCTTTGAGAAATCAGGCTGTACTCTGTAGTCTATTCTTAAGCAGAATTATGGGGCACTGGCTTCAGGGGAAGAAAGTGAGGCCTGGCTTGGGCTCTGCACTGATGCAAAAGCAGTCTGTGTCAGCACGGGACCAGAGCAGCAGGGAAGGACCTCTCTAAAGCTCTGGCCACAGCTTTCCTTTGGGAATGGGGAGATGACCAAGTGTCCTGTTCCTTCACAGTTCATTCCTGTAGTAGAACTAATCAAACAACTGGCAGGAGGTTTCTGTGGTTTTGTTCTGTTTTCAATAATCCTTGCTACCCTGAACAGGAAATAGAAATGTGCTTGCTTTCTTTTGCTTCTCCTATGTGAGGATTAGTTGTTTCTCAAGGGAAAAAAAAAAAAAAAAAAAAAGCTGTGCCAGTTTTCTATAGCTGGAATGAAATATTTCCAGAAATAATCTGGAACTAGAACCCACAGGGTCACTGCTTCTAGCATGTGGTTCCCACTTCATGGGATATGCTGCTGGAAGTTCAGAATAACAATTATTATCCCTGATCAATTTTTTCTTTCTTCTGTGCATTTAACGTGGCTAATAGGAAATTTGGCACTGTTAAACTGTGGCATCCAAATTTTTAATACGTGGATCAGATCAGAGAGCAGTAATCTAGCATGGACTCTGTAGCAAAGGAGCAAAGGAACTCACAGGTATCTCCTTGCTGCCTTGACATAAGTATATATATTCCTACATATAAATTTATGTGACATTAATGTAATGAACTTTGGGGATGTTTTGGTGTCATCTTAGCTGTTGTTTGCATGTAATAACATCTCTGAGCTCTGGGCAAGTCTGTTAAGAGAGGGCAGTGAGCCACCATATAGCCTCTCCTCCAGGTTAGAGTCAGGAAAATAGTGGATGAAAGGTGGAAAGCAGCTTATCAAAGTGAGTGCATAGCAGGTCAGTGCTTTCCTCTGCCAGGTGGTGAACATACAAAAAAAAAGTGAAAAAAGCCTGCCATTGCTTCTCTTCAGAGAAAGTGTCAGTTTGCACTGAGCAATAAACGCTGTCTCGCAGCATCGTGCAGAACTGGACCAAGCTGCTCTCTGATTTTATTCTTGATAAACCACCTGACAGTTCTGTTGCACTCCTTAGGTGACGATCATTGGCTACACACTGGGAATTCCAGACGTGATAATGGGCATCACTTTCTTGGCTGCAGGAACCAGCGTGCCAGACTGCATGGCAAGCCTTATCGTAGCAAGGCAAGGTGGGTTCATCACTGAGGTGTCGGGCTGCTGTTGAGTTGCTTCTGTGCATCACTGTCCTCTTCAAGAAGTGTGTCCTCAATGTGAAAACACTCAAACCCTTTTCCTGAGGCTGAAGTTGATGGCAAGCACAAAGGAAAAGACTTTCGCTGCTGTTGCAAAGGAGCTGAGAAGTTCTTAATGATGGCAACCAAGCTATGGCATGGTTGGCAACTTGAAGCTTCCCAGAAATTCACTGTTTGATTTTTGTTGGCTTATTTGTTTGTTTTCCAAATTTAAATGGAGTGTTGTGGGTTTATGCAGAATATGCCATGTGTTTTTCTGAGACATACCTGAGTGTGCCTGGTTTCTGTTCCTGCAGGTATGGGGGATATGGCCGTGTCCAACTCCATTGGAAGCAACGTTTTTGACATTTTAATTGGCCTAGGCCTCCCGTGGGCTTTGCAGACCCTAGCAGTGAATTATGGATCATATGTAAGTCTCACATTTGTTTGCAATCATTTTGTTTATTTGTGCGTATCTCTTTTTTTAAATGCAAACTTCTGGAGAGACTAACTAGAGTTATCAAAACAATCCCAAACTATGTGGGTGGGCTTTGAAGGGACAAATAGTTCTGCTGTGTTTTCTGCTGGAGATAGCAGCAATTTCTGTCAATGTACATTCCCCATCCTTTGGAGGACAAGTACTTCCATTTCCTCCTTAGAGGCAGGAACTTGTGCTGAAATAAGCTAATTCACTCATCTATGCAGCATTTTTGTGCCCTTGAATATATTCCAAATAAGGAAAATGACCGTGGCTTAATAAATGCGTGGTAGGGTAAATGCTTGGGCAGAATGTAGGGCTTTTAGTAGTAAGAATTGTGCTGTTTTTAAACCGTTAACACACTGAAAGATGAAGGAAGCTGTTAAATAACTGGGGTATTTCAGGGCATGATTACCATCGGGAAGCACTGCACAGCTCTACTGTTTGAGAAAACCTAGCCAACACCAATGGAACCTCTAGGTAATGCCCAAAGGATGGCAGATGCACACCATGCAGAGAGTTGCTGGAAGCTCCCTTTTGAGATAGAACAAGAGATACCATGAAATCCCAGAGGCATGTAGCATTTGCTTTTAGCTGGACTGCACTCAGCAGAGCAGGAGAGATTCTTCTTTGCAATCACAGAATCACAGAACGGCCTGGGCTGCAAAGGCCCCCAGCGCTCACCCAGCCCCAACCCCCTGCTGTGTGCAGGTCGCCAACCAGCAGCCCAGGCTGCCCAGAGCCACATCCAGCCTGGCCTTGGATGCCTGCAGGGATGGGGCACCCACAGCCTCCTTGGGCAGCCTGTGCCAGTGCCTCACCGCCCTCTGGGTGGAAAACTTCCTCCTCATATCCAACCTAAACCTCCCCTGTCTCGGTTTAAGACCATTCCCCTTGTCCTGTCAATCACTCAATGACTGCAGAGTTAGGACTATAGAATCACAGGATGTTTGAGCTTGACAGGTATCTCTTGAGATTATCAAGGCCTGAAACCTCTGCTCAAAGCATGGTCAGAGCAGGTTGCTTAGGACCATGTCCAGTTGATTCCTTAATATCACTGAGGGTGGAGGAGGCACCACTGCCTCTCTCAGCTGTGTGTTCCAGCTTTAACCACCCTCACTGTAAAAAGTTAAGTGTTCTTTTAATGGGATTTCTTGTATTTCAAATGGTGTGCATTGCCTCTTGCTCTTTCAATGGGTACAACTCAGAGGAGTCTGGCTGTGCCTTCTTCGTGCCCTTCCATCAGGTATTTACACGTGCTGAGAAGATGCCCTCGAGCCTTCTCTTTCCAGGCTGAACAGCCGCAGTTCTCTTGGTCTCTCAGCTGCTGCAGTGCCCTAAGTCATCCTTGCAGCCCCTTTCTCCAGTGAGTAGCTATCTCCCAAGAACCAGACCTAGCTCTGCAAATGTGCCTTGCTAGTGCTGAGAGGAGAGGAAGGATGCCCTCCCTCCACCTGCTGGCAACACTTCTAACGCAGCCCGGGCTGCTGTTGGTGCTGCTTGCCACAAGGGTGCATTGCGGGCTTGTACTTGGTGTCCATTAGGACCAGGAGGTCTTTCTCAGCCAAGTTGCTTTATAGCTGGTCAGTTTCAGTGCATTCTGGTGCATGAGGATTTCCTTCCCGAGTGCAGGACTTCTGATTTCCCTTTGTTGGTGTTGATGAAGTGCATTTTCCCACCTCTTCAGGGTCTCTCTGAATGGCAACACAGCCTCCTGGTGCTTTAGCCGCTCCAGCCAGTTTTGTACTGGCTGCAAACTTCTGAGGTTGCCCCTCTGGCCCATCATCCATGCCGTTACTGAAGGTGTGGAGCAGTACTGACCCCTGGGGTACACCGCTGGCCTCCAGCTGGATGCCGTGCAGCTGAACACAGCCTTTGAACACAGCAGTTCATCTGCTGACAGCCCTCTCCACCACCCATGTATTTAATCTGCTCTTCCTCTGTCTGTGAGCGTGTATGAGAGGCAGTGCCAAATGCCTTGCTGAGGTCAATGCAATTAACACGTGTTGGTCTCCTTTCATGCAAGTCCACCTCAACCATAGAATTGTCAGGGAATGGTATTTGGCTGGGTAAATACAATTTCCCCTTTGTCTCCCAATCACCTTCTTGTCATTCGTATGTTTAGAAATCATTCCCAGGATTATTTGCTTCATCACCTCCCCAGGTATCAGTCGTGCAGCATCCAGTTCCTTGTTCACCCCCCTTCCCCTCCTCGATTATAGGACTGACAAAAGGAAGCAATGCTGTAGGGATAAAATCCTTTTCTCTAAGGAGTAACTTTTCTGTAGCTCATCTACATTTGTTAACGTTTGTTTCCTTGACAAGAATGAGAACAAGTCACTGAGCAGAGGCAGCCAGCTTTCGTGGGGACACAACAATGTCGCTACTGTTTTGCACACCCAAAATGTTCATTGTACGCCGCAATCACGTGGGTAGAAAAAACAGCCTTGGAAACAGTCCCACAATCAGCAGACAGGGTTCTCTTAGTTTTCACTTACGATTTCTGTGTTTCTCTCCAAGTCCTTGGATAAGCAGACTTCATATCTCCACCACCCCACGTACATGCACACATACATGCTGATAGTAATTGTGATTCTCCTGTCTCGTATACAGAGGGAAACAGCTTTCTAAAAGAAAAGATTTTAAAAAAACAAACATCTCAAGACCAACCACTTGTTTGAACGTGATTACTTTTTCACGGTCACCCAAATAATTCCTCCCTGATGCAGGAAGACTGTACCAGTTAAGCTCTTGCTGAAAATAGTGTCGGTGCACTTTAAGAGGGAAGTTGTTATGGCTGTGGTGTGTTTTGTGGAAGCCAGAAGAAAAGCAGACTGCCTGATTACCAAGTTAAGCTCTAAAACAGAAGAGCTTCCTATATGCACCCAACATCCCTCCTGTTGTGAAAGGCTGAATGCTCGGGGCCTTCTTGACCATCACACTGTAAAATCCCATTGCCAAGGTATCTCTTGTTTCGTGCTGCCTGAGTTAGAATTCCCTGTGGCCAAATCGTGTTCCCTGTTCTGCTGATGTGAAGGCAGACCTCTGCTACATGTTACTGTGCTGAAAGGTTGGGCAGGCTCTGTTCCCTTTCTCCTTGTGCTGCAGTGGGCACAAGCTCAGCACGGCATGGTGTCCTGTGCGTGTGCACCTCCTGACCTTCCTCAGCCACGTGCAGTGAAGTGGCTTCATGCTGTAGCCAGCCAAGCAGCTCCTCAGGTTTGTGGGGTTCTTAATGTGGAGAGCAGTCTGCTCTGGCACCTTTTGTACCAAGAGTTTGGGTCTGAGCCTTCCTTAAACTCCCTACAAAGGCATGGATGTTTCAGAGCTCATTGTCACAGATGGTGCTTTTTGGTTGAAGGCAGTGAGCTTTGGTCGAGGCACAGCCTGCAAGCTCGTGGCTGCTTGTGCTTCCCTATGGAGCTTCCGTCACTGCTACTCAGCGGTCACTTGGCCGCCCTCCTGCCGCAGCTCTGGCCTCATCACATCAACTGTGGCTGGGCCAGCATGCCAGAAGGACTTTTGGAAATAAGCAGCATCCCTCTGGACCCAGGCAGGCCTTTGAAAAAGTTTGTTTTCTCATCTCAGCTCCGAGTCCTGGACGTGTTACTGAGGCTGTAACCCTGTAAGAATCCTTCCCCAGTGGCCTGGCAGATCCAGAGTGGGAGGGCGTTTGCTCTGTGCCTTGTATCCAATTGCTTCCTTCTGGAATATTTATTTATTTTTTAGATGTGAAGCTATTAAAACAGACATGAGCCAGGAGTATTTTAGGGAACAGGAATTTTAGCTTTAGGGTAAGCATCCGAGCTCACGTCTGCATTTGTAAGAGTATTCAGGTCCATCCACAGAAGGAGGTAGGGGAGCTCTGGTTCCTAGATGGGAGAATCCAGTGGGAAGTGGACACTCAGGGGAAGTAACTTGAGCAGGCAAGCTTTCTAGCTTTCACAGTTGCATCTGCAATGTGATACGCTGCAGTTACTCTAGCAGCAGTATGCAGCTCAGCAGGTATTAATGGATTAATTTATTAGCAGATCCCAAAAGCCTGAAGATGGGCATGGCAGCAGGTGGACACTGAGGCTCGTATCTAGTATCTCCAAAGCTTCTGGAGTACTTTGCATCTATTGAATCTCTTTGCTCTCTTTGGGATGATGATGCTGTATCAAAGCAAAAGTATCTGATCCCTTCTAAATCGAACAGCGGAGGAATTTCCTCCCATCATAACCTCTGCATTTCTTGCTTCATACCTTCAGTGTCTATGCACAGCACTCCACATTGCATACTCCAGGGTATGTACCTTCTGCAGGGTGAATGGTGTGATAGAGCTATGCAGGAATGCTTTCTCAGGTGTCTAAAAAGAGCCTTGGGAAGGAAATGCCATTGAAACATGCAGGAATGCAGTATGTGTCTGAATTTCCAATCTGTGGAGTTCTACTTTTGTCTTATGGTAAGACCTGGGCAATGCAAAACTTATTCTGACTTTCCACTTTGGCAAAGGCACTGCAGGAAAAGGGTACTCAGGCAGACTTGGGACCTGTGACTTTTGCAACTGAGGCACTGGAAACATAGAAGAGTCCTTTTAATATTCCCGAATGAGGTAATTTTTCTCATACTTGAACCCTGGAGCAAAACCAGTTTGGTTTTTGGCACCAGCTTTTTGTTTTCCTTTCAGCAGTTGCCAGGAGCTGAAGGAAAACTGAAGAATGAAATTACACTGATTTTATTTCCATTGTTTTTCCTCTGCTGTTTAGCTTTACCCTCAGTTTCTTGTTGCCCTCAAGAGCTGTCTGGGAGTAGCAGGAGTTGGTGACAGCATCTTCATGTTTCCTACACAGGATGCAGGGAGATAGCCTCAATTTAAATGCAGACAAAGTAGGATTTGAACTTTTGCAAGCCTTTCATGTGTAATCAGTCAAAACAGAGTTCTTCTGGCTCGCTTCAGCTGCTAGACACAAGCCAAGCCTCAAAGGACAGTTCGGGAATGCTGACTTTTCCTTCTTGCAGTACAAGCAAGCACTTCGTTTGCAGAAAGCTTTCCCTGGAGAAGAAGCATTTCCTATGTTTAAGCAGAGATTTTGAGCCTTTACTTCCATAATTAAGAAGATTCCAGCTGATGCCCTGTTTTCTGCTAAACCTAGAATTAAATCTCCTTCCTTAATGTGAGTTTTGAAGCTTTTCTGCTATTGTTTTCCCCATGCTTATATGTGGTCGTGTACCCTGAGGAAAGGCATCTCACTGACTCGAGGAAATACCAGGTGTTTTTGAGAAGGATGCTTGGCTGATTTGTACCCAGATGTGACAGATCAAGGGCACGTTGTTCTTAAGCTTTTGTACCAGATTTCAGAGTCTTTTGAGCTCCTGCACTCGCAGTTTAAAGGCTGAATTGATCAACAGTGAAGTAGGAGTATTTCATCAGCCAAAACAGTAACTCCAGAGCTGTGGTTTATGGGAGGTTTGTGAAAAGGAGCAGGTAGTCCAGAATCAACCACAGAAAAATTAAGGACTCTGTAGGCAAGAGAGTTAAAGCAGCGTGCTTACTGGTGTGCTTTCTGTGATTGCAGCCTCTGCTGTGGGCAGCTGGCTTCAATACAGGCCTAAACAGAAGGGAATTGCAGGAAAACCTCTACTATGTTACCAGGCAGGAGAAAACTGGGAAGCTGTCATACCTGCCTCCTTGCTCTGATGAGCAACCATTTGGTGGCAGTGCTTTCCAGAGCCCAGCATGCTTGGAGCAAATCTGAACCAGGCACATTTGAAAGCCTGTGCTCTCTTTGCTGGTATTAGATGAGTAACAGCAGCATTTGTTGGAAACAAACATAATTAATATTTGAAGGTTTCCATTGTTTTTCTACTTCCAGAGCTAGACACTGGCTAGCCAAGAGCTTTGGCAGAGGTCCTCTGGTTACTCTTACTGCAAGAATTCGATAGCTCAGTGCCCAGTAGCAGAGTTGATAGAAGGGAATGTGTGCTTTTATCCTGCTGAAGCACCAGTGCAAGACTCACTGGAGAACATCTCCAAGCCCTCTGGCCGCAGCCCCCCAGTAAGCTTGGCAGTGAGTTTCAGCTGGCTCCCAGATCTTTCTTCAGTGGAGTGAGTATATTTAGCAAAAAATATCCCTCTGAGACCAGTGCACTGTTGCATCTTTGATACGAACAGACCTAGATAGCTTTGGTTTTCTTCTCAATATGAGGATCTCAAAGCGCTGAATGCTCCAAGAAACCTTTTCGGGAAGAAGTGTCTGGGCAGCAGGCTTCAGCAGGAACTGAATCTGCTATGAGGGAGGTTATGTACTGCTGTGAATCAGCTTGCTCCAGGGCTGTCTTAAATAAGGCAGAGGCCCTAGTGACAGCACCAGAACTGTGCCATTGCCCTATGCTCACTATAGAGGTGCTTTGCACACAGTCAGCAAGCCATACTAATTGGACATTTGCATGCAGGTGAACTAACACCGCACAGTGTGTTCCCAAATCCAGTGCGTTTGGAATTGCACCCTGCACCCACCCGTGGACATCAGCTCACAGCCCTCCCAGGGCAGCTGTGCTGTGAGGGCAGGCTTATATCAATGTCAGTTTGCTCTAACTATCTTTCTGTTGGTTTTCGCTGCCTTGTCATTGCCTTATTGCCTGTTCTTTGTCCTTCTCTGCGCCCTTTCTGCCTGTTCCATTGCATGGCAGGGAGATGCCATGTACACATCACCCCCTGAGCCACCTCTGGTATTCTGCACGGGTTTTATCACGCTTTGAGTTCACTGACAAGGATTTGCACTCAGAGAGTTTCATTTTTTCTTCCACAAAGTACAGCTGTGCTGTGTATCTAGTTCAGCCAAATGAGCTTCCGGACAAAGTGCATTCCTCAGCTAGCATTTTTTCCTCCAAGGAAACCACCCTTCACTATGTGCATGGAAGGACTTTAATCCTACTATCCAGAGGTAATCTGATAAAAGACAGCGACCCTAATAAACAGCCTGATTTTTGCGGTGCAGAAAGTAAGAAGTGCATTAGAAAACAGCCTTTCTTTGCTCCTAGGAAGCCCTTTATTTCTGCAGGACCAACCGAGCCTCATAAAGGAAAGTTGTCATCTAGATTAATTAATAGCTAATAGTTGGGCTAACAGTGGGAGCTGGGCTTGATCCCAGGCCAGGAACATTGCTAGATACTTAAAACCAGAGCTGAAAAATGTTCACCTGGAGTGAAACTCGAGTTTTTCTGTGCAGTACCACAACAAGGGGCAGCCGGTGCTCAAGCTGCTGCTGAGGTTACCCCATTTGCTTTGCCCTCATGGGATAAGCAGCATGACGTATGTTACTGTTACATTCATCAACGTGTCTTAAATAATTAGCGTATGTTTCTTAATTTTGGATAATTCTTAACAGCAACAGCTATTCCCACGAGCAGCCTCCAAGGAGGGGCCTTGCAGATATTCCAAATAAAGCAGCCCCAAGTATTTTTGGAAGCACCATCCTCAGCAAACTGTAGCCTGAGGCCTGCTGGCCCATCCGGCTGGTGCCATAAATGAGAAGCAGTGTCTGCACCTCAGGTTGAATTCAGACATTTTCTGTGCTAAAATAATTCAGTCTGTTTCATTTGCTTCCTTTTTCTGTAGATTCCTTTCCGATTGGTATGTTTCATACTGACAGTTCTTACAGACGTCGGCCCTGGTCATGCTAAATTCCTGAGAAAGATCCAGATGGGACTTGATTGTAAACTAGCATCTCTCTTTCCTGCAGAGTTGCTGCTGGTCTGGGGTGGGGGTGATCTGGCCTTGTTATACAGAGTGTATGTAAGGCCTTTGCAGGTTCGTTTTGTGTTTTATTTGCATTTTAGCATAACTAAGGTGGCAATACAGGTTGGCTGTCCTCTGCGGACCGTTCGTATTAGTGGAAGCTGAAGAGGACCTCCTGTACGTGCAGCAGTGGTGTGTGCACTGAGCCCCACGTTAGGTTGCCCTGGCTCCTCACGGAGAACACTACTGAAGAAAAGGGGCTCCTGGGTCAGAGCATGATGTGTGTGTCTCATCCCAAGGGCAGTTCTTATGTCAGCAAAACGTCGGTGTTTGCTTGAGACCAATAATAGAAGCTGCAAGTGGAAGTGGCCTGGAGACTTCTATAGCTGCAGAAATAGGCTTCCTTCTGAACCCAGAGTTCACATTGCTAGTGGGACTGTGACATTTTCACCCTCAGTTAAGCAGTTAGTGCCAAAATTGGCCTTCACATTCAGAAGCAAATCAAATCTTTCATTTCTTTGGGCAGTCAGTCTGTGAGAGTGCTGTGTGGATATTGCATGTAACGACTACACGATTAGGTCCTCTGCGCACACACACACACTTACAGCTTATGTCTTAATAGAACACAGCAGTACCTCTCAGAGCCAGCGGCCGTTGTGCTGTAGCCATTTGCACAGGTATTGAATCATTAAGGTTGAAAGCTGCTGCTAAGTCCAACCGTCAACCCATCCCCACCATAAATGGTACATGCAGGTGAAGAGAGACCCTCCCCACGCTGTTTTTACAGCATGCTGGCCTGTCTTCAGCACGGATTTTCACAGAGGCTCCTGAGTGGGCAGAGTTTATTGCAGGCTCAGGTTGGTGAGATGCCAGGGCTGATAACTTCATCCTCTACTCTGGAAGTCAGACTCTCCCCTCGGATGCACTTGGGGAATGAAGATAAATAATTGCTTAGAACTTGGGAATAATATTCAGCTTGTTGGGTGAGCAGGTTTTCTCTGGCTGTGAGACAACGTGATAGGAGGGCCCCAGCTGTTGTGCATGGCGTCAATCACAACATTGCAGTGCTGCTTATCACTGCGTTAGCAATACCCACGATGCAGTGATCTGACTTGGCTTTGGCAGTTTGCAGGGCAGTGTCCAGCAATTCCATAGTTGAGGTTTACCGAACGACTGACAGAGAGAATTGCTGTTGCTTGAAATTGTGACGTGCTTTTGTGAACTTCCTTCTTTTCCAGATTCGGTTAAACAGCAGAGGACTCATCTATTCTGTTGGTCTCTTGCTGGCATCTGTTTTTGTCACAGTATGTACATAGTCTTTTATCCTTTATTTCCAAGAGTGATTTTATAGATATTTCCTTCATTTGATTGTTTTCTCACCTCCAGCTGCACTAGTGATTGCAAAGGCTGTTGTTAAGGGATAGAAACGGTCACTGCTATTGTAAACTTCCCAGTACTTTAATCTGGCTTCTGACAGAAGCTATCACTGTCACAGGATGTTTCTTGTATTTATATTTTCCCCAGGATAACCCCTGGCAGGTCCACTAGTAATCCCCAGTCGTTTAGCATGCTCACGTTGAATCAGATCTCTTGAAGTATGAAAAGATGCATTTTCCTGTAGAAGAGATACAGTAAATGCTGCGCAGTTCGCTGTGCAAGAACCTTCCAAATTGAGAGGCAAAGACAGACTGGAAGTGTTACCAATGAATAGAAGGGAATATAGCCTTTTAAAGCACTTGTAATTGAATGACCAAAGCGAAATTCATTGCAGAAACATGGGGCCATTTGGTCAAGGGGATGCAAGTCAGTATGGCTCCAAGCTCTGTGAGGGAGATGCTCAGATTTACTTTAGCAGTGGCAACTTTAGCTCACTTGTTGCGGTACCTACCTTATGATTGCTTCCAGTTGATTGTATTTGGCATGGGCACAGTCATTTTATCATTCATTGATCATTTATCATTTTATCTATCATTGACAAAGGATCTACCACTTTATTCAAGCTGATCCTGCTGTGGTGGCTTACTCTTTGTTTATTGTAGGTTTTCGGCGTGCACATGAACAAATGGAAACTGGATAAGAAGCTAGGGTGCGTGTGCCTTTCCCTGTATGGCATCTTCCTGTGTTTCTCCATCATGACAGAATTCAATGTTTTCACTTTTGTGAACTTGCCCATGTGCAGAGATCACTAACGCACACTGCAGACTGTCAGGAGGAACGTCCTTCTTACCTGTGCAATACAAACCACGGCTGGCATCTCCTGAATGCGGTGCACCTCCGAGTCGTGAAGTATATCCTGTCCATAGGACCTGTGCCCCATCTTGGTTTACCCTCTCCCCGACCCCCACAGCCTGGAAAAATCCTGCATCGATGTGAAGATGAATTTTTTTTCCAACGTTCATGTGATTTCTTAGCTCAGTTTCTGAACAGTGACTGGTCTCTAGATGAACTGGCTGCTAACTGGCATCGAGCCAGGCAAAACTGGTCTGCTACAATTCCTTTTTTAAGTTATTTGATGGAAGACTAATCTAATTTATGTCTTAAGACTATTGCTACAATGCAGAAGAGGGTACATCATACAGGGGCTGATTTTCGAGGAGCATTCTGGGATTTTTTTGGTTGTGTTTTTATTTTTGTTGTTGTTGTTGTTGTTGTTTGTTTTGGTTGTGGTTTTTTATTGCCTGCGATCAACATCCTGTGTTGCAGCTTCTCCTTCTGAGCTCTGGGCCTCCTGTAATGATCCAAAAGTCACAGGGCAGTGTAGTATGGGAATTTAATTCAAGGTACTCAACATATGAGTGGATTGACTGCTTATTAAGAGAAGACTGTCAAGGCAACAGACAGTGACTGCACCGTAAATAACGAATCCTGTACAGGTGTGATGAGGAACAGAAGGTAAACATGGATTGGAAGGATAAACACTGCTACCATTTTATCATTGATGTCGGCCTTTTGTTAATAGGGTGTTTGTGGTATTTCCAAGCAATAGTTTGATTGCCAGCCCAGGAGGGCAACCGAGGAGACGTCCTGTTTTTCTGTCATCTACACCTGGAAACGGAAGGTCAGAACTTTATTTGCTTCATCAGATTTCTTGTAGTTTTGGGGGGATTCTATAGTTCACATCTTATTTGTTCTGAGGACATCAGTATGTGTCAAAACTTTTCTAAATGAGTTACAGACACTGGTTTCTTTAAAAGGAAAGAGGCGTATTTTGCACAGACATAGTTACTGAAGTCATTGTTTGCCACTCTTTAAAGAATACACTGGACCTGGCCAGATATTTGTCTTTTTCTTAAACAGTTGAACTTCTCTGATGGCAGATCGTGTGGATTCATCACACCTCCTCTGGGAGGGAAGAAGACGGAGAGAGATGGCACTTTTAAAATGTGTAATATCTACAACACAGACTCGCTCACAGATCTTAAGTTATTGTGAAAATTTAGCTATTCATTGTTCCAGTATCCTTGCTAGATTTTGTATAATTCTGTATTAATACACAGGCAGATTCAACCCCATCAGGAACACTATCACAGCTACATCTGTTTGTATTGATACTGTGGATTCTTGCCAGCCTGGCTGTTGTATTTACTTTAAGCACTGATCACTTCTCATTCATTTTTTCCCCGTTCTTGTATATGTTCTACTACAAGTGTGTTAATATAATACCAACTAGATGAATGTTTTTGTCTATGGTACAAGCAATGGCAAATATTGGTAATAAAGACATAGCAAACCCTAGGTTTAAAAAAAAAAACACCATGTGAAATGAAACCATAGAACCCTCCTAAGCCTTAGGAAAAGAAAAACCCTTAAAGCTAAACTTAAAAAAAAAACATCCTATGCACAATGATAAATCAAGTTATTAGTTTGTTTTCGCTTTTGGACATTTGTTTTTGCTTACTTTTCTTTGGAACAGAATGATGTAAATCAAGATATTTACACCCTGTGGCTTCCATTCAGCTCTGCACCTTCTTTTCTTTCTTGGTTATGCTAAATGTGCGGATCCTTTGGCAGCCACTGCACTGTGCCCATTGGAGAAGTCCATCAGAAAAAGCCATGACCTGCTGGCCTCAGCAAATAACGCATACTTGTGGATCCCTGGCAAGAAGATGGGTGGGCCCAGGGATGGAGAACAGAGCCATTGGCATGCCTGTGTTATCACTATTAATTCTGGAAAATGGTTGTCTTGCTACCTGTTGAGCCATGCAGCCTGTTGTTGGAGCAGTCTTCTCCTAAGTGTGCCCATGTCAGGAAGCCCGTTGTACCTTCTTGTTGCTTTTTTTGTTTGTTTTGTGGTCGTTTCTTTCCTTCTCTGTTAATGAGATTAATAATAACCACTAAAATGCCTAAAACACTTCCTTAAATCCAACAACACTAGCAGCGATGTGGCACATTTCAGTAAAATCCACCCCAAGAACACACAGCTATACTCCTTGTAGCAAGATGCAGTTGTTTGGAAGCAGAGTGTTCTCCTTGCTGACAGAAGGAACAGATTTGGGGGAAAACAAAACAAAAGTTCCACGTCAGGGCCTATAGGGCCAATTATTACTTCTATTTTGAGTATTTATACTGCTGCTCCAATGGAGCCAGTTGGATCTATTTCTACGAAATAGCTGTTACCTATCCCACGGCACAAAAACCGAGGAGTATTTTTTTAGGAGCCTTTCCTACTGGTGTGCATTAAATACTGTAGCGTATCATAGCTTTGTGTTGCGCGTGAAGCCTGACATTTGTTTTGAAGCTTGTGCATCGCACAGGAATATTCTGCGAGCCGCTTGCTCGGAGCAGAAGCAGAAGGTATGTCGGATGCCAGTATCTGTGCCATACGCGTGATAAGCACTTCCTATGCTGATGGTTCCAGTGAGATGAGCTTACGATTTGCAACCAGATCGATCAGTGCAGACCTGGTTTGGAACAGAAAAGACCAACTGAATGTTTTTTTTATCTCCACAAAGGAGAGCCTGTCAAGTTTGTTAGCGTGTGGAAAAGTCCCCAAAGCAAAAACTTAAGCGATTTTTTTGCATCCACACAGAACTCAGACAGTTCTGCTGCCACGCAGCGTGTGCTGATAGCTGTACTTGATGGAGCAGAGGGGCTCTTTCCCTCCCGAGATGCGGGTTGTGTGGGGGGAGCAGCCGCTCGGCCTTGCCTTCATGCTGAGTAAGGCCACAGGCCGACAGCAGCACAGAGCACCTCGCCGACTCTCCACGTGGGGCAGGGAGGTTATGGGGTGCCTGGCAGCAGCGCCGTGGGCTTGGGGCACCGGGCTCAGGTGTGGTTTGGACACAGCAGTGATTCGGGTTCACTTTTTGCTCTTCGGAAAGCAAGGGTCAGCTTTAAGCTTCAGGCCGCTCCGGTCTTGGGACCAGTCAGGTGTTTCTGGTTCCATTCCTGGCGGTTTCTGGCAATCCTTCATGAATGCTTCGAAGGGAAATGAAAGAGCCTTTTCCCCAGCTTGCTCCGACCTGATTTTGTCCCAGCTGGTGTTAAAATGTGACCCCTGGCGAGCATCAGCTCTGCTCAGCGTGACGGCGCCTTCCTTCCACGGTGGTTCAGAGGTAGAATGGCACACGGGGAGGTCTTAAGGCACGCTGCAAAACCTGCTTTTGTCCCTGCCAAAGCTGAACTATTATCGCTTTTTTTTCTTTTTTGACACACTGCACTTTTTGGTAGATTGTTACTGCTGTAGGAACACCAGCCTGAAGTGTGTGCATGAGAAGAGATTTTCACTGATGTCATTGGTGTTTCGTTTTGGTGGTTTTCCCCCTCTGTGTTTACACTTGCCTGCCTTGTTTTCAGCTTCCTGTCCACAGCCACGTCATTGAAATTAATTAGCATGCTTCGGGTTTGTGATGTTTGTGCCTGTGAAAATGAACGCTCATCCTTAACGTGCAGATGCATGACTGGCTTTTTGTTTTATCTCAAATCGAGAACAAACGATCTAGTTTTAGAATGGCAACATTCAGCGTAGCTGGAGCAACTTGAGGGTAACATTTACTGTCAGACCAGCCGTTTTTATAAGATCTTTCCAAATAACCGTATTAATGCTTATGAGACGCAATGCAGGCTGAATATTGCTGGATAGCTTTTGAGAGAATGGTAACTTTCTGCTGACTGACAAATGTCTCTTTTTTTTTTTCTTTGAAAGCCCTGATAGCTTTCAGTTAAGCTCGCTGAGATGCAGAAGTGTCAGCTATATCTGTTTCCAAGTTTTAGTACTGGAAATGTAAAGCTGTTTAAATGTGTACTTTAAAACTCAGTCTCAGTGGACACTGCGTAGCTGGATTTAAAGCTGCTCTGTATTCATGGCACTGCACTTGGTCAGTAGCCAACGTAGGTTGTGCTAAAACAGAGTTAAGCCCAGGGTCGTCTGCCCGTGTTATGTTTGGCACAAATTTAATCACATCGGTGCAAAGCCCTGTTTTTAAGGAACATATCCACGAAACCTCATCCATTTTTCTTCAAATTAGAGAAGGAGTGAGTGTCCCAAGCATAATGCGAGCCTTAAAGTAAGAGGGAGTGAAAACTGACCTCTACTGAAAGTAACAGCAAAACTCCAATGATTTATTTCAGGGTCAATATACATATTCACAGCAGTGAGTCCTGAAAAGGACTGTTGTTCTGTGTCTTTGTAAAGATGAATGAACTCTTTATTTTCTTTTTGGAATAGATGAGTGAATACCTATTAATGGCTAGGCACCTCTAAGGAGACTTAAGTGAATATTCTGTTCATAGCAAGCCTTTATGGCCTCTCATATGAAGCATATTTTGTAGGTGCATCAGCTTCCACCCAGCCCGCTCTGACTTGGACTGAATCTCCAGAATCAGGTGTGGGCAAACCCATGCCGTATGGAAAAGTTTTCTTTACTCACAGGAAAGCAATCAGGGAAGATAATAGCAATTTCTTTTATTGCACACCAGCAGATAAAATTGGGTTTTAAAATCTATTGTTTACCACCCTGAATAAGCCTGAGATCGTGGCCGGGTTGTCTAAGCTAAATATCCCTGGTGAAGGGACAAGAAAACACGACATAGAGGGGACATTTAAGGGAACTGGGATTGTTTTGTCTGGAGGAGGGTGAGGGGAGACCTCATCACTCTTTACAACTACCTGAAAGGAGGCTGTAGAGGGCTCGCTTCTCAGGTGACAACTGGTAGGACAGGAGGAAGCAGAATCATCTTCTGCCAGGTGAGATTTAGATTAGAGACCATGCAAAAGGTGGCAAGGCGTTGGAACAGGCTGCTCAGGGAGGTGGAGTCACCAGCCCCGAAAGTGTGTAAGAGATGTGTGGACATGGTGCTTAGGTACGTGGTTTAGCTGCAGACTTGGTAACGTCAGGTGATGGTTGGATCTGATCATCTTCTGTCTGCGTCTTTTCTAACCTCAGTGATTCTATGAAATGGTTGTGGTTTAACCCAGCAAGCAGCTAAACACCAAGCAGCCTCTCGCTCCCTGCCTCCCAGTGGGTGGCCAAATTCCAGCCGGTCCCTGAGCAGTGGCTGCCCCCGACCAGCTCTTAGCTTTACAGACTTCTCACACGGTGCCATGTGGTATGGAGCAGCCCTTTGGCCAGTTTAGGCCAGCTGTCCTGTTTCTGTCCCATCCCAGCTCCCTGTGCCCTCCAGCCTCCTTGCGGACAGGACAGTACTGAAAAACTGCAATACCTGTGGCTCTGTACAGCTCTGCTCAGCAACAAGTAAACCTCAGCGTGTTACCGGGATTGTTTTCCTCCTAAAACCAAATCAGCACCATAACAGGCACTATGAAGAAAATCAACTCTGTCCCAGCTGAAACCAGGACAGAAAGTAGGGCAGAAGCAGCTAATTTCAGGGAAGCCTCTTAAAAAGCACAGCCTGTGTAAAGCTCCAGATTTTGTAATGTATTTATATAGTTCAATGTATTGTGGTATATTTTAGGTAATTTTTATTCTACTTTTTCTAATAGCCTTGCGGAACAACTTCTGCACTTCCACACTGAAATCATCTGATGGACACCCTGTCAATGTAATCTTCATTCATCAGATAGAGTTTAAATGGTGCCAGGAGTCGGTGTAGGAATTTTCTATCAACAGTTTCACATCAACTTTTTCTTGCCAGTTGCAGGAAACAAAGTGTAACGGTGCATGCCTGAACCTACGAGGACAGTGATAGCTGATTATGGATTAATTCAGATACTGAGCTTTTGCCTTTGAGGTTTCCCATCGGCATGTCTGGCAGATAAGGCAGGCAGTTTGGCTTCCCAACAAAGTAATTCCCACTGCTGGATGTTTCATTAATCTGATCTCATGCTATAATGAAAGAAGGGGCCTGCTGGTCCCCCCCCTTTGTCACAGAAATACCAGAGACCTGCTTAACTTGAAACTCGTACTTTGTGCAGAAGTCTGTGTATTGAAAGATAAGCACACGCTGAAGTGTTTTAATGCAGAGTTGGTTTTAATGGATCCAGCTCTTTGGCATCACCATTAAGTGCTCAGCAAAAGCAGCACTTGGTCAGAGCGAAGGCTCTCGTCAGGAGCAGCTGCAGCAAAATGTTCCCATTTGAAGAGGCAGGTGAAATTGTGTGTGATTAATGAGCAGATAGCTCTGATGAGGAGGACCTGTATCAAACGTGCCTCGGATTAAAATAAAGAAGGTGACTTTGAAAAGTCTATAAAACTCTGATAAACTGTTCACTGGCAGGCTGCTTCTGAGATTTTTATTACTGATGCGGTTTAGGAAAATAGATCGGGGGCACAAAGGCTGTGGTTGCCTCCAGGACCTTCTTATGTGACCAGAATTGTGCTGTTGACTGCTCTTGAGCCAGCACTCGAAGTTAAGTGCTGGCTCAACTGTGTTGCAAAAACATGCTTTATATCCTGAGCAGGATTGTTGATATTGATATAATAGGATATTGAGCAGGACTCAAAATCAAAACAACAGGTGTTTGTTTAAGGAGAGCAGTTATTCGGGTGGGAGCATCTGTCTGGGACCAAGACACTGCGTATGGGAGGACTTGTGGCAGAGATGAGATGCACAGATACTGTATAAACGTTGGGAGGTGGGATGAAGTCTTTTTGGAAGGTAAACAATCCCGTATACCAACAGCCTGCTAGTTGGCTTAGGATTTTGTCTCGCTGCTTTTGTTACAAGGATTCAGGACTTTGCTTCTGCTCTCAAAAGCTGAAACCCTCTGCCTTTGAAGCTGACCCCTGTCCTCCCTCCCTAACACAGAATTTGTACCCTGGGCTAATAGAAATCGGGTGTCGTTTTTGACCTGGTAAATTGATGGGAGAAAATGCAAGGAGATCTTTGTGTGGCATGTTGATCTCAAACCACCAGACTGCAAGACAGAGTGAGCCTATGGTCTGCCCTGAAAATGCTCCACGCCACCAAAACGGCCAAGTAATGGGGAAGGAGAAGACTTTTAATGGGATGTCTTTTAAAAGGCTCTTCAAAGGGAAGTGTGTGTGTGAGGATGTTGTGTGTCCTCAGTGCCCTCGGTACTTGCTTGTAAGCATACTGTACTCACTGTGTCAGCTGCAGAAATGAATGAAATGGACACAGCCCTGTTCGATTTTTGTTATGGGGTGAAACTCATCATGCAATAAACAGAACTGATCTGAGTAGCTGGTTGTACGTAGGTCGCTCTGAAAGTAATGCTTCCTATTTATTCCCGTGGGAACTGTAACAGATACAAAGAGCGTGATAACACTGTTTGATAGAGCACATTCTCAGCTACTAAATGCTATTTTTCAACATTGTTGCCATCAGCTGTGCATTTTCACCAGTGATAAACAAGAGCCTGCAGGCCACACTCATAAAAATCTGCGCCAGTGGAAGTGGCCACTGTTGCTGTCAGCACTGCTGAAATGCACCACCCAGCCCTCACTATGCTCGCAGCCCCTGCCTGGCTGCCATCACCGTTCAGGAGTGTCTATGAATGTCAGCGGTGCCATTTTTTCCACATGGAGGGATTCAGTGACACCTTGGCTTCATCCACGCTTCCATGCCAGACACCGCTCTGTCAGGCTGCCCCTCTGCTGCCACCTGTCACGCGGCAACAACATGTAATGGGGCACTGGTGGGAAGGTTCAGCATCTACTGCCATCCCACCCACATCTGCCTCTGACATCACAGGACAGCAGAGTGAAATAGGAGGCATTACTTTCAGAGCAACCCTCACAGATATGAGCCGGCTGTGTTTTATGGAGCCAAACTGGAGTATACTGTTTGTGTTAAGAGAATCAGTCATAAGTTGATACAATTTTTATTGGTGGATTTGGGGCCTTGTTTTTTTCTTAATGTATAACCACAGATCTCTATTCAACTAGCGCATATATTTGTATGCTGCACCTAGTATGGCTGCCGTTGTTAAAATGAAGCCCTGCGGACAGTCTGCGGTTTCTGTGGGAATAAAGCCCTGTTGTGGCGACTGCTAAGATGCTAAATGACACTCACACAGATCTGCTGATAAGGACCAGAGATGGTTATGAGTTTCGAGTTGTTTCCACGTTGCATTGGTGAGGTATTGCTAACGGCGTACGGCAGCTGTGCGTTTGTAATGCAGCAGGTCAGAAGCTTGGCCAGCACACAGCTCTGCATTCAGACCTATTTCCCATTGTAATTAGTTTTTGTCACTGGAGGTCCCGGTTGCACATTCTGAATGCAAGGATAGGTTTAAATAATAATTCAAAAAGAAGAGATGTGGAGGAGGTGAGGAAGTTCTGCACTGAGGTATTTATGCATTTTATGTATTTATTTCTCTGTCGGTAAGAGTTGAGCCTCTGGTTCAGTAACGTGTTTCCCTGTGTTGGCAGAATTAGTAAAAATTAGTTAAAAAAAATGAGTAAAATTAGTAAAACTCCTATTTCAGTCCTGACCTAAAGCTGAAGCAAGGATCTCCCTTTGAAATCCTCCAGCCAGGTGAGCCCAGCACTCACAAATGTGGCACGGCCGTGTTTCCGCCCTGCTGTTCTGCTTTCAGGTAGGTCAGCTGATCTCAATTGTAGAAGAATATATCAGGTATCATTGCCTGCTGTGTGAACTACAGTAGGGCTCAGCGTTGGGAAATAAAAGAGCATGGTGGAGTCATCTTTGGTGGTATCTCCTAACGACTTGTGGATTTCTTCGATTAGAAAATGAACATTTAGAAGATAAAGGCTGGTTGCGTGAAGTATTGCTTAAGTCTTTCATATATATTCATATCATTGTCAAGGTTTGCATGACATGAACTTCCACGCGTGGTCAGGGATAAGCCTGAGTTCCTCTTGGATTTTCAGGGAAAAGTTCCTTTTCTTTCAGTAATTCTTACTGGTGAGTCAAAACGTCTGAGTGTAACATATCTTTATTTCAGATTTTATCATGAAATTACACCGTGCTTAGGACAAATGAGCAAGTGCAGAACTTGAGCTGCTGCTGACTACAGTGAATTCTTGACAGAAGCCAAAGCAGGGAGTTTGTGGGATAACTTGGTTCTTAAGGGCTTTTCTGCATGCGCAGCAAGCAAAGGACACACAGCACGAATCCGTATTTATACAGCACGAGTGGAGAACGAGTGTGAATGAGTGCTGCGGCCTCACAGAGAGCTGGCTGCTGCTTGTGGGGATACTGCAAGCTTTGCAGAGGTTCTTAGGTACAATCACTAAGGTTGGAAGAGGCCGCTGAGATCACCTGGTCCAACCATCGGCCCATCAAGGCTGCATTTATGTGGGGCTTTGTGAGTGCTGTTTATCTTTACAACTCCTCTCCTCCTGATGAAAGGTGTTTCTTCCCAGTGAGAAACTCAGCCCCCTTTTATCAGGGCGAAGGGAAGAGAGACACGAGGAGTAAAGTCCCTCGCTCAGTACTTACCCTCACTTCACAAGTGTGCATTTTATCTTTTCCATTAATGCTTGGGTGAACTTGCCAGTAAGAGCCTACGTGCCTGATAGAGGGAACACATTTTGCTTCTTTTTCCCTTGAGGAATAATTTCATTTCATTGCCTCTCCTTGTGAAGTTGGGAGCCATTACCAGGCCCCTCATGCAGATAGTATTTGCAAAAGATGGTCAAAGGAATAATAAATTGTCCTCACATTGAATGTTTGGAGACCGAAACCAAAGTAGGAAGATGTTTCTGGCTGTTGTTTTGTTGTGGTTTGGTTTGGGTTTTTGGGTGGTGTTGGGTTTTTTTTTGCTGCTGGCTGCCAAAACTGCCTGCTGCCTGCAGTCCCTGGGTGTGGTTTGGCAGTGGTTTGGTGTTCGTGTGGCCACCGGAGCAGGAGAGCAGGCCTGGTGCTTCTCTTCAGTCCATGGGCTGGCTGGGGGAGAGGTTATCTCATAGCCCAGCAGTTGGACATTCAAGATCCAATAGCTGCTTGGGGCTCTTATGGAAAACATCACTGTACCACGATTAAAGTCTTAGACCTCTGAATGCAATCCCTACATGGGCTTGTACTGTGATGAAACCATACCGATCTTGTTGAATTGCACGCGTGAGTTTTCTGCTTTATGGTGCGGTCAGGCTGCAGGAGGCACAGCAAAACAAGTCAGTAAAACGAGCGCCTTCTGTTCGACTCAGGATCAAACAGCATTTCCTGAGCGCAAAGACTGCGTGATGCTTCAGTCCATAAGGAAGGAAATGTAGGTGACGCCAAGCACAAATGCACGTCATGCATCATGTTCATTGACAGCCAGCCAGGAAAAATAATAATCAGCGGTTTATGGTGACACAATTCTATTCAAAATTGCTTTTTTATTAAGTCGGCTTGGAAATGTTAAAATGGTGGAGCCACAGACAAAATATTTGTTACCTTTTGAAATGAATTACTATGGTTTTGTCATACTTGTACAAGTATTATAAGGTCAGTCTTTCTGTATGTTTGTTTTACAGCTTGTTGTAGAATAGTATTTTATGCATAGCTGTTCCACTTGCCTGTGTAAGTTACAAATTCAACAAATTAAAGCATGCATTTTTCTCTGTTTGCTGGTAACATATGAGATTAGAAACTTGTATTTCTGTGTTTTTAATGTGTTATACTATAAACAAAATTCACAGCACTATTGTCTATGGAATATCAAAAAGTTTTATTAGAATGAATTACTTTCAGTGTTTTGTCATTTGATTTAATGATGTGTCAGACATCTACACTAAGACAATATAATGTTTATCAATAAAAATATCCTCTCTTTGTACATTTAC
The DNA here is from genome assembly GCA_035772895.1 of Perdix hodgsoniae. NCBI lineage: Eukaryota > Metazoa > Chordata > Aves > Galliformes > Phasianidae > Perdix > Perdix hodgsoniae. Next base: position 28,917,198 of record JAPSGF010000007.1, read on the forward strand.
CATTTCAGGACATGCTTGGACACAGGCCTGGCACACCCCTGTGGGTCACAGTACCAGCCATTTGTTCATTCCTGCCATAGCTGTGAGAATCCTTTGTACCACTCTTTCAGCATGAGCACTAAGCTAGAGAGGGAGTGAAGGAAGAAGGAAGGAGAGCTTTTCTATCTTGTATTTCCTCCACTGCTTAACGTGCTTGTGCTGTAAAGGTGCGTGCACCGTAGTAGCTCCTATAAATGCTGGCTGGCTCACCTGCACTGCACATGTCAGAGTCCATAGAGAAACATGAAGGGAATTGAATTTGCTATTAGATAATGAGCCAAATCCTGCTCTTTTACAGCAGTAAAGATTTGAAATTACTGCAGTGAAGTAAGTCAGTTTTTTCTAGACATAGGGTAGCATGAGTTCACTGCTGCTCTCCCAGCTGGAAGGATTCCACACCTGTGACCATTCAGCAGCAGACAGCTGTGCTACAAGCTCCAGTCCTCCTCTGAAGTCATTCCTGAAGTCATATTTTCAATAATGCTTGGAATAATAATAAGGAGGTGCTATGTAAGAGCTTCTGATATAGCCAGTTTCCACCAGAGAAAGCTGCAGAAAACCTATGGAGGGGGATGGCTAGAAGGCATATCTCTAGAGCAGTAAAATACTTGGGCCATACTGACGCTCTGTGCCTGCAGGCTAAGTTTCCCTGCGAAATCTGAGCCTGTGCTGTGACAGGATTCTCCCCGTTTCTCCCTAACGTGATAAGGAGACTGGGATTCTTTATCCAACTTCCCTCCCTTTCCTTTTTCTCTGAAGGAAGGGTTGAGATGCACGAATGGAGAAGCATGCAGGTGGGACCGGCAACCTCAACTAAAGTACCTTTGCTTAGGACTTTGTAACAGCTGCTGCCAAAACGACATCTTTATTCTCAAGTAGCCACCACAAGACGTGATTATTTATGTACTTATATGCAGCTGTTTCCAGGTGTGGAGAAGACACATTTGGTCCTGTACCTGTCCGTGAGTAAAGGGATGAGGTACAGCCTTCGATGTTAATGTAAAAAGCGCCTTTCATCGGTGCAAACCCAGCAGTTGTCTTATTTGCTTTCTGTCTGTCTGCTGGCAACCCAACAAGTATGTTGGAATTCATAAGGATGCTGTATCACTGTAGAGACTTCCCCACAACAAGTTTTCTGGTTCAAAGGTAATCTTGCTTTCTGTCACAATTTAGAGCTGTTCCAATAGGCTGTTGGACTCCAAAGGTATTTCCAGTCCCAACTCCGTGCCAGAGTGAAATGCCAAATATGTTTTGGGTTGGTCGGTTTGTTTGTTTTGGTCTTGTGTTCACTTCACTTTAGAAAAATGCTATGTGATTTACAGCTTGGACAGTTAGAACATGGTTGAGGAGGGGGGCAGTCCGAGGTACCAGACCTCCATCTAACGCTAGCAGAATTGAGGCACTCGCCTCCCTTTCTGTTCATCTATGGAATGAAGGAGAGCTTGGAGACATCCCTCCACCCAGTGTTTTCAGCCTTGTGGTGCTGCAGCTTCCCAGGCCTCAGAGGGCTGGTTAGTGAGACTTCCCACCTGAGGCTTCTCCCTGTCCTGGAATAAGATGCCTGGACTGGCTACCCATACCCTAGAAAACAGGTGCTTAACAATTAGGCTGTTCAGTGCCCAAATCCTTTACCAGCAGCCTTGAAACTGCAGCTCCTAAGCCCTGGTCCTGGGAGGTCAGCACACACAGGAACTCCCACCGTGTTCTTTTTCCTGAAAAGCTCCTGAAGCACAGACAGGGCATACAGCTAAAAATGCAGACACAGGCCTTGGGACAAACTGCAGCTATGTGGTTTTTTGTGTGTTTGCTTTTCTTCCACGCTGCAACAGTAATCAGACCTCTTAGCACAGCTGAGCATCTGCTCACTTCCCCTCCAGCTGTTTTAAGTGGGCTGCAGCTCATAGCAAGAAAAGAGGCACATCTTCAACTTCTGGCTGCCAGGAATAAACAGCACTTTGTAAGTGGTGTGAGCTCTTTGCGGTGCCAAGCAAATCACTAGAGAAGAGTAGGGTGGGATAAACAATAACAATTAACTAGTACAGCCTGGGGACAGCAGGTGCAGTGAAAACACTTCAAACCAGAGCAGTTGCTTACTGTAATTGCTCGCACAAGATTTCGCAAGGGAGCCTTTAAAGACCGAATTAATAAAATTGTGGCATAATTAATGTATCAGCTGCAGTGGGAACATCTGAAGTAAGATTTTAAAATGAACTCTGCTGTTGATTTTGCACGTGTGATTTCAGGCACCTCCTGCCTGAAATTTGCGTTGACTGCAATGTGATCCTGGATTTCAGAGTTACTTTTTCTAACGCTGCAGATCAGCACCATCTAGGGCACGCAGACTTACAAATGCCATCAGGAATGGGACTCAACCTTAGTGACAGAGCTTGCTGGATTGGATATTAATAACCAGTTCATCACGTATGTGTTAGGACTATTGGGATATGCTCATTTTCAATAACCCGCTTCCAATTTTCCAGTGTGCCTCTCTGTCATATACTAATGAATAGTTTTGTCTCAGTGGGAAAATAATGAGTTTCTATATACCCCACATCCTCTGTAAATCAACTTAGTAGCTTTCATCTGTGTGACACAGCTGGGATTATCAGTGGTCTATAAACTTGAGCTACTCAAGGACTGAGCTGTGGCTGTAATTACAGCAGTGATACACTTGGACAGATTAAAGTATTAAATCTAGAAGGCCAGATCTTGGCATCCTTACTCACAAAGCTACTTATTCGTGTTATTCCATTCTTCCCATTCAGATCGGTCTACCAGTAGACTACGGATGTGATTTAACTGCAGATGGCTTAATGCCCTGGGCTAGCTGCAGCTCTGCCCTCGCTCCTGGCTATCCCTCCTCTCTCCAGGCTGAAAAGTAAGCTCCAGATCTCAGTAGGTAGCAATCTGTTTAACCTGATGGAGAGGTCTATGGCTAGAACCGCTTAGGAACTTGGTCTCATAGGCGTTACGTTTTAGGTATGATGCAGTCTTGCTTCCTACCGTATGATTTTAGGACATGTAACCTTTCTGAGGAATGGTGACAATATTTGGTGGTACTTTAACTGCGCTCATCTCTGTATTAGGTTCTCCTACTTTTTACAGATGAACTTGCTCCCCTCTGGAGAAGAATGAGGGCTCTAACCTCAGTCAGCCTGAGGACATCTTTCAAACCATAGGGCTGTACCCCAGCTTCTGCATCAGGCAGCTTTTACAAGCAACTCCAAACTGAAGGCAAAATATTTGACTATAAATTCAGAGCACATTGGGAAACATTAATGCTTCCACTAATAAAGACAAGAGCTTTCAACACAGCTTCGGGCAATTTTACCTCCTCAAATAATGGTGCTCTAGTTGCTATCCAGGCAGAGGGAGGGCCTGATTCTCTTCCAGACTTGCAGTGTTCTGCCTGCCAAGAAATGATAAAACAAACACTTGCTGCCACCTGAGAACAGCATTGCCTACAGACACAGAAAAGTATGCACGTAGGCATGCTGCAGCAGGGCAAGTCTCAGGAAGCAATAGGTTAATAGTGGTAATTAAGAAGCTGAAATTAAATTAATGCATTTTTGTTGGGGCTAGTTAAGCAGTGCCCTGCTATAACATCCTGCAAAAGTGACAGAAAACGAGCTGGTCACGGTTCTCCCCAGCGATGTTTTCCCATAAATTGTTATTGTAGACATCATTTCTCATTGCAACTGGAAAGCTGAAACACCACTGACTTTACTGAGCAAACAATTTCATGGCCAGACTATAAACACTGCTTTTCACCCCATCTTTTCTTCTCCAGTAGTGTTATAAAGGATGAATTTCAATCATTACCTTCTTGCGAGTTAAGACAGTCTCAGAAGAAGGGCTGGAAATCCCAGTATCCATTTCTGGTTGACAATGGGAATGTGTTCCCTTTTGCCAGCACCTCTATCACCATAATGGTCGAGAGTACTTTTCTCTATAGCTAATGAGAACTTTAAAACTGATGTCCAAACCAGGATCAGCTCAAGGTGCTATACTTAAGCAGTGTGCCTGCAGCAGTCTCAGCAGTTCAGAGTTCAGATGGAGCAAGGAGACAGTTACCCAAGCACACATCCTCTTCCCTCCTATCCATGTGGTGTCTAGGCAACAGTACTGTAATTAGAACATGTCTCTGACTCTTCCCAAATTTCTTGGGATTAATCACAGCTAGTGTCTGGCAGCCACTGTCTCACTGGACATCCTTGCTTTCATGTCACTCTGGCTTGAGCTGCAGACCGGGTTGAGCTGTAGACTGAGAATAGCTTTTGGCACATACGTAGCGGGAGCGAGCTTTCATTGGCAGCCAGAGGCTCATTATGTCCCTTCCCTGATCCAGCAGGGCTGCTGGCAGGGCCAGGTGCAGAGCCTTGGCACTTCCCAACACAGGATAAGAGAGGGTTGCTTGCATCAGTCCTCCCAGAGGGCACAACAGTGTGGGCTGTGGGGGCCTTCTGAGAAATGTAGAGTGCTGGTCCATGCGCTCTTTAAAAGCTGTTGTGTCAAAGTGCTCCCAGGTCTCTGCACTGTTATACATTTTATCTGACTACCTGGGTTTTCAGCCCACTTAAACAGAAGGTAAAAAGCGAGCGTTACAGAGTTGGAAGTGCAGTTATACAGTATTTGCACTTACTCATTTCCTGGCTGTCAGGGAGAAGCTTGAAGACAAACTGGCTGTCGGATCTCTCATCAGATCTCCACGATGGAAATTTGTCCTGATGCGGGGGAGTGTTGAAAAGCTGTTGGCCAGGTCTCCCTTAATGGGATAATGCTGAGAAATGAACTCGAGTGCACAGTGCCATCAAATAATAAAAAAGTAATTTCCTCTCATGGACATAGTGACTAACAATCATCAACAACTCAATTCCAGTGCTTTGCTGTCAACCTTAAAGAAGACAAAAAGGAGTCTTCTTTAGGAAGGGAATCAAAGAGTGGCTCTGCCATGAGTGCAGAAAATAGAAGGTAGACATTCTTCTCATTCCATATCTGAAAGGCCATACGAAGAAACAGAAACAACCCTTTATATACTTTTTCCAGACTGGGCGTTCTCTCACGCAGCCTTCAGCTCAGGAAGTACAAGAGCGCTGTAGCCTCTCTTCTCTCCTGCAAAGCTCACAGCCCTGTGGCAGCTCCCAGGACAGGGGCCGGGGGATACGCAATCTCAGCACAGAGACACTGGCCACCATGAGAGAAGCCAGCTGAACTGCTGTTGCTCCTTGCTGGAATTGCTTGGGTGTGACCACAGATAAGCGAGCATTAACCTTTGGTATCTACTCAGAACACTGGAGATGCCGCTAACACTGTTTTGCTCTGTAATTGGGATTTTTTTTATTAGTTTTAGCAGAGCTAAAGCACGCGGTACCCAGGCTCTGTCAAAGCCGAATCACACCAGGAAGCTACCAAAACCTTGCAGGGGTGCGTGGTGCAGCAGGAAGGTTAAGTGCTGCTTCTTGTTCAGGCTTGTTGAGTCCTCCAGGGCGCTGTACCAGTGCTTGGAGCCTTCAGCTTGCGTGTTGGTCCTGCTGGAGCAGAGAGGTTTCAGTAGCTCTCGGGGTGGCTCACAGAAGGCAGATCAGCTTTTGCAACCTGCCAGCAGTATTGCTTCAGCTGCCTCCAGTTCACCCGACAAGTTTCACACCACTCTGTCAAAAGACAGCCAGTGATTGCATCAATAAAAGCTGCTGGTGGTTGTCTCTGTGCGCCTGCCTGGGCTCTTCCAGCAGCTGAGGGTTAGTGCCCGTTTTTATGGAGGTCATAGAATGACTGAGGTTGGAAAGATCACTAAGATCATCAAGTCCAGCCACCAGCCCGTGTCTGTTACTGCTCTAGATCACGTCACTGGGTGTGACATCTACCCTTTTCTTGAACACCTCCAGGGATGGTGACCCCACCGCTCCCTGGGCAGAAATGTCACTTCTGGAGAAGGCGTTGCTCCCAGCAGCCAACCCGAACCTCCCCTGGCACAACGGGAGCCCATCCCCTCTCGCCCTACGGCCGTTCCCTGGGAGCAGAGGCCGACCCCAGCTCACACAGCCTCCTTTCAGCTCGTTGCACAGAGCCGTGAGGTCTCCCCTGAGCCTCCTCTTCTCCACACCGAACAGCCCCGCTTCCCTCAGCCGCCCCCATCACACCGCTGCTCCAGACCCCTCGCAGCTGCCCATCTCTGGACACGCTGCAGGCCCTCGGCGTCTCTCCTGCAGCGAGGGCCCAGCACTGAGGTGCAGCGCGGAGGGACGGTCGCCTCCTGCGGTCTCAGAACCGCCGTGCCCCCCTTAACCACGTCCCCCCAGCGCTGCGGGCTGCCCAGCAGGTCAGCCGCCCTGCACAACATGGCTGCCGGCATCTCAACCACCGCTCCATTCATGGAGGACGAACGGCCGCCTCACTGGAACCGAAAAACGCCTCTCTCCCCCCGTGTGGTTATCGATCCGATGCCAACCACTCGCACGGTTCCGTGAGGCACCGCACCCCCCCCAGCCAGGCGCCTCCCGCCCCCCGCAGGCGGAGCGCGGCGCCGCGCAGGCGCCGTGCCGGGGAGGGGGGGGGAGCGGCCGCGAGCCTCGGGAAGAGGCGGCGCAGCGGCGCGGCGCGGCTCCTCCCCGTGCCCCAGCCCGGCCGGCCGCCGGTTGCGCTCGCTGCGGGCCGGCCGCGCCAGGTAAGGGGGCGGCGGGCAGGGGAGGGCGGCGCACGAGGGGCTGCCGCCCCGCGCGGTGGGGGAGGTGGGGCCGCGCTCCGGCGGCGGCGCCGTGGAGGCTCCGCGGGGCCTGGCGGGCGGGCGGGCTGGGACGGCGTCTGCGTCTCGGCGTCTCGTTTCTTTGAACGATTCCCTCGCGAAGGTCGTCGGAGCCGCGAGCTAACCTTAACCCGCGGGGTGTCCGTTCGGCTGCGGCCGCTTTGTCCCGCGCTCACCTGCCGCCCGGCCCCGCAGCCGCCGGGATCCCTCGAGGCCACCCGCTCCGACCCCCGGCAGCCCGACCTTGGGGCGCCACCGCCTCCGGGCGGCCCGTGTCGGTGCCTCGCTGCCCCCGTCGCGAAGGGTTTCCTCCTTAGGTCCGGCGCCGTCACCGCCTGGCGTTTGTGCGCAGGCTGAAGGTGCCGGGATGAACGTGACGGCGGTGTCCCTCTGCCGTTAGGACGCGGCGTTTGGAGAGCGGCTGGGAGGCTGGAGAAGTCACTGGAGTTCATTTCCTTTGCAGACCCGCCCGTGTGCCCGGGCTGCGGGCTCTATGGCTCACGGGGCAGCGCTCGGAAGAGCTGGGAGCTGTGGGCTGCGCGAACCTTTGTGGGCAGCAGCTCTGCTTTTGGGTCGGCTGCGTCTGCATCTGCTTTGGCTGTGTGAGTATGTCTCTGTTGCACCGGCATGCGGAGCGGGCAGAACAAAGCTGTGACCTCGTCTCAGGCCTGGTTAGATGTGCGAAGAGTTTGGTTACAGTTGGACTGCATGGAGTGGCAGTGAAGTCTCCTTCTCTGGAGATGCTCAGAGCCTGTCTGGGCGCCCACCTGTGCGACCTGCCTTTAGCAGGTTGGGCGCTGGCGTTGGACCCAGTGATCTCCAGATGTCCCTTCCAACCCTTACGCTTCTGTGATTTTCCCTTATTGTTGAGATCTGCGTATTGAGTCAGACTGTGTGAAATAAACTGTGCGTTAATTGTACAGCGAAGCAAGAGAAGCGCTGTGATTCTGAGAATATTGATGTGGAGCCATCCTGTGTTTTACTAACCTTGCGTGCATTTAATTTCTTGGAGAGGATTCATAGCAAATCTGCTGCTTTATTCTTTGTATTAATTAAAACATAGGGTAAGTAATAATTACCAAGAATTTCTGCAATACTGAAATGATGGTGGAAAAGCTAGTGGTGAAACAAGGTTCCTGTATGTTTCTAGGTGTCTACTCACTTAATTACTTTTGAATAATGCACAGAGTGTTTTCTTGAGTGGATATTTGTAGATCAGTTGGTTCCTTTTTTGTAAGCTTGTAAGTGGTTGGATTTTTGTTAGCTTCCTTCACTCCTCACTGGGTTTGTGATCATGCTGTGCTACCCCTGGTTGAGGTGTCTGGCAGACCAGTTTGTGAGGATTCATTTGTGTGGTAATAGCTGTCCTTCCGCAGCCTGCACCAAGAAGGGACTTCTAACGCAAATATCAGTCTGTTGAGAGATTGGTCACCTTAAGCCACAGGAGTGAAGGCTGCTTGAAAAACTGCTGGTGGTTTGAGGGACTTCTGTATTCAACAAGCTGAGAACACCTGGATCTGTGATTGCTTGTCAGAGCACATGTGGGCCAGGTGGTTTATGAGCAGTTCCAGTTTCTTTGTCCAGTGTCCTGTCAGCAGTGTGAGACTTCAGCAGGTTGCTGCAGTGTTCCTTGCACTCCCACCAGTTTTGTGTTCCTCAGCCTGACTGAGGTCCCACTGCCATGTGTGGCCATCACCTCCAGTAAACTCTGGTACAGTATCCTGGTTCTCTGAAGCACATAGCTTATGATCAGCTGTGTGAAGACTTGGGTATGGGCTAACAGGACATTGGAAAGTTGGCTGTGGTTGTTCTGAAGTACATCTGTATGAAAGACTTTTCCCTTTTCCCTTTTCCCTTTTCCCTTTTCCCTTTTCCCTTTTCC
>JAPSGF010000007.1:28925870-29008062 GCA_035772895.1 Perdix hodgsoniae
CTTTTCCCTTTTCCCTTTTCCCTTTTCCCTTTTCCCTTTTCCCTTTTTTTCCCTTTTCCCCCCTCTTCAGGGGGTTTGGAGCAGGGGATGAAAGGGGCTGAGCAGCAGAGGTCTGTCCTTCCAGGTGCAGTGACTGCTCTAGCAGGCTGAGGTGTGGTGGTGTATCGCATACAGAAAACTGGTGCTGTGGTCGTGTGCATTGCAGGCGCCATGGGTACACAGTATTTGCCCATGGACCTAAATACTTGGCATACCATGCAGCTCTTGAAAATAAGAGATTTATGGTAACTCTAATCTGTAGTAAGAAATGTTTCAAAATACGTGCTTCACAGAAATAGAACCCTCTAACATTCTTTAATAAAGAGTTGCACAGCAGGAATGTTAAGCGGAGTCAAATGTTGCCAATTAAACTGTTTTGTTCAAGCCATCGTTTATTTGGTGGCGTATATTGGAAGAAAGGCTGGTAATGTAACCAAATACTTGGTACTCTGTTAAATGAAGTCAATTAAGGCAATGATACACAGAGATCATGTAGTAGCAATTGGATGGGCAGAGGGCTCTTATTTCCAGCATGTCTTCATGTGGAACACAGCAGATAAGTACTTTCTGACACGCAGAGTGCTGCAGCGAGCAGTGCAGTGCCATTATCTCTTACTTTTGAAGCAGTGTAGTCGTCTTGCAGAGAAATTAACAAGAGCTGGAAGGGCTTCTATGCCCACTTAGGCCATAAGCACCACGAATGCTACAGTAGGACCATTTCTTCTTGTTAGTTTTATCTGATGTTTTACCACCTGCAGTTACCCAATCCTAAATCGCGTGATGGCTCAGCCTGCCATGGTTATTTGGGATCTGAGTGTTTGCAGTTTGAGCAGGACAGGGAGGAAGGGTTGGCAGGAACATGGAATTTTCTCTGCGTCTCGGCTGCCATGAGCTGTAGCGCAGTTTGTTTGTGAAACGGCGGCTGCTACTGCTTCACATTCTTGGCTGATGAATCTGGAGTGCTTATGTGGTCTGGTCCTGCTCTTATTCTGGGCTCCACGTGATATCATGGCCTGTTTTAATTTGACTTCAAGGCCCTCTGATAGATAGACCAATACAAACAGTTCCCACCGCCTTCCTGTTCCCTAATGTTGCAGCTGAAATGAAGGACCTACCAGGCACCTCACTGAGCCCACGACTGTTTCTGCACTGGATTTCTTGCCCTTAACAGCGCCTCCTTTGGTTAGAAAGACAGAGGTTAGTGCAGTGTGGAAGCACAAGTCTTCTTAAACTGCTGCCCTCTTTCACCTAGTCACAGCAGCCCTTGTGAAGCACGCGTGTAAAATGCTCGCTTCAGGTGGTGCACGTGGTACCCGTGGAGAAACCCAAAGGAACTGCATTTGCTCCCATTCTTGGTTTTCTAAGACAGCCTTGTAAAAGAAAGTTCTTGGGAGATCACTTCCCTGTGGCCGGTGTCTAAGGAATAAAAGCACTGCTTTGCTTGTAAGCACACGTTGTCTTCCAGGGCTCTGGAAAGCCTGAAATCACTGACTCACCTGGCAAATACTTAAATACCAAGGAACCATTGTGTAGCAGCAGATTGCTGCTGCCCCGTTGCACCCAGCGGGGCCCTGTTTGTTGGCACGAGGTGAGCTGTTTACTGCCATCCCTCACTGCTCTCGTGCTTACCAGCGTAGAGGCAGAACTACGTCTGGAGGGGCTTCTCTCAAAAGCAAGCTGTTCTTGCTTTATTCCGCTAGCTCTGGAATATGAGTACCTTCTGGCCAGAAGCCCAGTGTTCTGAACATGCTCTCATGAGTGACTTGGAAAAGAGGGGGAAAAAAAAGCTACCAACAAACATTGTGGACATATAAGTGGTTCCCTTCGCCGGTTTTGCTCCCAAGTGATGAGTTTGACTTCTGCTTTCTACTCGCTGAATACAGACCACACTTTCCCGTAATTATCTCCGCGGTTCTTTGCGACTTGGGTTACTTTCATCCTGGGATTATGTTTCAACAAGGTCTTGCTAACTTTTCTTTTCATATATGGTTTGAATCACATACGTTAGCATTCCCTTTCTTGCCTGTAGATTTGTAGCCTTGTCTTCCTGTTACTCCTTCACTTGGTATTTAAGTGCTCGTTGACAGCACCGTAATCTTGCCAAGAATAAATAGGTGTCCCTGTGCCAAGTGGGGCCCTGGCACGCTTTGTTGGGTAACTTTCTGAGGTGGTCATTCCTGAGGACAAGTTGGATGCTGGCAACTATGAGATGGCAGTGTTTGATGGCAGTTGCTGTAATAAGCTCTCCTAGCGGTGGCAGGTTGGGGATGTTTTTTAGGCAGGGTTGCTTCACAGTGTTCAGAGTGGTTGACGCAAGATGGGAAACCGTAATTTGAGCGCGTCAGGTAGCTGTGAAGGGGGAAGCCTGGGCCGTGTCCTCTGTTTGCTGAGGGCTCTGCCTGTTTGTTGGTCTGCCTGGGAGCCCTCAGGCTGCTGCAGGTGACTCAGACGATCTGCCCCGTACTGAAGTATAAACCTTGCCTTGTCTGTAGTTTTTATGGGAGTCTACAGGCAGCTGTTTAAAAGAAGCGGTGGTTTAACAAGAAACTTGGTTGTTCATTTGAGTGCTGATCACATAGCAGCGTTCATCGCAGGCCTCTGGACCTACCGCAGAAGTACAGAATGCAAACCTAGCGAAACGTCTGGATCTTAAGCAGAATATTATGTCTGCCTCTGGGTTGTTGGGCAGAGGCACCGATTGATTTGGAAATGGAAGAGCTGAAGAAAGTGGTCTTCAAATATCATCGGTCTTCTCACCACCTTTTGCAGCACAGGAGTGGAGGTGTTGGGAGGCGATGCATGGGCTGTGACAGGAAAGCTCTTTTTTTTCTGCTTTCCTTTTGTTAAACTTTGCAGTTCCCAAGTGTGGATGGACGTTACGTTTCCTGCACGGTTCTGTTTGTAAGGACGTTTCCTTTCAGAGCAGGGACAGACTGGTTACGAGTGCTTCCTCTGTGTCAGGGCTGTATGTGCCTCGTGAGCCTGTCGGAGTAGGAAGATATCCTTTATTTCAGTAGCAGAATCTCATTTGGAGCAATTTGCTGGAGTCTGGTGCACTTAAGAATAGTGGATTTAAGGAAGGCAGAGCGTTGGCTCAGCGTGCGCTCAGTTAACTTTCCATTCAACCAGCTGTGCATGCTCTGCAATTTTAGCTATGAATGGTGCATCAGTTTTTCTCCATTCATACTTCCCCTAATTGATGCCCTTCTTTAAATGAGCTCTAATGCAGCGTAGAACAACAGGTTGCTTTTCGCCCTTAACACTGCATTAAGAGTTTAAGCAGATAAAGGAAGAAGAAACCACTAAGTCTTCTGGGTTGTATACATTATCCCTGGCTTCTGTGAAGCCTTATTTGTTCTGAGTTGCAGTGAGACCGATAGTGACTGGGGCATGTAACAGCTCTTAAAAACCAGCTGGGAGTCTGGCAGTCCCAAATCCTGTTTATGGTCATCTTGTTTGCTAGGAGTTCTCCCAAAATCCTATTTACAGTTAATAGGAATTGGATTTGTCCGCCTTTAGCTGTGGCCTCTAAACTGCTAGATAAATATTTAGCAAAAGAATGGTGTGCTTTGATTCTGCAGCTCAAATGTTGACTATTTGCTGCTTAGAATCGGGTGACTTTAACAGAAGTATCTTAACTGGGGCATTCAAACTTGAAAACTTCCAGCAGTATCCATGTTTGTGTTTAATGAGGGTTATATATATCCCTCTGCTGGACCAGGATATTCGGTCTGAGGAGAGCTCTTCCAAGCTGTTTTCTGTCTTGAGATGGCATCACCAACTGTTTTCTTGGAGGCTGTTGTTTAGGGAAGGGGTAAGTCGTCCTCCAGTCAAGTGGTTTCTGAGTTCAGGACAGGCTTTGGTTGGGCCTGGGGAGAGAACTTTGTGGGAGTACAGCCAGAGAACAAACCATGCAGACCTTTAAAATTCCTTATGCCCTTTAAACGTTTTATTTCTAGGTATAAAATGATCGACAGCTATCGGTCAGTAAGCTTGATTCACAAGATCACCTGTGCTGGTTCCTGTGCTTTATTATCAGTGTGCTAATTGAACTCAGCAAAGGGTTTTTTGAACAGGAATTGCATTTTTTTAGTAGAGCATATGATGCTGCTCTGTTAGTTCTGCTCTGGTCATCTAGTGCATTACATTTCCACTGCACTGTATGCTAGTCTGTGGTGCTCCATAAGTTTTGGAAGCGTGATTGCTATCAATCTCTTAAGCTTGAACTTGAAGACCATTAGAAGAGATGTGTGTGTGACTTTGTGCTTTGTGTCCTGGGGGGGTTTTGTTTGTTTGTTTTGCTGAACTTCAAGCTGATAAGCAGGTATAATCTACTTAATTGCAGAAAGAAGCTTCCTGGCATACTGGTACGTCACACATCATCTCCTGCCAGTATTTTTCTCAAGAGTTCTGTTAAGAAGAGGAAGGGGTTTGTGGCAGGGCTCGGTAATACACTTGGGTGGCGCTGATCCTGGGCTAAAAGCTGTTCTTGCCTTTAGAGAAACTTTGGGTTGTTTGATGAAATTCTTTGCTTCTACTCATATGTTGTCTGCTGGCTGCAATAGACAGCTGGTTGTCAGCTGAAAGCTCTGTATGAAGTATCACAGAATCACAGAACGGCCTGGGCTGCAAAGGCCCCCAGCGCTCACCCAGCCCCAGCCCCCTGCTGTGTGCAGGTCACCAACCAGCAGCCCAGGCTGCCCAGAGCCACATCCAGCCTGGCCTTGGATGCCTGCAGGGATGGGGCACCCACAGCCTCCTTGGGCAACCTGTGCCAGTGCCTCTGGGTGGAAAACTTCCTCCTCAGATCCAACCTAAACCTGCCCTGTCTCAGTTTAAAACCATTCCCCTTGTCCTATTGCTATCCACTCTCACAAACAGTGGTTTGTGGTTTAAGGGTTACTCTTAACTACCCTTAAAATATCTGTACTGGAGTCAGTGCCACTTTGGCATGCTAAGAGTCTATGGGTCTGTGTTGTGAATGTGTGGGCTAATTCCTATTGCACATAAATGATGATTTTCATGAATTTAGTTTTTTATATGGGCTACAGATAAATGTCACAAGTTGTTGGAAACTGGCAAAGTTACAGTTTCCGTGGGTAGCCTCCAAGTTCTAGCCTTGGTGGGTCATGAAACAGCAAATTAAACTGCTCCATGTCTGGGTGCGATGTGGTGGTGTCAGCGTAATTTGTTTGTGGGTGTGAAATGTGCGTGTGCAAGGATAGGTGTGTTTCCTTGGGAATTCACATGTTTGAGGAGGCTGGGGGGGGAGAGAGGCCTTTCTTGTGGCAAGCTGCTAAGAAGCATGGCAGCTGTTTGAAGTTGCTCGTGGGCTTGGAATGCGTTTCTGATCAAGAGATTAACAAGGGAAAGTTGCCCAAAGTTCACTGAACGTGCAGGGTTCCAACAAATAGCTGTTGCTGCTAAGCTCTGCAGCACTGGTAGCACATGGATGTCTGGTGCTTTGTGGGGAAGCAGTGGTGGAGTGCTTAGGCTGACAGCACAGGTAAGCTTGGCGAAGCACAGAGGAAGAAATGAAATCAAAGAGTCCAAAGTGATTCGCCCACAAGTGTGGCGATGGACTTAAGGCTGGGTTACAGTCTGGATCTTTTTGCACTGCGCATTGCTGAGCGGTAGATGGGCTACTGCGGTGATAAGCTGTAGAATGTAACTTCTGCTGAAAGGACAGAGGGGTGAGGGGAGGGGATTCTCACCGTTTGAGCTAAGAGTAAATGAGAGAACTGTGAGCTGAACGCGCTCAGGCCAGCAGCTGGCAACAGCTGCTCTGCTGTGCTTCAGGCTGCGAAGGAAAGTAGAAGAGCTTTGTTCCTGCTTGAACCCGAGCTGGGGCATTGGGAAGCCCAGCTGAATGCAGCCACCCCTCTGGGCTGGTGGTGGAGAGGATGGGGAGAGTGAACCAGCACCAGGCTCAGGCATTTCTGATCTTGAGGTGTGTGCTCGTCACCACGTGGATGTTTTGGCCTTGGCCAGGTCTTTCTTTGAAGCTCCAGTTGTCCTGTCTGCAGGCCTTAGGGGAAATAATGGGGTGTGCTTGATTCCTGTCTTTAGAGGAAGGATGATAACCAGCTTTGTGCTGAACGTTGTGCAGTTTCCTTCTGCAGTAAGAACCTTGCAGGTAAGAGAAATAGCAGAACTTGGTGGGAGCAGTGATCTTGCACGCTGCAGCTGTGAAAGAAAGATAGCGCAAAGAAGGATGTTCACTTTCTCCTTGATTAGCGTTTTGGTGCTGTGGTTTTGGAAGGAATGCGGAATGGGGAAGAAATAAGAAGTTTCAGGGTTAGACAGCTCGGCTGCAGCAGGTCAGGTTACTCTAGAGATGCACGGCTCCCCAGCAGTGTGGGTTTGTGTCTGTGGAGAGAATGCATGATAGCTGAGGTACAGAGGAACTGAGGGAAATGAACTGGGTGGTTGTTTTAAGAGCAGTTAGTAGGCTTTATTGATAAAGATTCTTTTTTTTTTTTTTTCCCACTGTGCAGAACTGATGCAAAGAAGCTGTACAAAAATAACTGGCACCAGATGGAGAAGCAATGAAATAATGCCATGCTAACCTCAAGAACTATTTTCACCCGTTAGCAGTCTTCTTACTGTCTCCAGAAAGAGAATGACTATTTGTTTCTGTTAACTGTCTTACTCAAATTACTTGTGTTTGCTAGAAAAAGGCAAGTAAACATATCCCTGTATACTTAACCTCAGCTTCTTATGCACAGCAATTATGGATGTTTGTTGCTAGTAGTCACTGGAATCTTCTGGTATGAGTGTCAGTAGGGATTAAACCTAGATGCTTTGTCATGCTTCATGTCCTGGGTTTGACTGCATTTGATCCAGGTTAGAAATACAAAAATGTGGTGATAACAAATGCTTTGCCAAGCCATACGTGTAACACAAACCCCAAACTTGTGGGGTCACCATGGTGTTTTAGTTTAGAGCAGTCTCTTGTTCGTACTTTAACCTCATTTCACTGAATGAGGCTTATTTTCTTCTAAAGCACTTATTTCGAAACTCTTTGTCCCAGGGGAGAGAAGAGAGAAAACAAAATGTTTACTCAAGCAAGTGAAGAGTGGAAAATTAAACACCCCCACTTCCCCCTTTAGGAGTTCCCCTAGCAGTTCCTGTGAACTCAGATCCAGCAGGGAGAGAGCAGCTTGGGTCATCGAGTAGGCCTCAGTGTGGGTGCTGATGTTGCTGGAGAAGCAAAGCTGAGGGCTGATCATCTTCCCTGTACCCATGGGGGATCAACAGTGGGCAAAATAGAGAAGGTAAAGCTGCTTATCCCAAAATCTAGAGAGAGGATGTGCTTTTATTCTGCCTTGTGTAGATGAAGGCAGCGTGAGAGAGGCTTGCCACCTCTCTCTGGTGTAAGGGACGGGGTGGCTGCTGCACTGACTCCTTGCTCTTTAAACAGGGGAGTGAATATCCCAGTGTTTTGAGGGACGCGAGGGAAGCAGCTGGGTGAGTTGCTGGGGTTGTCCTCTTGGACCAGCCTCTTCAATACAGGTGTGTTGTTGGAAGAAGAGGGAAGGCTGCTCAAACTTCTGGAAGATGAAGGATTTTGAAGATGTCTTGTGTAATGCATCTTTCTTTCTGGGAACCTTATGCAGATATTAGGGAGAAAGGAGTAGCAAAGACTGCAAAAAAAGAAAAAGTGAAGAGAACTGTGTTGGTGAGTGGAAAACTTAGAGATGCAGGGAAGAAAGCTGCCAGAGTGATAGAACTCACCCCTGGGAGTTCAGCTGCAGTAGAGGGTGAGCCGGGTGTTGGGGCTGGGGTAGGAGATGCTGAGGCCGGTCAGGACAAGCAGAATGGGAAGTGAGAGCCACTGATGGATGAAGGGAAGAGAGCCAGGAACCAGCAGCAATCGTGGCACTGTTGATGAATTGCAAGTCGAAAGTGGCAGGGGAAAGAAGCACTGAGATGAAGGAAGTGCCCACGGTGCTTATCAGAGGAAAAACATGCAGGGAGAGGTTAGGTGAAGCAATTGTTCTCTCAAGGAGGATCACGAGGAGCAACGTGAGGGCAGGAAGGATAACCTATGGTTACGTGACTTGGAAATTGTGCAGACTGAAAGCCAAGCCAGGAAACTTGTTGAGGCAAACATTGTCAGTCTCACTGTGTGTATGCAAAGAAAGGAAGAGAAGTTAGCAGGCAGATATTTCAACAGTTTCCTGGGTTTCCTTGACATATCTGATAACCTTTTTGTTTTCAATCTAATTTATTCTGCTGTGAAGAAGTTGGACAAAAAAGGAAACAATGAAGCATTTATCAGAATAGAGCGTCATGTTTGGTTTCTCTTGCATTGTACTGGTAAGAGTATATTTAGAAATTAAACAGCAGATTCTGAATACTGAGTATCTGAAGCTCCCTTGTCTGACAAGAAGAAAAATCTCCCAAGTGACTTGCTTAGCCCAATTCCCCATGTAAGATGTAGCTCAGTTGTATGGGGAAAATAAAGTGACTGTTTCAGAGCATGAGTTGTGAGATGGCTCTGCTGGAGGGCCTATCCTGTTTGCAGTGTTGGCATGGTTGTACAACAGTGAACTGATTCATAGACATGGTTCACTTTGTACAGAGCTGAAAAAAACCCAAAGCAAAGGAAGCGTTCCAAGCTTGGCAGTAACTTTCTCTCTCCACAATGCAGGTCAGCAGCACTGGTTCTTAACAGCATCAAAGGTGAGAAGTCTCGGGGGGAAACCCTGTTCATCACCGGGTTTATTCCTAAAGCCAGGACAACCATTGATAAAAACCTTCAACACATGCATTCGTTGCCAGTGCCAGATCCTAACTAGGTTTGGTCACTGAAAACTCAGGCATAGGCAGAAATATTTTGCTTTCTGCCATGTCTACATGGGGAGGGCTTTGTACAGGGAACAGTGAATTTTGTTTAATGAAGCAAAAGATTTTCCTGTTGTTTTCTTTGTGCTAGGTAAAATCAAAACATCAACATTGTTCTTGTAACGTTTTTTCTTCTGTAAAAACATTTTAATTCATTGATAAATACACTGTCTCCTTAGTTCTCAGCTTAGTAGTTTGTGCGTGCTCTGGTTCTACCAGAAGAACTGGTAACAGCAGTCCACAGTGTTCTGCAAAGGTCAGTAAAGAGAGCCAATACAGTAATGTCTGTGGTGTGCGGGCGTCGTGGAACAGCGGTGTGCAATTGTTCTTCAACCAAAAAGAAGTCCAGAACAGCATAGCTCAAGTCCTCTCAAGTCAGTTGCTTTGGTTGACCTGGCTCAATCCAGTATTGCTGGGACGATGAAAACTGGTCCATCTCAAATCCAAGGGTTTCTGCAGATGTGCACTAGCTGACCAACTTAGCCTACTTTTTTTCAGAGGGGAAAATGGTGTTGGATTCTGCTCTTTCCTTTCTTTTGAAGTTAGACATCGATATGTGAATATCTCACATCTTTGTATATGTTTTCCAGGAGTGGATAGCTGAGTAGGTGTAGTTTCTTCAGCAATGTTGTCTCAACAGACAATACACCTCCAGATTTTTTTTTGACCTTGCTGATGCGTAGCTCCAAAAGTACAACAGGTTTTTTTCGTGTTCAGAGTTGTGTCTTTTGCGTGTGGATGTGTTACCCTGAGCTGTTTGTCATTTGTTGATAAATGCAAAGCTCAAAAAAAGTGGCTTATTGATCATTTAAGCTGATTGGGTACTTTTTGATTTCATGCTTTCTAATATAAATGTAATAATTTCTGTGTGATGGGAAGTGAGAATAGGTTGGAGAAGGAAGACACGCGAACCTTAAGAAATGTAAACTCTTTTTCTCTGCTTATTTATTCTTCTTTGACTTGTTTGTTTGTTTCAAAATAAAATCATTCCTTTCTTCAAAAAAATAAAAAAGCCACCAAGCCCAATGAGGGCAACAACTACTCACAACAAAAAAAAGGTGGGGAGCGTCTTGGAACGTGAGGCTTCGTAATTGATGTGATTATTTCTTATGTGTCAAATGATGTGGTGAAAGGGAGGTACACACCTTTATAAGGTCTTGCAGGCGGGGAAAGAAGTTGAAGTGGCCTCCAGAGGTCAGGTCAGGGTGACAACCTTGAAGCAAGGAAGGCTGTCACTCTTTGTTGATGCAGCTTTTTGTAGTGTTGAGGTAGCTGACCTTGCTGACCAGTGCGTTGTTGTGCGAGGGCCCCTGTGCCTAGCGCTGGTTTTAGTATCCTGTGGGTGGTTGTCTTGGGATGTGTAATTGTGCAGCTCCTTGATGTGTCGGCGTGGTTCTTGACATACAAACTCAAGCTGTATGGTCCGTGCAGAGGGTGAATGTAAGGTCATTGCAGGATTGGGGTAGTGCTGCTTGTTCTGCAGCCAGTCATCTTAGCATTTCATGCTGTGCTGGAGTTGGGGGGCTCAGCAAAATATGCTTTGGGCATTTGTATTCAGCAGTCTCAAGGTGAACAGCGCAAGCTTTTAGGTAGACTTTGGAATAACAGATACACTCAGTGATGGATGGGCTTCATGTTGATTCTTGTTTACTGTTAAGTGAACTCTGTGCTCAACCTCATTCCGATGCTTGTGGACGCTGAGGGAAATATTTTTTACTGATTCTCCTAAGATACTGCAGAGCATGGCTCTCTGCGTGTGGTGGCGATGGGTTGATGGTTGGACTAGGTGATCGTATGGTCTTCTCTGATTTTAATGGTTCTATGATTGTATGTAGTTTCTTAGGCATTAGGAAACGCTCAGACAACAGTTTGCTTCTTTTAACTACAGAGCTAAACAAAGAAAAATCTTTGCAAGCCATTTCTAAATAAAAAAATCTATTGCTTGCAATTGCAGAACAATTATTTTCTTACCAAAAAAAAAAAACCAAAACCAAACAAGAAGCAGGTCACTGATACAAGTGCAGTCATAAAGAGCTATTACATTATGATTGAAAGAAAACACATTTTGCCACTTTTCATTGGAGCACCCGCTGTTTGAAGTGTGACTTGTGCATTTGACGATATGGAGAAGTTGTGCTTCTGTTGTCAGACTCAGGTAAGAGTGTAGGACTGAGCCATCTGGCAAATAAAAAGCGTCTTCTGATGGCTAGTAGTGAATTTATCACTGCTATACGTGTGTATACTGCAACCATTGGGTAATTACCCTTCCATACAAGAACCCTCTTGCCATAGTGTGGGTGGAGGCTCAAGTCTGAACTCTTACCTAATGGTGCTGTGAGGTTGCTTTTCCTGTGTATTACAGTTGCAGTTTTAAGAATGTTGGTGTCCATTTTGGCGAGCCCTTGAAAAGGCAGGTGAAGGAGTCTCCTTCCTTCCTAAGGGCTGAAATGTGATGAAGTAGAAATAATGGTGTATACGTAAGCGCAGAAAAGTAAGACCAAAGAGGTAAACTTAGAGAATTGTCCTCAGCCAAAAGGCTGGGATGACTGGGAAGTGGTCCGGCGTGGACTCCGATGAGCTGATGTTAGGATCCTGGTGGGTTGAGACATAAGATCTCTTTGTTAATTATGGGTGACACCACTGGGCTGTGTGTTATCTCATTGGAGAGATGTGGAAGGAGACCCTTATACCAAAAAGAAATTAACTGGATATTGCAACAATTGGTGGCCATTGTCTTGGGAGTCCAGGAAAAATGGCCTGAAAATTGGACTAATTCCCACAGTTAGTTACCCTTGATGTTGGTTTTTACCAGGAGTTAAATTCCTTGGGTATCTACCTAAGCTTATAACAAAATAGGAGTCCCAAGGATATCTCTGTGGCAAAAATGGGAAGTGTAAAATGTAAGTTGACTTGGATTTCTGGTTTCTGACCTGTGGTTTGTCAGATTTACAAGTTGTTTCTGAGTAATCAGTAAATTGTTTGATAAGTCAGTACTGAACAGCCGGGGTTGTTAGCTCTGATGAGGATGCCTAGAGTGCAACAAAAGCTTATGGGCAATGTGCAGAAAGAGGAGGGTTTGATCCCTCTTGGGCAATTATTATGGGAGAAGGCTGAAGGGTTTGAGTCCCCGGTGTCTTGTCTGGTTATAGTTGTTATTCTGTGCTAAGTCATTGTCTTTTTCTGTCCTGTGTGTATTATATTACTTTTCTAATGGGCAATAAGCCTTCCTGAGGGGGAGGAAGGAGGCCGGGGAGATCCTCTCTGGGTTGCTTGCTGAAATGCTGGAAGGAGGTGGGAGGAGATTCAAAAGACAACTGGTGGAATATTGTAATCGCAGCTGGCTGTTGTGTGTTTTAAAAAGAATTAATGTTGCTTTGAAGAAGGGAGAGGAAAAGGGGTGAAGTTGATTTGCTTGGAAGTGAGATATGATACAGCATTGTGAAAATATTGTGAACTTGTACCAAAAGATCTTATATTGGTGTTCTTAGAAAAGGATAATCAGAAACTGCACTCTGCAGCATAGGTTAAACATGCATGGAGTATCAGAAAGAGGAAGAGAAATACAGAGGAGTGATGCTGGTTCAAATTTGGGGCAGAGGAGACCAAGCATGGATGAGATAGATTTTGAGTTTGTGGTAAGAGGGAGGGAGAGGATTGAAGTCCAATAGCAGGAGGCAGGCGGTCGGACCCAGCGGTGTGAAACCTGGAGCCAAAGCAGTAAGGCAGAAGCAGTACCCAGTCAAACTAGAGGGGAAGGGGTACAAAGATAGGCAATCCGCAAGTAATGCAGCTGTGCTGTACTGCCCCATCAAGGAGCCAGATGGGAAGGAATACAGGTTAGAAGAGTAGCTGAGCGCAATTAATCAGATCACATGGGAAGTACATCTGGTAGTAACAAATGTTTATACCTTGCTAAAGGCTCTAACAGAGCAGCAGAGGCGGTAAATGGTGTTAGATCCATGCTTTCTTCTGAATATCTTCTGTGGATCTGGCACACCAGGTGATTTTTGCCCTTGAGTGGGAAAATACAGAGACAAATGGAGATCTACTAAACGAGTTATAAGGCTGTGGAGGTGCAGGTCTTTGCTAAAGGAATGATCTCAATCTGAAATACTTGAAGAGGGGTAGAGAACGTGGTAACACCATGGGCGTGAGCTGCAGGAACCCCAGGACAATCAAGACAGGCGGAACCAGTAGGTGTACATCTGAAGCTGAAGACCAGACTGGTAAAAAGCAAAATAAACACCTGAACTGTTTGTGCATGAAAGGTTGCATATTGCCCTGGGGGGCCTGGTGCAGAGATAAGGAGCTTGGGAGCATCACGTCACAGGGCAATGGCAGCCACTATACTCCGGATACAGGGACAAAAGGGGACAGTATTTGTGCCACACATGGTGATGGCTTGCCTGGAGCTAACGGGTGCCATTAGTTGTCCCTCTGCAGAACTGAGAGGATATAGAATTGAAAGTAATGAACCTTTTGAACCCTGCAGTGTTCTTAGCAGTGACTGGGGATGAAGGGGACCTGAACACAACTGCCTGCAAACTATTGAACAGGTTTGTTCCAGCTGAGTTGATGGACGAGATGCTGGCTTTGAAGATGTGGCCAGGGAGCTGGTTGTTGATAGCAGCAGCTTTGTGAAGGAGGGGATTCAAAAAAGCAGATTATGCTGCAGTGACTCGATGGTAAAGGCCAAAGCTTTGCATCCCAGTACCTCAGCACAAAAAGCTGAACTGATTGCCTTCAGTGGGGAATAGAGGCAATGTTCAAAAGGGGTCCTTAGGTCCGCCAAGAGGGGCTCATGACAGCCAACGTGCAAGCACAGAGGGGTAAAGGAATAGGCAATAAACTTCTCAGAAACAGTATTGCAATCCAAGCTGTAACCTTTTCTTGCTTCCTAACTGCAGCTCAATGTTAAGCATTCCTATGTAGGTTGCTCTGAAAGTAACGCCTCCTACTTATTTCCATGAAAATGAGATCAGATACAAAAAGCACAATAATATTAATTGATAGAGCACATTCTCACTTTGAAAACACCACTAACTATGCTTTCTCACCAACCATAAATAAGAGCCTGCCGGTAATGCCTCTAAGTAAATATATACATATATATGTACGTGTGCCAGTGGAGGTGACCTCTTGTCATCGCTGCTGAAACACCACCCACCTCCTCCTCCCTGTGCTCACATCCACTGTTTGCTTTCCACAAACATGCAGCAAGTGTTGATGAATGCTAGTGGTGCTGTTTTTTCCACATAGAGGGATTCAGTGACACACCTTTGCCTCATGCATTTCCGTGTCAGTCATTATTTTGTCAGGCTGTCATCTGTCATGTGGCAACAACATGTAGGCTGTTGGTGGCAAGGTTCAGCTTCTACTGTCATACCACCAACATCATAAAATAGGAGGCTTTCGGAGCAGCCTTTCTCTACAGATTTGAAAACATTTCTGAATGTTTTTGGTTTTAGTATTTCCTGTTTCTGGCAGGAATAACACGGAAATTACTGAGATACTGCAAGAAATTCTAGTTTTCTAAGATAGAATTTGGGATGACTGTGAACATTCTGAAAGGTTTTCCAAACCTAAGCCAGTCTTTAAATGTATTTCTCTGCCATGTCTACAAGCAAAACAAGGCACAAATGTATCAACATACAGCCATTCTTTTGTAAGAGGTGTGGTAGTATCCTTCACTGTTAAGTGTCATGCCAAAGGAAATGACTTTGGTTTTTATTCCTTTTCGGTAATGTGGAAAGTATGCCATGGGAGCAAGCAGGAAGAGGTTGTCTGCTGGAAGAGAGGAGGGTGAGGAAACTGTTTGGAGGGGAAGCAAAGAGACAGCACTACCAACAGGCACAGGCCCCTTGGTAGTGTGCCATGTTCAGCTGAGCTGAAGGGTTGGCTTTGCTGAGGGATTTGGTGTTTGCCCAGCTGTGGCTCTTATTGGAAAGAGTGAGACAGTGTCTGTTTCAGTGGGAGCTGTCAGATCAAAGGAGGAGTGCCTTTCCAGTGGAGTTTTCAGGTGCTCTCCTTGGTGCGTTTGCCTTCAGCGTAGGTGAGTGGGCAGACAGCTGTGAGACGGTGGATCTATCCAAAATCTAATGGGATATAAACCCACTCTGAGAGTGCTGTGCTGAAACAAGTTCAGAGTCATTCCTCTTTATCCTGTAGTATCTTAACAGGCTGCCAGTGAGCAGGACCTCGAATCAAAGGGAAGAAATAATCCTGCAGGCACAGAACTTGGTTGGGGCAGGAGTGATGACTGGCTGAAACCAGATGTAGAAAGATCAGTTTATAAATTTGGCAGTGGCTGTTTCCATTTTGGGTTAGAACAATTTAACAGGCCCTGATGCATGCACTGGCTGACAGCCCCTGCGTATCCGAGTCGGTCCAAATAGGAATTCCTTAAGCAGTTGCTGATACTTACTGGCTTACAGCATAGTGAAGCAGAGCCACAGTGAAGTCCGTGACTTGGCTGCTCTTCTGTAAATCTTGTTGTGTATGTAAACTATCTGAGTGCCTGTCCTGCTGTGGAGCTTGAACAAAACAGAGCCAAAGGCAAGGCAGCCCTGCTGAGGAAGCTGCTTTTTATAATGCAATTTCCCTGTGCTGTTAATTGCCTGAGAGGAACAATTATTGTTGGGATATACAGCCTGAGAGGAACAATTATTGTTGGGATATACAGCCTGAGAGGAACAATTATCGTTGGGATATACAGTGCTTTGTTCTACCCATACCAAGAATTTAAACTTAAGAATAAAGGTGCGTGATGTGGCAACTGTAGCAAACATACAGTGATATGGCAGCAGTTGTGATGTGAATGAGCCTTGTTTCACAGGCAGAAATGTTTGCAGATCGTTTAATTCTGCTTCATTCCCACAACTACTTCATGTATTCTTTTTCTTTCTTCGATGGGAGAGCTGTAACTTCCTGAGGCCTATCCACTAAGGTGTGCGACTTCAACCAAGACAGGGATATTCATTGGAGGTACTGTACACTGAATTTTGCAAAGTGCATTTTGAGATGCAGGTCAGTGGAGCTGTAAGCATCGTCCACTGGTGATGGGAGCCTTGTGTACTTCTGCTTCCTCTTTGGTTTCTCACAGAGCATTGCTTCCTGGAAAGTACTGCAAGAGGTCACTCACAGCCTTCTGCCCACATGTCCACTTTACGGCTCTTTACAAGAGTGGATAGCGATAGGACAAGGGGGAATGGTTTTAAACTGAGACAGGGCAGGTTTAGGTTGGATCTGAGGAGGAAGTTTTCCACCCAGAGGCACTGGCACAGGTTGCCCAAGGAGGCTGTGGGTGCCCCATCCCTGCAGGCATCCAAGGCCAGGCTGGATGTGGCTCTGGGCAGCCTGGGCTGCTGGTTGGCGACCTGCACACAGCAGGGGCTTGGAACTGGATGAGCACTGTGGGCCTTTGCAACCCAGGCCATTCTATGATGCAGTGTTATATGTATGATGAAGGTCTGTTTTTATGTTCATTACGGGCTGAAACAAAAGGTTGATCAGGGAATGTTTGCTACTTCTGTTTTTTTCTCCAAACCACTTTAATTAAAATGATGAAATGAGAAATGATGTTGCATGGAATACTGACTTGTCATTTTCTCTCTGTGTGCTGTTTGTTTCATACGAGCACAAATAATGTGTTCTTGCGCTATCTGAAAGAAGAAATGACTGAAAACCCTTTCTGCAGCCAGAATGATGGAAGTTAGAATCCTTTTTGCATAATCCCCTCACTTTTTTTTTTGCTTGTGGATACAGCTGTGCTAACACAATGCAATGTTTGAGTTGAGAGGTCTGCAAAATCCTGGCACCAGCGCGAGCTTTTAGACTGAGGCTCTTATTTGATAGATTTTTTCAAAGCAGTGCTGTGCTCGACATATCTGTGTGTCCTTGGAAGAAGGCTCTCAGTTAACTTCTCAAAGGAAATACTTTCAAAAGGAAAAGGTTGATTTTGCCAAGAGCCAGATAAGGTCAGAGTAATTAGACAAACCAGAGCTTTGTGGGTCGTAAATGAATGCAGCCCTCTCTGTGAGGAAGCACAAATGCACTAAGAGAACAGGAAAGCAGAACGCACGAGCTTGCTATATTTAGTGGCCAACTGAGGTTCTGCAGATCTCTCTTAGTGTATTCTCAGGCATAGGATTGTGATTTAGAAATATTCTTCCACATTTTATAGACAGGTGGAAGAGCCATGTATATGTGTATATGTGAATCTTTTAACTCAGCAAATGGCTTCACCAAAATTGTGTCTTAATTCCTAACTTTTTTAATACTACATATTTGTTAGTTGCCATTATAATTTGATTGCTATGGTCGTTCACTGTAGGCTGTCACATGCTTATGAAGTAGGCCATACCTATCTTCCTGTTTCTAGTGTTTCTATTGTGAGATAGTAGGTAGGCTGATATTTCAGTCTGTCCTACTACTGGAAGTGGAAAACAGCGATACACGGACAGCTATAAGGGAGTGTTATTCTTCTCACACTGTCTGACCAGTTTTCTGTGCCCAATGGTTGCATGCCTTTTACAAACAGAATGAGTGAGGGCAGCCAGTTTTCATTAGGAAATTCTGTGTTTACGGCACAAAAATGTGCATCCTGTTGATGTTTAGGGGAAGATGTTTCGGAAACATCAATTTGGTCTTTGGAGTTTGCTGTTGCTCACTTTGGTTGGAGCAGTTGGGTCATAGCAGCCCACTTTTAAGTGTTTCGTTTGAGATTTTTGTGAACTAGTTGAGTGTTGCTTCATAGTGGAAAAATTCATCAAGAAAGATGGGGAAAAAATAAAATAAGAAGGATATGTAGCTGCTTAAATATGACTGGCACAACACTCATTCAAAATGGTGTCAATGTGATTGTAGAAGTAGTATTTTTTTACTTTTAAGATATCTTGTTGATGAAAACTTACTTTTTAGGCACATAACAGGACATCAAAGTGAAATTTAAGAAAGTGTGTTCCCTTGTTGTTTTTTTTTTATTGTGAGTAAAATGACTTGGCCAACTCTTCTAGGCTGTTGTAAGCTCCTGGACTCAAATGTATGAAGTGCCTACAATGGATTGAGGAATCTGCTTTGATACTCTTTGTTCTCTGGTCCACCACTTCTGATATGTACATAAAGCAGATATAAGCATGCACCTAATGGGAGAAAGTTCTTCCAGTATTCATGTTGGATGTTTGCTGATGTGCTTCGTAAGAGTGGTAGGTTAGGAGAAGGCAAAGCAAAGTCAATGGGTGCTCTTTCAATTTGGGAATGGCACAGGAAGATGACAGTGATGGCATTACCAGAGCCTTCCCTCCGTCACTGCTTGCAAATAGGGATTCTCCTCCTATGTGGGATCTATTTGGGTTGTCCCAGAGATCAAATGTTGTAGTTAAGAGTCGGTACAGCTGGGAAACTTAGGAAACTCATCTGGAGGAGCGGGTGGGAATGGCACTGAGGGATGTGGTTAGTGGGCATGGTGGTGATGGGTTGATGGTTGGACTCGATGATCTTAGTGGTCTTTTCCAACCCTCATGATTTTATGGGAGGGGTGGACTTGGAGTCCCCAGATTCCATTTCTTTCTGGCTTCAGGGAGCAATACAGACTGTCTCATCCTTGCTGTGATGTCAGCTAAAGAAAATAGGATATGTTGTCTCGGAAAAGCAAGTTTAGGTTGAGAGAATTAAACCATGAGCATTGTCTGGGCAGCGGAGTAGCTGAAAGGAAGAAAGGATCCTGAGTGTCAATCAAATGTAGGGAAGTTAAGTGTAACCATGGATAAAATACCAAATAAAGTTGCATGTGAGGGAGTAGGGCAGGAGCTGCTTGGACAAGTCAGAAGGCTCAACTGCATTCGGGCACCCAAGTGGTGCTCTGGCATTCCTGTGTAAGTGAAAAGCAGGAGGAGAAGACACAGAAAGATGAAAGACTCATACAGCTTGTGTGGGCATCAGCATTATGAAAACGTTGTTATATTGTTGTTAAATGTTGCGCTGTATTTCCGAGGAATTGGCCAAGCAGACCAGGCATCCCTTCCCCCTGCCCTGTCTCGTTGTTGGGACACGCGAGCTTTGTCCTGAATTAGCTGCAGGAAGCCAGTGCTGGTGGTAGGGAGCAGGCAGGCCTTGGCGCCAGCACCTGCTGCCCCTGGGAGCGAGCAGCAGCAGGGCTCGCTCAGTGAGTGGAGCACCAGCAGTTTAAACAAATGCAGAAAACGCTGCCTTCCCAACAGCTAGCCTAAAGGTCACGTAAATCCTACTGTGACGTGGCTCCTGCCGCTTGATGGCGTTTTCAGATGGGTTTCTGAGTGCTCCCCGAGGCAGTGGCTGAGCAAATCTGTTTAGATTCTGCCTCCACTTTTAAACCATGGAAGAGAAGACGCTTGTCTCAGGCACGTAGTGAAGCAGACGGGCTCTGCCATGTTTCTCCTCCCAGCTTTCTCATCCCAGCAAGGAGATGTCTCTTCGTAGTGCCTGAGCCCAACGAGGACAACTTCAGGGCAGTTATTGTGTCGGACTCATCTGGATCTGCAGGGATCTGAGAAGCAGAACGCTGTGCAGAGAAGCCTCCTGGCAAGGAGTCTGCTTTTCTGCAGTTGTTTTTGGATGTGCCTTCTGGGGTGGGAGAAGGCGAGGGGGCCAGTTTCTTTGGTGCTTGTAAAAGTGCTGAAACTGTTGAGAGAATGGCTGTGGTTTTCTGATTAGTTGGGAGAGTGAATATGATCATGTGTTATTCTGTGCACTTTCTCTTTTGTTTGCTGCAGTGGAGAGCTCTGTCTTATGCCATCGTCTGTCTTTTAACCCAGTCTAACTTCTGGTTTGTGAGGCTATTCTCTGGCGAAATTGTTGTCATGGAGGCTTTGCATGTTTCCATGTTTGCACGTGTGCAGTTCTCCCCTTCTGTATACGAAGGACACAAGTCAACTTATCTGACCATTCCAAGCATGGATTAATTCACCAGCCCTATAGAGACCTGAGATGAGAAAGGCCTTGAGCGTGGCTGAGGCTCACAGTTGTGGCCTTGCAGATGGTAATAACATTGCATAAGTAATATCAGTGGAAAAGCACAGAGGCTCAAAACCTTTCATAAGCAAGATCAGATGTCTTGTTTGAGGCCTTCTGTCTTCTGGCCTAGAGGTGCATGGTTCTTTGAAGGGAGAATGTTGAGTTTGTATGCTTGCATTCTTCTGTGTGTTTGAGTGTAGAAACTTAAAAACCTTTGTTTTGAAATGAGAGGAATGCAGACATCTCAGTGTGGTCTTATTTTTGTAATAGAACTGCATGTAGACATTCTTGTGGTTAAACTTAAAAAAAACAAAAAAACCCCACACTTATGAAGGGGTATGTCATGGTTTTACGTTTTTTGGTTTTCAGTATTCCACATCAACACATCATGTAGTGCACTGGAACTAAAGTGTTAATACTTCAGCTCCATGTACCTATCTCTGTACGTGACGGAAGTCATGGGATCTGACCCTTCCGGGGGGGGGAACGCTCACTTACTGCCTGGCAGTGGGCTCTTGGAGATTGCGTTTTCCTGGCCATCCCAAACTTTTCAGGTTTGCCTTGGTCTCGGGAACTCTCTCCTATCTTTTTGATTTATTAGTCTCAATTTCAATTAGATCTTATTATATTGTGTTATTTTGCATTTCCAATATCATAGTTAGTAAACTAAGTTTTCCTCCATAGATTGTTGCCGCTGTTGTTTTTCTTCCCCTCCTTCCTTCCCATTTTGTGTGGGGCCGGGGGGGGGGGTAAGAGGGGCAGGGGCGTATTGCCCCCTGTCACGGGCATAGATTGATCTAGTTAACGCCGTGACAGGGTAATTTCTTGCAAATGGGAATTGACTAATGATTGAGAATAGATCTGCAAATGCAACTATCTGATGTTGCTCATAATGGATGAGCAAATGGATGAGGCCAGGCTCTTCTTGGTGTGTAGTGATAGGATAAGGAGTATTGGCCTAAAACTTGAACATGGGGACTTCCATACGAATTTGCAGAGGAACTTCTTTACAATGGGGGTGACAGAGCACTGGAGCAAGCTGCCCGGAGTGGTGGTGGAGTCTCCTTCTATGGGGATATTCAAGAGCCATCTGGAGACCTATGTGACCTATTGTAGGGTATCTTCTTTAGCAGGGGTTTAGACTTGATGATCTCTTCAAGTTGCCTCCAGCCTGTGATTCTGTGATAGTATAGCTTGTTTGAACTGTACCCACTACCCTTTTCCCTGTGAAGTTGATTTTGGCCTTGTCACTGAACGAATAACTTCATGGAAAGTGAGTAAGGGTAAGAGCAGGGTGTTTAAATGCAATTATAAGCTCGCTGTTGAAAATTGTAGAAAGATTTCATAAATGTGCCACTTGTCTCCTGTTTTACTGGTAAGTTTGTTTAGGTGTTATTGGTGAGAATTAGTTGTGATTTGAGAGAAATTCTCCAAATTGAGTGGAGGTTATCCAGGTATTTCTGACCGTGTGTGTATGGTCTGGTTACCTATTACAGTATTCTTCAGGATATTAAACTGTTCATAGAGTTTAACTGATATTTACCTCCTTTTAGGAGGAAGTTTTTCAGCCAGAGGGCGGTGAGGCACTGGCACAGGTTGCCCAAGGAGGCTGTGGATGCCCCATCCCTGCAGGCACCCAAGGCCAGGCTGGATGTGGCTCTGGGCAGCCTGGGCTGCTGGTTGGCGACCTGCACACAGCAGGGGGTTGAATCTAGATTAGCATTGTGGTCATTTTCACCCCAGACCATTCTGTAATGCTTTGCTTCATTCTATGATGGAAAAACAGCTTATTCCTAGCTGCGCCTTCAGGTTCTGTTTTGGGCAGAACTCTCAGAGGATTTGATTGCATTTTAATAACCTCAGGCAGGGTTTTGGGGGTGTTCTTCTAAGTTATGATAATGTTTTTTCTATGCGTTAGGTGCTGTTTTCTTCCTTTCCAGCCCTGCTACTACTTTAGTACTTGAGAGTGGATTGTACTGGTGTCTCTTATCTAGTTCTGTTTGTGCTTCAAGCTGAAGTTGAGCAAACAAACAAAGCAATCGTTATGCTTTAGCATTCTTCTTTAGTGAGCACATTACAGTCTATTCAGAACTACAGGATCAGCTGTGAAGAGAGGAAAGAAACATGAAGCTTCAAACAGCTCTTTTTGAAGCAATCCGTGGAACTGTAAGAGATGAAAAAGATATATAGGGGCCTTGGCACTGGTATCGACAGAATGGGTTTTGGCAGAAGGTTTGCTGTGATCCTTTCTGTGGCGTAGGAAGGAATTTCCTTCAGACTGGACTAACCATTAAAAATGTCTCTACTTCTAGGAGTTCAAGGCATTCACTGGAGTCTTCCCAGGGACGATGTCGTCTTTGACGATGAAAGCTCATTGCCGGGACAAAAGAGGAAGTTTCTTTAAGGTAAATAGGATATTGAACGTACTCCAGTCGGAGGAGGTGCATTTGAGTGGAAGCAATAAGGTTGCAGTAAAATGTCTTAGTCTCTTTGGTCAATAAAATAAAAATAAACATCACTTTTTCTGACAGAACTTACCTTAGTTTATGTTGTTCTTCACTCTCTGACACTTCTAACTTAACAGACCAATATAAAATATAAAGCACGTGGCTTTACGTGAAACTAGTGCTGCGTATTGTGCAGTACAATCAGTGATACGTACTGAGCCTCTTCTGTAGAATAGGAAGCATTTCACTGAGGATCTCTTCTTACAGGTATTGTCTGTGGTTAGAGTACCACCCAGTTATTTCATGGATGCGGTGTTTTCCTGTATGCTGAACTGAATATTTGGTGTAGAATAGCTTGCATTCCTCATTATCGATACTGAGAACATAAGCTTAGTTATGCACAAGCATGAACTTATTGGAGCTTTTGTAAGCAGCATATGTGTTGTTTGATTTCCTTTATTGGAATGAAAAGCAGTTTCATTTCACGGCCTATTTGATTCTAAGAAAAATTGGTGAGGTTCCTTGTGTATAGTCTGAACGCTGACAAAAATGCAACCTTTGCATTCTCAGTATGTTTTCCAGTTGTTGCCGTTCTGTTTTTTAAAGCTGAAGTGCATCTTGTTTGCAGTGAACAAGGAACTGGCAGCTAGCTCACCGCTGTACTCTCAAAAGTCCTGTAACACACGTTGTGGTCTTCAGGTGCCTACATACTTCAAGGGAATCTGATCCTTCCTCTCTTAAGAGGCTCAGCCTGGATTTCCTGTGTGACGCAGGCACTGTGAGTTAGTTCTGTTCTGGCCTTGATGTTGTATCAATGGAGAGAAAACAGAAATAAGTGCATGTTTTGTTCCAGTGTTCTGGAAACTGTTTTGAGGTGTCATGGCTTACAGCATGCCTACTACGATGTATTCCAGTGAAAAAGTTTCAGGGAAGAGCCCTTCTGTCTCCTTCCAGTTCCTTTCCATCGCAGAATAGAGCTAAGGCCTGGGAACGTGTAAAGTGGCCCAGGAAGGAAAGAATGGGAAATGCACACTCCTTTCCCAGTGCCCCTGGGAAACATCAGAGGGATGTTTCCATCGGAAACATCTGAATTTGAGGTGATGCTCAGGGAAGTAGAATCCTCCACTGAAGCAGAATCCATTCATTCAGATGCTCCCTGAAGTTCTTCAGAAATGTGTTTTTCCTCTAAGTGTTAATATCTTGTTTTTAATCTTGTTTCTGCTGGAAAATTGGACCTTAAGCACTCCATGAGAAATTACTTTATGTATGCATAATGTGGGAGGTCTGGTGGCAATGCAGGAGTTAGTTGCAGAGAAGGCTGTAGGTAAGATTTCCTTCCAGAAAAAAATCTTAGTTGATATTCTGTGTTGTTACCAAAACTTTCACATGCACTGTGTGGATACAGCTGAACACCACGTACTCCTGGAGAGCAGGTCAGGGAGGATGCTATCCAAACTGTGCAGTGTATTGGAAGCACGCTGGCAGTGTCCTGCTGTTAGCTAGGAAAACTTGCATATTTTTGTGACACAGTGAAGAGAGTAATGGTTCACCCAGAGTGGTTTGGGATCAGGGTTAAATACAACACGTTTGAACTTGTGTGTTATGCACTAGAATTTTCCTGTTTGCATGATGGCGGAGTCACACTGGCTGCCTTACTGACCAAAGGTTAGCTGTTTGCTTTTGGCTCTATCAAAAAGCTACAGGTGCTCCTGGGCACTGAATTCACTTGTCACAATTGATCTCTATAGAATATATGTTGTGTGCTTATAGCTTCCGTGGAAAGGTGCTGATGTGTGCTACTGTCCCAGCCTAAATTAAGGCATGCTGCATTCCTTTTAGTGTTTCAAGAAATGTGATGAACAGCCAGAGCTTTAAGTAGTGGGAAGCTGTGGCCATATTGCTGTTTGTTCTTAAGTCCCACTGCCTGTTGCTCCCAGTGCCCTGTGTTCTCCTCGCTGGTTGTGTTCCCCCCCATTTCAGGTGTTGTTCTTCCCATTCCCTGTGTTCCCCTGAGACAGAAGTGCCTTTCTTTTGCTGCTTGAACCAAACGAATGGCCGGGGCCAGTTCTAGCAAATAGAGTAAAATCAGCAGTCCGCTACAGGAACAGGGGAGCCACATGGTTGTGTTGGCCAGTGCCCTCAGCACAAAGAGCTGTAATCACCACAGGTGCACTGTGCAGGGCCACTGCTATGTTAGTGCCTTCATAGTCCTGTTGTGGTGACTCACATGCATCAAAACGTTTGTTTTGTTTGATCCATGTTTTCCTTACCTTAAGTCAACCTTACCAGGCCAGTCTTTGGGAAACCAATGAGAAACACTGCAACAAGAGTGTGTTTTCCTCTTCAGCTCACTCGGTTCTGTGCAGTCAGCAAGAAACAGGAGTCATCTGGGGACAGGAGCTGCTTCTCAGTTTTGCTGAGTGATTTTTCAGTGAGCAGTTGTATTTCCAAATCACAGCAAGAAATGGTCTCATCTAGGAGGAATGTTTCTAGGTTGTCACTTAAGTATGTGCTGAGGGAATAATGATGTCAGTGGGGCTGTAAGCAAATCCTCAAAAATTTTGTGCACTGCATTGATACCTCCATGTGTAAGTAACTCTGGGTTTGAAAGCAAGATGCTGGAATAGCTATTTTGTGTTCCTCCTGTTCACCATGCGTGCAGTTGCTCAAAATATTGGGAAAGCAATATACCAGATCAGTGAGAAGATGGCGGGCTGCTGAACGGCCGTGACAAACAGTGTCAATTGAGAAGGTAAGGCTGGATAAATTTTCCTGAAGACAGCCTGGTAAGACAATGGCCTGAACAATAATGAGAATAAAAGCTGCCTCAGAGCTACCTTCTCAGACCTCTCATCATCTCCGGGAACCTGCATTATTTGATCACATTTCTAAACCTATGATGTGGAGCTGGGAAGGCAGGCAGGCAGCATTATACCCAGTGTATATGTCTGACTGTGTGTGTACAGTTACATTGCCTTATCCTCCTTTTCCCCTCTTGTGCATGTAAAATTATGAAAATGTGTACATTTGCTGCAGCCAGGTGAGTGAGGGAAGCAAACACTTGACACATCAGATGTTTCAGTTTAATCAAGGTCAGGCTGGACGGGGCTGTGGGCAACCTGGTTTAGTGGGAGGCAGCCCTGCCTACAGCAATAGGCTTGGAACTAGGTGATCTTAATGGTCCCTTCCAACCCCAGCTTTTTGGTGACTATGAATTTACTTTGTGTGTCTGTGTTTAGAAGACCCGGTCATTGGCAACAACTAGTGAAGAAACTCCCAGCTTTGCTTTTCTATTTGGTTCTGAAATAATTCCACTTTCTTTAGCTTCCTACCATGTCTTATTTTTTTCCACAGTCCTCCCCTCAGTTGTCAGTACACCAGGAAAGCACTGTCCCTGTTTTACAGAGGGACAGATTGTGTGTTCATAGTGTGAATTCTCCCTAGTCTTTATACCTAGTACTCGCAATTGATGAAGGCTGCAACAGAAAGTTGTAAAAGGGAAGTGGAGATAGAGTTAAGCTGGGCGATTCTGGGCCTGAAAAGCTTGTCAGTGGCCGCAGAGACAATCTGTGGTAAAGCAAGGAACTGCACATACCTCTGACAAGCATCCTTTTTACCAACTTCCTTCTCATCAAAACTTCATTCACTTGTCAAGCTGAACTGAGCCAGCATCAGAAGTTTTACAGCGCTGAAGCTTTTCTCTCCCCCAAATCAAGTATCAGTTGACACTTTGTTGGTGCAGATGAATAAGGTGGTGAATAGTTAGTGGTTTGGAAATTAATACTTCCCTGTGCAAAATCGCAGCCACATAGCTGAATGTGTAGTTGTATACAGAGGTACAGAGGAGTCCAGAAATAGCATTCCCTTCTTGGTTCATTGCTGGAGCTTTGCCGCCTCGTTACACAGGGTGCTTGTGGAGGGCTGCTGCACTCGGCTTAGCAAAGCAGGAAGTAAAAGGTGACATGCCAAGAGGATATGGGGGAAAATGAGAAATGAGAGGCTGGCAGGAAGGAGGTAAGTGCTAGGGCTGGTTTGTCCTTCTGATGCTGCCTTCAGCCCATGCTCAGATTAGAAACACTGATCTTACCTTTTGCTCCTTAGCTGTTGCAGGGCGTGGAGCTTGGAAACATTCTGCAGTGGCTGTCTTGGCTCTTTTAATGTGCTTTAAGAAAGACAGCAGCTTCATTAATGCTATTTACAAGCTTATTTGCACTTCAGTACAGACAAGAAGAATTTGGTTTGCTGTGGTGGTTCCCTCTTCAAACTGGGTGACTCTTCAGGAGTTGAATGAGTAAACCAACCTTGTAGCTATGCTGGGCTCCCACAGGAGGACCTACTCTGTTTCTCATTCTGGTCGGCCTGTGCTTTCTGAGATGCACAGCAGTAACGTGTGTCGCCTTCAGACTGCAGCACCTCGAGAGTGCATCGCTTCTAAGGAATGTATTGCAGTTCAGAGCATGCTCTGATTTTTTTGCTGTTCACGAGACATCCTGGGGGATGTAAAATTGAGATGTGTTTGTTCTGCTGAAAGAAGACTGAAAAGCTGTGGTGAGTTATGTTTGTGGTCTGTATATGGAAATTACATTGTCACTGCTGCCAGTTTCTAAAAGCTGGGATCAGTCTTGCTGAATGAAGAATCAGCTGACAGTAAGCATTGCTTGATGCTTTATGAAAGGAAACATTGTGGTTTTAAGATGTTTGCATGCCATTATTTCATTCATGGATTTTAGGAACGTAAACAGTTAGTGCATGGGTATTTGTGGCAATCTGATGTTTAGGATAGGTTTGGTTAGGGAATATCTTGCTGCGATACTATGTGAACTCATACTGTCTGAGTCACTGTTTGGGCTTACAGTGATAGTGCTGTTTCTTTTCAACTTACAGAACAGCGCTTTGCCAGTAACAAAAAAGGAAAAAAAAAATTAGACACCAGAGTAGCTAGTTAGCATATTATTTAAGTTCTGCTTGATTTTAGTTCTGCTTAGTTGGTTGTCTACCACGTGAGCTGATATCATGCTTTGAGATACATTTCCTTTTATAAAAAGCCTCTTCCTTCTGTAGCAAAGCAAAGTAATATTTATGTCGGAGTTCTGAAGAGATCTGTTGCAGGCAGTTATTTAAGGCTTGGATGGGACCACATGGGTCACTCCAAAAGTAATGCCTCCTATTTATTTCCATGGAAGCTACAACAGATATAAAGAGCACAACAGCATTATTTGATAGAGCAGATTCTCAGCTACGAAACACTACTTTTGAACATAGTCACCACCATCAGCTGTGCATTTTCACCAGTTATGAACAGGACCCTACGTGCTGTGCTGATGAAAACCTGCACCGGAGGAGGTGACCCACTGTCACCACTGCTGAAATGCACCACCCACCGCCTCCCTGCGCCTACATCCACTGGTTGGTCTCCATCAATGTTCAACAAGTATAACTGACAGTCAGTGGTGCCGTTTTTTTCACATGGAAGATTGCAGTGACAGATTTTTGCTCCATACTCACTTCGTGTCAGGTGCCATTCTGTCAGGCTGCTCCTCTGCTGCCATCTGTCACCCAGCAACAAAATGTAACGGGATATTGGTGGGAAGGTTCCGCCTCTACTGCCATCCCACCAGCATCCGCTGCTGATGTTGTGAGCCAACGTAATAAATAGGAGGCATTACTTCTGGGTTCGTCCTAATATGTTGTTTTACACATCTTTTGGAAGCTGTTGTCTTTGGTCTTGATTTCAGTTCTGTTCAAGCCAGTAGATGGATCTTCCCATTATTTTCAGCAAAGCAGGAGTTGTACTCCTTGTGAACAGAGTGGTCTGCTTATAGAGTTTAAATGTTCTGGTCCTTTCACTAAAAAGATAGCAGAATTGCCAGTTTTCTCAGGGCTGGTTCTAATACTGTTACACACAGGATCCTTGCTGCATTTTGTAGAAGCAAAAGCTCCTCTATACAATGCTCATCATACAAGAAATTAGGTCATATTCATTTACCTTTTGGTACTTGATAGGAATAACTTGTCAGCTGCTGATGTATCACTGTGTGTCAGTGTCAGCACAAAAAAAATGCAGAGCTGCTGGCGAGGGCCCAATGGAGGGGTCACAAAGATGCTCAGAGGGCTGGAGCACCTCTCATATGAAGAAAGGCTGAGGGAGGTGGGCTTGTTCAGTCTGGAGTAGGAAAGGCTCTGGGGAGACCTCACTGCAGCCCTCCTGTACTTGAGGAGAGCTTATAAGCAGGAGGGGGACCAACTCTTTACACAAGCAGAAAGTGATGGGGGGGGGGGGGGGGGTTTTAAACTAAAAGAGGGAAGATTTTGGTTATTTAGGAGGTAATTCTTTACTCATAGGTTGGTGAGGCCCTGGCAGTGCTGTCCAGAGCTGTGGGTGCCCCATCCCTGGAGGTGCCCAAGGCCAGGTTGGATGGGCCCTGGGCAGCCTGAGCTGGTGGGGGGCAGCCAGCCCAGGGCAGGGGTTGGGCTGGGGGGGCTTGGAGGCCCTTTCCAAGTTGGAACTGGGTGCACTTTAAGGTCCCTTCCAGAATGATGACTACAACAAGAGACTGCAGCAGGTTGCACCTGAAAGATTTAGACCTCACAGAGCTGCTGCTTCTTCTATTAATCACAGCTTGGAAGAGAAACATATTTCTTCTGTCTTTTTAGACTTCTAATCTGCTTCTCCATGTTACATTAAGTTACTGTTGAGCTGATTTTGTGGGTGAAGCAGAACGCTGTGGTGAGGCCCGACCTTGCCGGCACAGCGCAGGTTCCTCTGGCTGCGTCTCCTCGTGGGCAGGAGGGCACAGCTCGAGTCACTTGGGCTGCTTGAGGGGCAGCAGCTGGAAGATGAGTAGGACTAAAGCTGTACACTGAAGGAGGACGTGAATTTCTGAGGTTTTGCTTAATAATGACAAGTCTTTGAAAATGCTGCTGTATGGAGCTGCCTCGTGTGGCTCTGACGCCTGGGTCTTTTAGGTGATGAGAATATGGCTGTTTTAGCTGGGTTGGAAGGCTGGATTTGCTCCATCTGCCAGAATGTTTATGTACGTTGCAGTGTGCTGCCTGTCAGGCAGGCCTGATGCAGTTCCTGCAGAGAACGTCCAAGACAGCAAGCCTTGTGAGCTTCACAGTTGATTTCTGCTGTGTTCCCACCAAAACACCTCCCAGACATCTGGCCAGCCGCTGCTACAGTTCTCAATATGCAGCCTTCGTGCTAATTTAGCCCACTTTAAAATGAGCTTCATGTTCTATCCAGTACGTTTCTGGGATTGTATTCCGTCTGCACTGAAGTGTTATGATGTAGTTCTGTTTTAATTAAGTCCTCTGTTCAAGTTCAGTCCTATGCCTAATGTGGAAAGCAGCTCCCATTTGCTTATGGCTTTGTTACTTTTCTCCTGCCAAAATGCTGTAATGCTGGCTTAGCGTTTCTTCTGAAATAACTCGTGGTTGGAACTCTTCTGAATCTTTTCTATTTACCTGAGAAATCAAATTGCTTTCAATTACTGCTACAATTGCTCAGATGACTTTCTGTTTAGGCTGTTGTGTAATCTGATTGTGAAGGCTACAGATTGAAAATGCTTTAAAAAAAGAAAAAACAAGAAAGCAAACAGCAAGACTAACCAGCCTGGAAAGTTTTATACAGGCCAAAAACAGGAATTATACTTCCTTCAAGAGTGATTGTTTCCAGCCTTTTTTCCTTTGCTAGGGGAAGTTTAAATAGGATGTGATTTTAGAAAGAAGGTTGTAATCCGTGGTGACTAAGCTTACCCAGGCTTCTTTTCCACGCCTCTTCCACTTGCTTGACGTCATACTGTTTTTGTCCCTTTCTAGCTCATTGACACAATTGCCTCAGAAATCGGAGAACTGAAACAGGAGATGGTTCAGACAGATGGCACAGTGGAGGATGAGCCTGCAGATTTGCGAAGGTGATTAAAACGTTTATTCTCATAGTTCTTGACAGCGTGCTGTGACAGGAATGTTTTCGTTGTGCCTCTGTTCTCTCGGGTGCCTTATGTCCAGCGCTTTCCTTCCTAGCACTTTCCATCCTGGAAACACAGGGTGGCGATAACCTTGCTGTTCATTAAAGGAATTTGCTTTTATGCAGAAGGAATGCCCAGAGATTGAATTGGTCAGTGTTTGCTTTCGTATCTTTAATAAATCAGCTTCTCTTCGCTTCTGCTTTCTTGTGTCAAGCCTGCCATGCAGATGAATGGTCAAAAGAGGAAGCTACTGGTGCTGTTCCCATTCTTTATGGCAACGAGCTTTACTTTCATGTTGCACAGATCAACAGTGGCCATTGCTCCAGATGGGTTTGTGAAGATTCAACTCAGTGATGTGATTTATGTTCTCTGGTTATTAAGTAAAATAGACTGCTACAAGCCAACGCTTCTGTGAGATATGGATTTTAGCTCATTTATATGCATCTTTCATGGGTTTTTTTGGATAAACCAGTGCATTTTTGTCACCTTTAAAATTATTGGAGATTCGTCTTGTAATGCAGATATTAATTTCATCTTTTTGAAACAGCTGTAGGTGGGACTGTGGAAATTTGATGTAAGCCTGTAGGTTTAAGTGGGACCCTAACGCTTTGCTTTTGTTATTCCTGATGGTTAATGACAGATGAATTGTTATCCAGAGAATGTTTTAACCCTTGTTTTAAGATGAACTCTT
Organism: Perdix hodgsoniae; assembly: GCA_035772895.1. NCBI lineage: Eukaryota > Metazoa > Chordata > Aves > Galliformes > Phasianidae > Perdix > Perdix hodgsoniae. The sequence continues at coordinate 28,956,857 of JAPSGF010000007.1, forward strand.
TTTATTTTCTAACTTGTTCAAACATTGGTTGCAAGAGGAAAGTAATGATGTGAGTGTTCTGTGTTACTGGGCTGCAGAGTCCACTCCGGAGCCTGGTGGGCTCTGCTCCACAAAATGGGTAAGGGTTGGTTGTTTGGAATTACATCCATGGGTTTTAAAACTTTTTTTTCCTATTATTTCTGTAAATACTATTGAAGTGTGCTAAAACCTTACTGCATTACATTTAAATTATTCATGTTACCTAAAACATTGAGCAGCACCTTTGTTGCCTGAGTGGTGAAGAACAGACAGCTGAGGTAATTGAAGTCCTTCCCTGTGGCCTTGGTTGCACATTATTCAAGTTCTAAAGCTTTTGACTGTGTTTTTTTTACAGAGGCAGAAAGGATGCTTTCTTCATTTCAGTGAATTCAGCTAATTAATTTCAATGATGATTAGCTAATTTTCAGTTCTAAAGCTGCTTGTATCCTTGAATGCACCATAAGCGTGAAAGACTAAGATTCATTATCTCTAAAATCTTGATGAAAGCACTTAGCTGGAAACAGTCAACTACGTTCTCCTGTTTAGCTAATAATTTTTCACAGGTTTTTCTGATGAAAGCTATTGTTTGGAGTGCAAAATGTGTTTTGATTAAAAATGCTAGTAAAGCTAACCTCAGAAAGTGAATGCTGAGCTTTCCGTGAAGACTTAATTGAATAAAGTTTCCTATTGAAACAGAAGTCAGAGTGAACAAACTTTAAAAAAAAAAAAAAAGAAATCGTTTTCTGTTAGCTGCTTGAGGTAACATAAAATATGAGATCTGCATAAATTAATGAGATTATTTTTTATATTACTACATAAATCCGAGCTGTGTAGGGGCGAAATATGTAACAGCTGATAACTTCTGGTTGTGTGTTACTGCCAAGCAAACTGCAGTCATTTCGTGCAGTGCTTTCCAGAGTGCTTATTGAAAACTGTTTGCTATTCTAACTTTGTAGTTATTTTATAACTTCATAATTGATGTAAGATGCTTTTATTATTGTGTACGCTGCAGTTCAGAAGTTGGTATCTGCATTTTGTGTTTGCATCTAGAGAAATCAGACCCAGAAGGAACGTGTGTTATTCTTGCCTGTTTCTTTTACCTTTGCCTATATCCACACACAGCTGGGACAGCTGTGGAAAGTCAGGTCTGTGGGATGTCCTGGCTGTGTTCAGAGGAATAAGTACAGAAAGAAGTCCATGAAGCCTCATGTCTGCAGCTCACGTTGGTGTAGCTGTGTGGTGACTTCCTGAGGTAGGGCCCTCCTGGTGAGACTTCGGAGATGCCTCCTCTTTTGAAGCCTATGACACAAGTAATACTGAGAAAAAGCAATATTGGGAGCGCCCTGTGTTCTTGTTTCTACCCATTGCCTCGTGCTGCAATTAGGCACCGCTGAGCAGAGCCTGGTTCCACTTCACTGCACTCTCCCTTTTGCGTCTGTATGGATGTTAATGAGATCTCCTGAGCCTCCTTTTTTCTATGACAAAGTCCCAGCTCTCAGCGTCTCCTCATAGGAGAGATGGTGCAGTCCCTTGCTCATCTTGGTGGCTCTATGTGGGTCTCTTTTCAGTGCTGGCAGGTATTGGTGTTGCTATCATTAACAGGTGTGTAGGTATTTGGCAACCTTTTCCTCAGCAGCTGTGTTCCATCCCTTCAGCTGTAATGGAAAGCAGAAGAATGTGAAAATCCAGTTACTGAGGCATGGGAGATAATCTTCAGAGGTTCGGTGCCATCTCCCACCTAATGCTTGCTGTGAGTCGGCTGGTGAAATGAAACCCTGCCAGACTGCAGGATTCACGGAAGTCCAGATGCTTGCAGTCAGGAGTCACACTGTGTAACTGTGGGGAGCCTTTACTGGAGCTGAACCAAGGTTCCCTTTGCAGTTTTAGGAAGGTTCTCTTCGTCTGTGTCTGCTGCTGTTCTCTTTGCCCTCGTGACCATGATGGAAACAGGCAAAATATTCCTCACTGCCAAATAACAGTGGGATAGGAGAGTAATGAACCTGGAGGCTGTGTTGTGCAAACCTTTCCATCTTGGCAGAGCTGGCAGCAATGCTTGTTAAGCTGCACTGCTGAACAAGTGTAATTGCTTATTTTATTACTGTATTATTGCTTTATTACTGAATCCAGCCCAGTCTCTGACCCTCACCACCCTCCTCTCTACGCACAAACCCTTTCATGTCGGCTAATGAACATGTCAGGGATGGCGTGCTAAGCACAAGGTTGTGCTGATAACCAGCTTCCTTCACAGTGAGGAAGCAGACGTGGTCATCTAGGTCCTTCCCTCAACTTTTCTCACACTTGCAGAAGGGCAGGTAAATTATCCCACCTTTCACAGGGAGAGTGAAGGTAAATCGTAGGGCTGCTTAAATGCATCACTATGAAGCCATGGAACAATGCTGGTCACCCTGGTGGGATGTGCATGTAAGCACCTTCACTGTGACTGTACTCCCAAAGAGGGAGAAATCTCTTCTAGTGTCTGTCAATGCAGAAAGTCTGGAGGGGAAACCTATTTATAGGTGAAAGTTTGGGTTTTACCCAGTTGGAGCAAGACAGAGAGATACAGACCAAAGGAAGATCTCGGGCAGGGCTGAAAAGGAGCCCTTGCTTTGTAGGTGTGTGATCAAGATGTATGTTACAGCCCTGTGGACGTGAGGGAGATCATCCTAATTCTAGGATTCAGCCAGTTCTTTAACCTTTTTGCTGCCTGTTTCTGGGCGTTGTCATGAAACCAGGCAAACGCAGAACACCCCCACAAACACCACCAGCAGTGTAATGGCTGCACAGCGGGACGTTGTACTGGTGCACAGAGGTCACAGCGACTTCTTATTCTGTATGCTTCAGTGAATCAGGTGATCATGAGGAGTTCATATGGTTCTTCTTTCCATTTTGTTGTCGTTGTTTCCACAGAAGTAATGCACAAATCCCAGTCCGAAATAATGTTGCAGTCAAAGAGATGACAGCCTCAAGCACTGTGTTTCTCCATGGATGGGAGCACAAGGGAGGGGCTGTGCGCCTCAGTAACCGTGGGTTCCAAACAACCTGGCAACCTTTGTTCAAATTCTGATTTGGCTCTGTAGGTCTTGGGCTGTGTTTGACAACTTTAAGCCCCCCATATGGAGGAGGAGCGCTGTGACCTGGGTATGTCTGCATACTGACTGGTGGCAAGGAGTGCCTGGCCTCGTAACTGATACCAGGTTTGCACCTTCCTCTGCATGTGATGCAGTTCTTTTTCGTAGGCAGAGTTGTTCCTCCCTCATACAGATCCTCTCTGCAATGTGTTTAGTTTCCATCCCTTGGGCAGTTAAACTCGCAGCCAGAGTCTGTGCATAACTCATTTGGCCATAGCTTTCTTTAGTTTGGAGCATTGCTGGCTGCAACCCGTTCTGAAGGTGAGTGGAAAGTTTCTGCCCAGTATTTCCTGGAGGTCCTGTTCCTGAAAGCACTGCTGTGATTCACAAGTTGACTTCTGTGCAGTTTCACATGCTGCGGTGCTGGGTTCTGCTGGGACTGTGGTCGAAAGCAGAACCTAGAAGTACTATTGTGGCAGTTTCAGTGCCTTGTCATAGCATGTAAATACTAATTCCCTTCTGCACACGATATTTCTGTATGTTCTGTGTCCCTGAAAGGCATTATTGGCAGCTTTTTGGTTCCTAGGGAGGGAAGGTATCTGCAGTTTAGATGCCTTGCAAATCTAGAAGGTGTTATATCATAAGTGAGCAAACAGTAATGAAGACAAAAGGAAGGCAGAGGCGCGTAGGCGGTACGTGAGCCAGGTAATGAAATTTTGAATGTTCTCATGCACTCAAAGAAGATGAAGCAGCTCTCCATGCCATTTGTTTTCCTCTGTAGCCCTGTCCACAGATGCTGTAAGATGCTTACAAAACAAGGCAAGACTTTAATTTATTGGGCTTTTGTTGTTGTTATCATCCTCGTTTGGTTGGTTTGTTCTTTTATAATTCAGTGCGATTGTGTTTGTGAAGCCTCTTCTGCACTTGCTCTGGTTACAGTAGCTGGCATAGCATGTTTCCTGAGTGTCTGAAAGAGTCTGGAAGAGCTTCAGTTTGCAGCAGGGAGATGCAGCTGCATTGCCCTCTGCTGTTCAGGGCCCCCTGTGATGGCAGAAAAACGCCCTCTGCACCTGATGTTTTTTCTGACTCGGTCACTGATTTGCTTAGCTCTTACTGTGCTCTAGTATCAGCTTTGGGAGTGTTGTTACTGGAGTAACTGCCCTGCAGTGATTTCTAGCCCTAGAAGGATGGCAGGATGTGCTTCTAAACTCAAAAATCAGAGCAGGTGACACATGTGGATGTACTGGGTGTTGTGTTGTGCGCAGGGCTGGAGAAACTTGGTGTAGCAAAAGCAGCTCCTGAAGTACTCTGTTTTCTTGGATTTTTGATTCAAAGCTAGCAGCTGTCACCTTCATTGCTTCATTTTGGGGTAGCTTTAACTAACTTGCCACTAAGGAAGCATTAGTGTGTCACACTTGGTTTAGCTTTTCTTTTGCTTTCATTCTTTGCAGTGGGGTCAATCCAGTGCCAAATGAATTAAGAGTATAACTGATTCCTCGCCTATTGTGAGAGGTGTAATTCTGAGCTGCGAGTGGAGGACTTCTGTTAGAAAAGATGTAAATATGCTGGGAAGTTAGAGCATAGACTGCAGAAGAGAAAAGATCTGCCACTGTGCATCAGTGAAGCTGTGCCTTAGAGAAGCTTATCTGTGCTGGAGAGACGGGATAGTTTACATAGGCATGTGTATCTATATCCGTTCAGGGTGATTGCTGAACTTTGGCAAGCTCATAGAATTATGCGAGAGCTCATCTTACACTTAGCTGTTAGCACTTGGGGTAAGTGAAAGAGAGAAATCATACAGGTAAGGGAATGTCTACTAATAATATGAGTTCTAAATAGAAGAAATAACTGTCTAGGCTGCCAGCAGTGCCGTTAGTTTTGTTGATCTCTGTGTTTGCTGAACTGAGGGATTGTTTATAAGAGACTAACATGTGACTTTGTTTCTTCACAGTCTAGTAAAGAACATGGATAATGTCTCTCCAGAGAAAAAGGATGTAAAAGGCTGCCCTCGGGACTCTGGGTATGACAGCCTGTCTAACAAGCTGAGCATATTGGATAAGCTCCTCCACACTCACCCTGTGTGGCTCCAGCTTGGTCTGAACGATGCTGAAGCCACGGAAATTCTGCGTGCACAGCCTCCTGGGGTAGGAAGATCATTGCATTTTATTGATACAGCTGCTTGTTGTAAAACAAAACTAATGTCCACAGGCAAGTAAATGCACATTCACACACTGCATCAAAACGAGCAACACCAGAATATCCACCACAAAACCAACACCCACAAAGCTGCTTCTGTGTGTGCATTGGATAAGCCAAGTGAAAGCTTCCTGAGCGGTTGGCAGCTAGACTAGTTTGGCCTTAAGGAATATTTAGAGGTCCTCTGCAGCTGAGAGAGCATAGACTGCTACAGTCAGAGCTCTGGGGTTGGACCTTGCTAAACAGCGTTGTAGCAGATGCATTTCCACCATATGGAGGGAGCAAGAACAAGGATTTTGTCCTTGACTAGTGCCTGTTAGGGTGCTGTAATGGAAACCAGGTCCTCCCTGCTTTGCTAAGGCTGGTGGCCTGCTTCTGTATCCTGTTGCAGAAGAATTGCACGAATGGGCTGCTGTGACACAGCAGTACTCCATCAGTGTCCTCCAGATTCTGCAATTTGACTCAAAGCTGGGCGTTGCTTTGTGTTAAACTAGAGAGCTCATTAAAGGGCGTAATAAACTTGGTGTCATGTATCTGTTACAGTGAGATGAAATGCTTTTCTAAACAATTGACTGCTGTTTCTCACCAACCTGTTAGATCTGATAGATTCCTGTATTGAATTGAATTAAATTTTGAGGTGTATTGTAAAGGATATCAGTGATCATGATACTATTATAGTTTCTTTTGTCCTCAGTATCTGTCTCTATTAAGTATCTGTCTCTATTAAGGCACCTGTGATGAAGCTAAAATTTTATCTCTTTCCTTTCTCTACAACAGATATTTTTGGTTAGGAAATCTTCAAAACTGCTGAAGAAGGTCATATCTCTGCGTCTGCCAGGCGACTGTGGGCCCTGCCTGAAGGAATTTGCCATAAAAGAAAGCACATACAGTAGGTTTTAAAGAATCTTCATCTATTTGTTTCCCAGTATGAGCCAAGAGAAGTCTGAATTGGTGAAACCCACAGCAGAAAATACTCAGATTCATATGTAGGTTGCTCCAAAAGTAATGCCTCTCTTTTTACTTCTACGTAAACTACAACAGCTAAGAAGAGCATAATAAAACTGGGTGATAGAGTAAATTCTCAGCTACAGAATGCTACTTTTCAAAATAATTGCCCCTGTTAGCTCTGCATTTCTGCCAACGAAATGGAATACTTCTATCATGGCATTGCTGATTTGGGGCCTAATTGGTAATGAGGGTAATTAACCACTGACTCTTTCACGTAAGTGACTTAATACATGTGGAAAGCACCGACGGGCTGTAGTACGGCTGTATTTAATCTGTGTGATCTATGGCTGTGTCCCTAGGCTTGTTATACTAATTCCCTACCCTTTAGCAAATGCATGTTGTTATCATTCAAGAGCATAGTTTTACCACAAGGGGGAAGTATATACTGATGGTTTTTACTCACTATTCCTGGTTGAGCTTTTCACCACAGTCTGGGATCTGAACATACATCTCCTCTTAACAACCGTTACCCCCCTGCCAAGGTCATCTGCCTGTTGACTACCTGCAGTGTTAGTGCATCTCTTGAAATCCCTTTACCTGAATGCATCGATAGCCAGCGTGGCTAGTCCTTCAGTGTAACAGATAGGTAAAAGATGACTACCTGACTTTGCTTTGGTTCTTGTGCATGCAGACTTCATATTCACACAATCACAGAATGGCCAGGGTTGGAAGGGACCTGAAGGATCACGAATCTCCAATACCCCTGCCACATGCAGGGTCTGTGACACCGATGAACCTTGCTTTGGGGAGCTGATCTTGCAGCATGGAGCACTGACAAAATTGCATTGCTGCTGCTCACCAAGAGGCATTGCTGGCATAACCAAAGCTTCTGCATGACTTCTGTCTTTATCCACCAAGCCAGGAGCTCTGCCTGAGTTCAGTCTGAATGTCTTAAGTTTCTGCAGCACAGGAAGTACTTTCTTTGAGAGATGAATTTCAAAAGAATTCCTCTGCCTGCAGAACTGGAACTGTGTGTGCACCCGCATAAGAGATTCACCCCCTCATTTGGCTTTTCTGCCATACGGATGAGCTGAAGAATCAGACTTCACATTCAACCCTTTGTAGAAGCTGTCTGAAGCTCCTTAAGACCAGCATTTGGTCCAAATAAGGAACCTGTCTTCTGGCACTGTTGTATTTAGTAAATGATCTTCCTTCAGTGCCCTGGTCTCAGCCATGTGCACAGGTAGAAGATTTGGGCTGTGTCAATGTAGGAGCTCCTCCTTGATATCTTTTAGTCCTTGGGTGAGATTTCTCACCGGAATCAATGAGATTTAAGCACACTGGTAAACAGGTGAAGCCTCAGTTGTTAATTTTTTTTATTTTCCAAAGATGTGTGCAGTTCTGATAGCACCAGATCTGATTCCCAGGAGTTAGACCACGTGTTTGGAGTGCAGAAACCCACCACCAAGACTGTCCATTATTTTTGAAACTAGCTGTAGGTGCGACATGTACTCTTCCAAACAGTTGTTCTTTATTAGCCATGTAGTATCGAGTTTGATGGTGTAAACTTACTAATTCTAGGGAGAGAAATAGAGATGCATTTACTTAAGCTTTTCTAAGAAACAGCGGATGGATTTGTGATTCTTTACCTGTTCCTACTTTCTTTGCAGCATTTTCCTTAGAGGGGTCTGGAATAAGTTTTGCTGATTTATTCAGGCTCATTGCTTTCTACTGTATTAGTAGGTAAGATGGTTTTATATTCTATGGGAATCTATTTGCTGTCATTTACTCTTAATTATGTACAGGTACTTATACTACTGGTTTAGCAGGTGCTGTTGCTTGAGGATATGTTAGTACCCGTGAGGTGGGCTGTTGGTACTCACACTGTACACGTGGCTAAGTAGTTCTATCCCTTAAAAACTAAAAGCTTTCTGCACTAGATCTGGCTTGTGTTACGTTCACCATTCATGCGTCTCCCTTTGAGAAACTGAGTGTGAGAAATGATCAAGACTTCCTTATATAAGATGTGTTTTCAGCCTAGAACAGAGTAGGACCAGTACATCCTAGCTTAGAAGTGTTTAGGGTAGCTGCCAAAGTACTCATTTAGATTTTTAATCTGAGAACTGGAATTCAAGTTGGTGATCAGTTAACAGTGTAGTCAAGAGATAACATTAAGGCTGATAGCATTTTGCATCTCACTGGCATACTTGTAAAGGATGAGATGTAAGAGATTCTGCTGCATCAGGAGAAAATATAGGGTGGGGCTGGGGAAATGAGCCCCAGAGGAGTACTGGAAACTTGACACTCATTTGCACTTCACACTAGTTTTCGGTGTGGAGGAATCCTGGCACTGGTAAAATTTTCACCATGCACTGTTTGTTTAAGGCTTTTATTACCTGCTGTAGCTCAAGAAGGAAGTAGGAACTGGATCTCAGCCTGTGTTGAAAACAAAGTCTTTTAAAACTTTGGATGTTGTTCTGAAAACCATATTTACTTCGATGTTGCACAACAGGGATGTCCTTCCATTCACCCTGAAGTTGCCTCATGCTATTGCTGCAGCAAAGACAGAAGCTGAACTTGAAGAGATTGCTCAGCTTGGACTGAGTAAGTAGTCATCTACACAGATGTCATTCCCTGTAGCATCACTATAAGCTTGAGGAAATAAGCTGTCCGTAAATGGTTCGTGTTTATAAGTGATGATCCAAATTTCATTTGGAAAAGCAGCTTCTCTTACTGGGATGGTCAAACTATGTACTTGCCAAGCAGTTACCTTGGTGTTCTTCCTTCCTTCTTTAATCTTCTGTGATATTTGTGTCTCTGTTAGTGCTATTTCCTCCTTTCCTCCACTCTCTCCTCTGTACAGCCCCTTAAGCTACTGCAAAACAAGTCTAAAAATCCTCAGGCAAACATTTGATGCAGCTTGTCCTCTAAGGGTGAGTGTTGGCTGCAGGCTCAACAGCAGGCACTAGCTGGATAATTTGCTGTGGCTGATGGAGTAGTCTAGGAACTGAGATTCACTATTAATAAACCTCTCTATTCAGACTGACACAATTTACTTTAGGAGGGCAGTTTCAACATCTGTAGCTTCACGCAGTAGTCTGTGAATAAAAGGAGGGGTGCATACATAACATCTACAGAACATATCCGTGCACGTTGGGTTTGGTTGAAAGAGCATGATTGCTGCATCCAATCAAAGGCTCAGTGTAAAATTCATTTAGAGCTTACAGCAGATACAAAGGCTGGCAGGATTCGAAACGTGGGTGCAACCCGAATGAATCACTGAGCAACTCCTGCTAAGTGCTGAATGGCCTCATTTCCTTTGGCAGGAAGGGAGGGCTAGCCAGGGCAGTCTTCTGTCCTGGTAGACTTTTGAGTCATCTTCAGTTTAGAAGTGGACCCTCAGTAAATCATGGCGTTGTTATCACAAGGCTCTCTAGGACTATTTGGCATAACTTGCAGAGAAGCCATACACAGGGGAGCACTGCATTGCTTTGCATTTTGTCTTGCTGTACTGGCTGGCAATCAGGAATTGTTTTAGAGAAGAAACTGTCTTCTGCAGTTCTTGCCTGCGAAGTGAGGCGATTAAATGAAAGTGTGGAATTTTAGTGGGAATACAGACTAACATTTAACTGCTGATTAGGTAAACGTTTGGAAAAAAAGTGGTCTGACTGAGATGCAGAGAGATGGAGGTGGTCTCCCAGTGACACCTGGAGGCCCTCAAGGAGCATCTGAGTATCTCCATGGAGAAGTATGATGATGTTGAGCAAGCTGTCCACACTCTTTGTCCTCGGTGCTTGAAAGCGCCGTGGTTTGCTTAGTGTTGAACCATTTGTCTGTGTCTCTTATGTGTTGTTTCTTTAAGCTGATGCCTCTGAATACTGAGGACAAGATTGGATTAGCCTCCAACTATGTGGTGGTTGCATTTGGAATCCATTATCTACTACATACCAAGTTAAGTTTGAGGTTTCTTTGAGCAAATGCTGAGCAGCAAAGTTGAGTTTCTGATGGTTTTCTTGGTGTCCATATGCAAAGCAGCACACGAAAGTGAGCTCTGCGATGCCGAGGACCCAAGAGATGCTAAAAAAAACTCTCAGGGGCCCTTCTTATTAAGAAAGCTCTTAACCATGAGCTTTCTTAAGCAACAAGCAGGCACAGCAGAAAACAGCCTGCTCCTGTCAGAACTCTTTCATGCTTTGGATTCTTTTGGGCTCTCCTGCTGTTTCACCTGCAGCAATGTTTATTTACATCGGTTGTGTTTGTAACAGCTCACAGGGTAGATGTGCTGCAGGCAGGATGTGCAGTCATGGTGCCAGGACCAAAAAAAGAAAAAACAGGAATGCTGTGTGACTCTGTAAGGAAAGGAAAAAAAATTCCTCACATGTTTTCTGGCTTCGACTTCTGCCAGGGGCTGTTTCCAATCTTCTGGCCATAGGTAAAGCACAGCTGTCAGACCTGGACTTACCATGGGTATTCATGGCCTTCAGCCCACGTTTGCTCAACAATGTAAGGTATCTTAACGCTCCAGGAGAAGGGGCCTTGCCAAGACTGGCAAACTTGAGCAGAGCCTGCCTCCGCTGTTCTTCACTTGTTTTGGTGTGGAGTTATTCCTGAGGGCTTGTCTGGTTTCAGTCTTTGTACTTTTACAAACTGATGGGCTTTACTGTTGACTCAGTTTCACAAACATGCTGATGCTTTGCTGGGACAAAAGGCAGCAGCTGAAATTTGCTGGTTTAGCACAGGTTTTCCACACTGTGCTGGTGTGGGATGGCACGTTCGGTCTAATTTTGTGCTGCTGAGTGTCTGAAACCTCAGACAAACTGTGTCACCATTGCAAACACGGGGCTACAGGCCAGCTCTCTTAAAGAGACACGAGCAGTTGCTCTGTGTGGCTGAAGACTGTGCACGCAGTGCAGCTGAATGTGAGCTATCTTTACATTTGTAGGTTGGTTTGTTTGTTTTAAGAGGAAACCAAAGTAAAGTTTTTGTTGAGTTATTTTAGGTGGCAGCTGGAGTTGATCAGCCCAGTTCTGTTGTCTTCAATGGGATGGATTTATTAATACCAGCTGAGGATCTAGCCTTACTCCTGACTGAGATGCTAGTAATGAGATCATGCTCATTTTAACCTGAAATTCATAAGGGTTGCTGTGTCACATTATCCGTTCCTTTCTTTGTTGCTCAGCTAATTTTTAAGCCCAATTCTGTGCTCTGATTTGAAATTCTCCATTTCCTATGGTACGTGTAAATGAGAACAGCGTGCTGTTACATCTGGGAGTGCTTTCAGGGATTCACTGGGATTTTTTCCTTGACTTAATAAAAGCTTGTCTGAATTTCTTACTACATGAAGCTGGTTGTGTAGAGCTGAATGTTCTGAAAGCCATCTGCGTGTGCTATTCTGCATTCTTACACTGATGCAATGCTGATTTTTCAGATTTCTGGAGCTCTCCAGCTAACAGCAGCCCCTCGGACGCTTCACCTCCCCGTAAGCCTGGGCCTTCAGACAGCGCTTGCAAAGACTCGCGTCAGCTCTGCCTTATAAATGGAGTGCATTCTATACGAACCAGAACGCCCTTGGAACTGGAGTGCAGCCAGACCAACGGAGCGCTGTGTTTCATTAATCCACTCTTCTTAAAAGTGCACAGCCAGGATGTCACTGGAAGTCTGAAAAGGCAGAGCCTGAAATCTCAGGACGTGAATGGCACCGAGAGGCCTCGCTCCCCCCCACCCCGGCCACCACCTCCTTCTATTAATAGCGTCCTCATGAGCCCACAGCTTTCCAGGACTATAAAGCAGACGAGCGTGCCAGAAACAGTCAACCATAAGAAAGAGAGAGACTTGGATTCGCTGCAGGGTAAACCAACTCCTATTCCGCCTCCTCGGCTGAAGAAGCAGGCTGTCTGTGCAGAGGTGGAGGGCGGCAGCTCAAAGCCCGCGGCCGCAATTCAACCTGCCTGCAGTTCTGTGCGTGTGCCCGCGGCTGCTGACGTCGTAGGTGAAACCCCCCCACCTCAGCCAGCTCCAACAGCTGCCAAGAAGACTGCAGTTAGCAGCTCTGAGTCACACGTACCCTGGAATGGAGGCAGGCAGAGGCTGAGCGACATGAGCATTTCTACCTCCTCCTCTGACTCACTGGACTTCGATCGGAGCATGCCGCTGTTTGGCTACGAGGGGGACACTAACAGCAGCCTGGAGGATTTTGAGGGGGAAAGTGACCAAGAAAGCATGGCACCTCCGTTGAAGCCCAAGAAGAAAAGAAACAGTTCGTTTGTTCTCCCCAAGATTGTGAAATCCCAGCTACGGAAAGTTAGTGGAGTTTTCAGTTCCTTCATGACCCCTGAAAAGAGAATGATCAAGAAGATTGCGGAGATGTCCCGAGACAAACGCACTTACTTTGGATGCCTGGTACAGGACTATATCAGCTTTCTCCAGGAAAACAAGGAGTGCCACGTTTCCAGCACAGATATGCTACAGACGGTTCGGCAGTTCATGACCCAAGTTAAGAACTATTTGTCCCAAAGCTCTGAACTTGATCCCCCAATCGAATCGCTGATTCCAGAGGACCAAATAGGTAAGGAATACTGTGCTGTGTTTTGAGGGAAGGTAACCATGTGTAATCTGTATGAACAGTAATATTCTTTATGCAAGTTTGGAAAGATGGGATTAATTTTACTGTCAGAATTCAAGACATGAAGTATTTCAGTAGTTAAAAAATGTTAGAAACTCCACACCAACAAAACGAAAACCTAGCCACTCCATTGGTGCTACCAAGTTGTTTATGGAAAGCTATCCTTAAAATAGCAACAGCAGTTATAGGACTCCTTACCCATGATCTTATTTTTAAGCTGCAGTGCTGCTAATTTTGCAAAATCTCTTCTTTGTCAGCGTGTGTTTTGTCCCCTCCTTTGGGCTGAAACAGTTGAAATGCTGGCACATTCAGCAGCACATTGACTATGCACAGTAGGTGCAAAACTAGAATTTATTAGAAAGGGGTGGCAGTTAAGAGCAGAGAGGCGTTCTGTAGCAGTTTACTGTGGAAATAAATCTCATTCATCCTGTCTTATTCACTCCAAGCAAAGCTGCGCTGTCCCCGCAGATGAAACCAACTGAAAAAACAGAGTTGGAAAAACAAAATGTGTGTAGGAGAGAATGGGGTGCTAATCTCTGGATTTCTATATCCCTCTGTTGCGTGTATGTGGCTATAAAAGGTTGCTGTAGGGTTGAATACATGTTTTATCAACAGGGAGAGACTTGTGTATCCACCAAAGTGAAATCATTGTTGCTGCATAAAATCCCGCTGTCCCTCTGCCTTGTTGAGTGTGAGCTGTATTTGTAAAAGAGCCTATAAGCCACATTCAGGAGGTAAACATCCCTCGAGGCAAAATACTTTCCTTGTGAGCTCACTTCAGTCTTAATTTGCTTGTTTTTCTCCTATACCCCAGCGTCCCAACAGTTGGCCCAGTGCAAAATTGGCAGGATAGTTCTTTCTCTGGCAGCAGATGGTGATTTTATGTTGACATTTCAGTCTGTCCTTGCCTGAGAGGAAATGCTTCACGTAACCTGAACTTCACTTATGGAAAGTCAAGCAAAAGTAATAAGCACTGCTAGAGCAAATGTACACTGGGAGTCCTCCAAGTTGAGAGTCTTCAGAAGAAGTATATTAAGTAGGTGTTATGTGGAAGAAAAAGGCAATTGGAGCAGTGGTGGTTGGGGCCTTTTCCTCTGGCCTTCTGCAGAGTATTGGCAATTTGACAAGGAATACAGAGCTGTATTTACTAGCAGCTTGGTCAGAGCTCTGTTTAGCTTGTACTTTTCATTCCAAGGGTGTGGTGAAGTCAGACTGAGTCTCTGAAGGTTGGAAAAATGTCTGCTTTTAAATGTTTTAGTAGTTTGGAGTAGCTGAAGTTATGAGACATAATAACTACATCGGTTTTCTTCAGTGACAAAGGGTAGCTCTGATCCTGTGACTACATGCAATTAATGTGTAAGGCGGGATGCCTTTAAACAAATGAACCTGCTTTTGAAACAACTGCTGCCTACTGCTGGATCCTGGAAGTGAATCAGGAGCATCAGATGTTGCTGATCTCAGCAGATAACTATGTGACAGCAAGATGTAGTCTTTCCTATAGAGAGCTTAAGAGCAGCTTTGTTTGCTCTCCAGGTTGTTACTCAATTATTTCAGTACAGAATTATAGGCCTTCCTGGAACAATAGGATTCCCAGCGTTGGGATGGAATTAAAGGCATCTGGCTTTTACTGTTCAAGAATAAATGCAAAAAGTATTTAAAATCATCCACACTTGAATATGCTGGGCTGGGCTGGGCTGAGGAGATCCTGCTCAACTAGCAGTGTTTGGGAGGTGGTGTCACTGGTGCTGAGTGAGCAGTCACTGCTGTCAGGTGTCACCAGACAGGGTCCCAGTGCCTGACCGTGGGCCTAGGCCAGGAATGATCAGCTTTAAGGAATTTGGGAAGGAAGTCTTAGTTGATTGCATGTAAAGCTGCCTGGAAAGAATGCTGCCTGTTCTCTCTCGCTATTTCTGATGCGTGATGGATTTTTCAGTGTGGGATATCAGGTGTGGGGAGAGCTCTTAGGAGCAGGACAGTGCTGTGGCAGGGGGATCAGGGTCAGTCAGGAGGAGCCAGTTGGTGCAGGATTGAGCACGATGGCTCGTGCCCATGGTCAGCCACTCTGGGCAGTGCTTGAAAGCCTCCACTGATGATCAGGAGCCCCAAGCCTCCAGAGAAAGCCTGCTAACTGTTCCTAGACATAGAAAGGTTTTCCCTTGCCTGACTTCATCTCCCTGTACCTATTTCCACTGACAGTGGAAATCGTCAGCAGTCCTTGCTGCATCAGCTTTTTACTTCTAGGATGCTGTCATGTGGCACTTCAGTGATTGAGGACCTTACTTTATTCATCCCCTTTCCAGCTCTGGTTTCCAGCCCTGCATTCCTTGTGGGTTGCCTGGTCTGTGCACCTCCAGCTGGCTGGCCTTGGCACAGTCAAGCCAGGTCCGCTTCCTGCCACTTGACTGTGACCTTGCTGTTATTAGCATGTCTCACTGGGGGATGTTATTTTCTCAGACCCCATCAAAGTGGTTGCTGAAATAGTCCCAGGACTCTGAAGTTCAGTTTTTCTTCTGTGACGTGCTTAATCACTTCTCATCCTGTTTTTGGTTGTTTTGGTTTGGTGGTTTTTTTTCGCTTTTTTGCTCTTGTTGTGGAGAGTCAGTATTTTACTTCAGTTCATACGACTTTTTTCAAGCATTTCTTGTTTGACAGTAAACTGTTGGTGAGTTCCAGAAAGTGCAGCATTTTCAGTTCACATACCCTCCTAGTAACAGCTAGACCATATTTATCTTATTTATAGGAAAGCTGCATGGAATAGGGTTGAGGGTCTCAAAAAAAGTCAAGATACAGCCTACCACCTGCTCTTCTTCATTGACTGTTATCTTAAAGGAATTAGAATGGCATGCCATAATTTCTTCTTGAAAGCCTCCTGTTGGCTGAGCTATTTCTAAGTGCTTACGTGTTCTTTTTTTTCCCCCCTCCATAGTTGTTCATCCTTGTACCTTTCCATGTTGAGTTGAGTGGCTTCCCCCTCTGTTATCCCTCTCATTAGAATCATAGAATCATTAAAGTTGGGAAAGACCACTAAGATCTCCAACCCCAGCCCACTGCCCGCGTCCCTCAGTGCCACATCCCCCGGCTCTGGGACACCTCCAGGTGACCCCACCGCTCCCTGGCAGCCGTGCCACCGCCTCACCGCTCTCTGGGAGGAGGGATTGTTCCTAACAGCCGACCTGAACCTTCCCTGGTGCAACTTAAAGCCATTCCATCTCATCCTGTCCCTGTTACCTGGGAAAAGAGGCTGACCCTCATCTCACTACAACCTTCTTCCAGGTCACTGAAGAATGCTTCTCCAAAGTGAAAACCGCACCGGGTGAGCAGGAAGCAGTAGTTAAAAACACTGAGCAAAGGCAGTGGGTTTGGTTCTCCTGTTCCTGGCCATCCCTTTGATTTGTTCTGTGGCTTTCCCTGTGCCTTTACTACTGCTTTTTTAAGAGAGGACTCATTTACCACGCAGCCATAGCGTGAGTTTTGAGCAGCCCAGAGCTTGTCTGATTAAAGCAAAACAAACCTAGAACAAATACATCTGTGACTCACTGGTGTGCTTTCTGCAGGCAAAGCAAGGGCAGGTTCATCTCGGAGACCATTTTCTTCCCTAGTCTGTCAGCTTCTGCCACTGCACAGAGCTGTGCAGGATGTGTGGGTGCGTGATGCCTTACTTCCAAACACTGCTCCTTTTGAGATGTCTGTCTGCACCGTGGGCTAGCTATGTGTCAGTGCTGGCATCTGCCAGGGACTGGGCACTTGGCCATCCTGTAGGTCATGCTGAAAGTAATGCCTTCTGTTTATTTCCATGGAAGTGACAACAGATACAGAGAGCACAGTAACACCACTGGACAGAGCAATTCTCAATTACAGCACGTTATTTTTCAGCACGGTCACCAGCATTAGCTGTGCGTTTTGCCAGCGATGAACGAGAGCCTGCATGCTGCTCTTGTAAGATCTGCACCAGTGGAGATGGCATACCAAAGCAGCCCTTTGCCTTTAGCATCCCAGGCAATTCTGCTTGTGCTTTTTGTAATGGATCCGAGGCTGTCTGTCTCTCCCCTGAATCCTTTTACCAAAGAATAGTTGGCCCAGTATTAGGTGATAAACAGGGCATGCGTGTAAATCCAGAGGCTGGGAACTGATAGGTGATGCCAGTGGAGCAGCACAAGTTGGTAGTGGGGAATTGAGAGAGTTTGCTGCAATTTGAGGCAGCAAGGATTGCAGGAGGGCATGTAAGGACACTTGCTGTTACTGATATGTTGTTCTCTCTAGAATCAGAGCTGTGTGGTTTGCAGTGGAAAAAATAAAATAGCATGTCAGCGTCGGATGCAGATGTGCTTCACAAGTCACAACGAAACTAGCTGGCTGGCCTTACAATTCATTTATCAAAGCATTTCCAGTTCCCATTTTGAGGCTAGAGGCTTATTTAAGTATCATTTCAGGAACATTTAGTGATTCTTAAATTGTATTTTTTCCGTTCCTTTTTTTTTCTTTTTTCTTTTTTTTTTTTTTTTTTTTTTGAGTCTTGAGTGACTTATTTCAGAAGCACTGAGTACCCTGGAGCCTATTGGATACTGGATGTTATTGTTGGATGTTTGAAAAGAGTTGGCTTTTTCTGCAGTAAACACGAAGTTGCTGATTTGTGTCCTGGAAAACCGCAGAGAGGTTGACTCAAAGGATCAGTGCTCAGCTCACCACCTGGAGATGCTGTAATACTAATTATTATTTGAATATTACTGTTAATGGATTATTGCATGGAGCACTGTGCCCGTTTCTAGGGTTTGATGTGGCTGTGTAGCTCTGCAAAGTAAATAGATAAGGATCGTTTGTTTGAAGTGCTGCCACGGGTCGTGGTCTGACTGGTGGCTGTGATCAGATGAGAAGCTGGATCTGCCTTTCACTCTGTGTAACGTGGCCATAAGGAAATTGGGAAAATCAAGGCAGATGTTGCTCCTCACGTTTGTATTTTCTCCCTTCCAGCAGATTTTGCAGCGTTGTGACAGAGAACCCAGATGCCTTTTTGTGTAGTTTGGGATTTGCCTGCCAGACAAAAGCAGAAAAAAGGCTACATATGAAGCACAGGGACTATAAGAGGAGAAAGAAAAGAGATATGAAGAGATATGAGGAAAATACTGTCTGAAAGAATAAGGCAAGGAAAACAGACTTAGACAAAGCTTATTGGAAATAAAAAATCCCAAGCCTTAGAAATGGTTTGCAGTTTTAATGTTCCGGCTGACCTCTGTGCTCTCTGCCTGCCCGCGGCTCCAGGCCTGCCTGCATCAAGGGCCCTGTGTTTCTTTGGTGCTTGTGGGATTTGTGCCCGGCACAGAGAATTTGTGTGAGCTAATAATGTAAGCCATGTTGTCATAGGGATACTGAGCCGTGGGAGGGGAAATTAGCTTATAAAATACAGGTTGGCAGGGAAAACGTTTAGCCAAAGACCTTTCTCTGTTGATGTGGTCCATGCTTTGAACATGGAGTGTGACTCTAAATGAAAAGCTTGAGTAGAACAGGCGTACAAAAAAGAACAAGTGGCTGTGCCACGTGCACGCTATTGCCAAACAAAGAACTTCAAAGTTGATGACAAAGCTGTATGCAGGCTGGCATGATGAAATCTCAAGCGAGACAAACACGGCTTCCTTTTCATTTATAGTTTAAGGCCCGTGATCTTTCAGAGTTCCTAAAGAGCTTGACAAAGCTGAGTCAAGTTTTTAGGAGACTTTGATTGAGTTGTAGTTTCTGATGGAAACTGTGCAAAAAGAATGAGCCTTCTTGCCAAAGCAGATAGAAGTTATGGCTTTGGCTGTGTTACATTGTAAGTTTGGAAGTTAGTCTAAACTTAAAGCAAAATGAAACTCGGATTTCTGGCCAACAGAAGAAAAAAGCCACGAGGAGCCACAGCTTTTTTTCTTTTGGGGGCCAGTCTGTGGGTTTGTGGTGGTGTTTTTTCTGCTTGTCTGCTTCTTTTGTTGTTTACCAGATTGCGGTAAATGAAAACGGACTACAGATTCTGTTGTGCTGCTTTGTTTTCTTGTTAACAAACATCTGGAAACGCAGCCTGTATAATAAATAGGTCTTGGCAATTGTGTTTTTTTCCTCTCTGCAATATCCGTCTTGGGACTGGTTACGTTAACTCTGGCACTGCTCTAGAGGAGGAAATCAACTGGCCTTGTGTTTCCTATTGCAGATGTTGTCCTGGAGAAAGCCATGCATAAGTGCATTCTGAAGCCATTGAAGGGCCACATAGAAGCGATGCTGAAAGAGTTTCATACTGCAGATGGATCTTGGAAACAGCTAAAGGAAAACCTGCAGCTGGTACGGCAGAGGAATCCTCAGGAACTGGGCGTGTTTGTTCCGACACCAGATTTTGTGGATGTTGAGAAGATTAAAGTCAAGTTCATGACCATGCAGAAAATGTACTCGCCTGAAAAGAAAGTCATGCTGCTGCTGAGAGTTTGCAAATTGATTTACACAGTTATGGAGAATAACTCAGGTATGGTGCTTCTCGTGGTTCAAGCTCACTGAGCTCCAAATCTGGAGTTGTGTTTTAATGCAGGAAAGACAGTGCAGGGTGTTACCAATAATACATCTTGTCCTAGAGCTCTCAGAGTGTGTCACCTTGCCTTCTTGAGAGGGACTCTTCCTCTCCTTTTCTTTCCTGTTATCTCTGATGCATCTGGCAGCACGCCTGCAGATTCAGTGTGAAGTAGGCTTGTGAAGCAGCTTAAAATAATTAAATAGAAATCTTTTGCTTAACTGTAGACTTCTGGAACTGCCAGAAAGGCTGTCCTGTGTGTGAGCACTGAGTTCAACACTGAGTCTAAGTGAGCATTCGTCGGGAAAGTTGTAAGTGAGGGTGCACCCAATATTTCAGTGTAGTAATTAAATGCAGCGTGCAATAAAACAACTACAGTGTGCGGGAAAACAACTGCAAGAGTGCTGTGTTATTGCATAGGTGCTACTCTGTCACCTGGAGACCTTACAGTACATGGTTGGGGTAGGTCATGAGTTAAGGTGAGCAGTGCTG
Source organism: Perdix hodgsoniae (assembly GCA_035772895.1). NCBI lineage: Eukaryota > Metazoa > Chordata > Aves > Galliformes > Phasianidae > Perdix > Perdix hodgsoniae. The sequence continues at coordinate 28,976,724 of JAPSGF010000007.1, forward strand.
CTCGTAGGGTAGCTTTTCCCTGAGCAAATAAAAGCTGCTGGTGTTGGTAGGCAGTTTGCTTTCAAAGCGGACGTCGAATCTGAAGCTGGGCCTAGTGCTGATCAAAGTGCCTTTAAGTCTGAAGTGCATTTATGTCCAAGGTCCTGCCCAACTTACATTCTTTGCAAACTTCTGCATTTTAAAATGCATCTGGGAATTTTGGCCTGAAGTGCTGCAGCTGTTACCACGTTGTGCAAGGCGTTTCCAACACACAGAAGAGAACTGCGAAGAGACTGCTGCTGGCTAACTCTTGCTCAGCCAGTTGTGCCTGTTAACCTCTGCTGCCTGTGCTCTCAGCCAGTTACCTTCCATACTTGGAGGATATGCTTTAGCTGGTTTAACTTTATATCAGCCTTTAGGTCATCTGCAGTTTCACCAAAGAATAAGGTGTGACTCCTGCTTTTGCTGGTTTCAAGTGGCCTTTATGCCAGTTCTGCAGTGAACACACTTCAGCCAAGTCTAGGGCTTTGGCCCCATCAACTTTTCTAAGCAAAGGTTAAATGCAGTGAAAGTGGCAGGAGGGCAGAAAGATGTTGGTACAGCACAATCTGAACTGATGCCAAGCTGAGCCCAGTCTTTACATCCTCTGGCATGCTTCAAGGCACGTGTCATCAGATTTGTGTTTGTTGAAGTATGGGATCACGTGGGTGTTGGTCTCCTGTCTGTTGAGTGCCAGATGACATTCTCTTTGCCACACATTGATAACAGAAGACTGCAGAGTAATACAGTCATTGATCAGAAAGGTAGCTAAGTAGTGCTTTATGTTCAAGTGACGAAACTGAGAAAAAGGTGTGGTTTGCGTATCACTGCTCATTTCCTTCACCACAGGGAGGCTGTATGGAGCTGATGACTTCTTGCCTGTGTTAACATATGTATTAGCTCAGTGTGACATGCTGGAGCTGGATACTGAAATTGAGTACATGATGGAATTGCTGGATCCATCTTTGCTGCATGGAGAAGGTAACGTTTGTTTATTTTTTTATTAGAACTGAGTAAAGGGCACGGGAAGGGAGACTTTGCATCACTATGCAGTGTCTTTACCTCATTCAAGTAGGAATACTTTCAAGGGAAATCCCAATGCCAGTGATGCCAGTAGCATCATTTAAGTAAGAGTCGGTTAGTTTGCAACATATAAGCTTGAGTGGCCAAGGAGGTCTACTGGTATATATGACCTTATGAGGGAAGATCTTGGTTCTGGACAAGAAGGAGGAGGCATCCTGACTTGGCAAGCAAGCACATGCACTGTGCAGGTGCCAAGTGTGTTTATCCTTCAATGCTTGACAATATCCCAAGGGTATTTATAGGGCTGCAGCTTTCAGTTAAGTTGTGACACGTAATGGAGATTGGCTTAGGCACTCAGTAAAAACTTCTTGGAGAAATCTTTGCCAGGTCAGTGCCTTTGAGAACATATTCCCTTCAATGATCTTTGCTTCTTGCCAATATTTGTTTCACACAAAGTTTTTTTAGCCCTAGGAATGTGTTTCCTAAGGTACACTCGATTGGCTGAAATCTGCTGGAGGAAGGGAAATCTCCCTTCTGCTTTCCTGATGATGTTTTTGACAAACAGGTATTCTGCAAGCCTTTGATAGGCCACAGAATCTGTCATTTTATGAGGAAGTGTAAAGGTTCTTCAGACCAAACTCAGCTGTGATTTTATGTATGTGTATTTGTTGCACATCCCTGCTGTCTTGCAGCAATTTCATTAAGCCATATCCTCCTACATGATGTTATGCATAGAAGAGCCTTGTTGGGATTCCTTTAAGTGTGTTCACTGTGTGTCTTTGCCTGGAAAGTACTTGAGATATGAAACTGTAGATCACAAACGTGTTTACATTTACTGAACTTCTTACTGATTTAACTTTTTTAATTCAACAAAATAGTCCAGCCATTGTTCAGCTCTGTCTTCAGCGCCAGCTGAAGATCTGTGCTGTACAGGAAAAATTGTTTAATGCTTTGGGGTTTTGCAGTTTAATGTATTGTCCGCTTTGGCTCATAGGTCTTGTGTGTATAAAAGTTACTGCAAAACTAAAGGCCAAGAGTCTGCTATTTGAAACCAGGGCCTTATTTCTAAAAAATAGATCAAACTCCGATGTGTTTCCTGGGTGTGCAACAAACTCTGTCATTACTTTATTGGTTTATGTTCCTGAACAGTGGGTAGATTCTTTCGTTTTGATTAAGCAGTTGACAGATGTTTGTCATCAGTTCTTGAAGCTTGGGAGGATAGTAAGTCCCTTAAGCAACCAGCTGTCCCCAGTGCCAGTGGGTCAAGAGCTAGATATTGTTTCACTGCTTGATAATGTGGACCGTGTCTGACTAGTACATCTCTCTTAACAACTAGGAACATACTGTTCAATATTTAGCAGGCTAATGAGCTGTTTTTATGTATTATTATTTTGACAGTAGAATACAGAGACTATCACATACTAGGAATTGTGTTTGTAGTATTGTATTTGTGACTGCTCTGAGAAGTTCTTCCCTGGCTGTCCTTCACAGGAGGCTATTACTTGACAAGCGCCTACGGAGCACTTTCCCTTATCAAGAATTTCCAGGAAGAACAAGCTGCCAGACTGCTAAGTTCAGAAGCCAGAGATACTCTCAGGCAGTGGCACAAAAGGAGGACGACTAACAGGACGATACCTTCAGTTGATGATTTTCAGGTAGAGCTCAGGGCTTAAGCAGAAAAGCCAGGAATAATTGCTATGTTGGAAATCCCCATTTGAGAGTTATGATTTGTTATGATTGCCCTGGGGTGATGAGGTAACTGGGTTGAAGTGGTGCTGAGAATAGGGCTGGCAAATTTTCCTCAATTCTGAAGTCTTTGTACTTTATAACAGGGTTTAATTACGATGTCTGGAAAAAGTACCAAATATGTTTTTCCCAACCACCCTTCTATTTGAGTCACTCAGAGCATGGACAAACTGAATCATATCTCAATTTAACTGTTTCTGTATGTTCTACTGCTAAAAAGAGCAGATCTGGAACTCCCGTGGTACGTGAATCAGCACAGCTCCCCAGTAGCTCGTGGTGGCATACAGCAGGTGGCAGAGTGGAGAGGTGGGAGAGTAGTTGTCTACGGTTTTAAAGTCAGCGCAAGGAGTAGTGTGCTATAACTTGGATGTCTTCATGTTTGTTTCTTCATTTCTTACTGCTCTTTCAGAGTAGGTCAGTAACTTCAACTGAAGAATAACAAAAGTTGCAATTAACTCGTCTTTAAAAATCAGGCCTGCTTATTTTTCCACATAAAGCCGTGGGATTGTGTGGACTGAAGAGAGGAAGATGATGTACTCAAGAAGGATTAATTTCTTCATTTCAATTGTTTGTGGTTCACTGCACAAAGTTTCTAGTGACAACCATCAATTATTTGTGACATATTTAAGCCCTTGAGAAGTGAAGGTGTGGGGTAATCCAGAAGGTAATGAAACCTTTCAGCTCAGGCTGCTTCTGCGTTATCAGAGTGCATATAAAGAACTACAGATCAACACTGAACAGGAAGGAACTGAGAAAAGAAGCGGTCTTGTGCAATTTGTGTCTTAAGAGGAGAGCTGATCAACAGAAATACCAAACTACAGCCAGTGCACAAAGTTAGTCCATCTTACTGGGATCCGTTCTTTATTGTGCTTACCTGTATTAAGGAGGAGTCTCAGCCAACTTGAATCTGATGTTCTTTCTTACAAAACACTGCATCGTAGGAAAATCCACTTCCTGGGGTCTCTGCTGGATGCCTAAATTGCAGAAGATTCTTTGGGCAGGATCTTGCGTTCCATTTACTCTTTCCTTCCTCAGCAAGTCAACTTCAGCCAACCTAACCGTACAGCTGGATGCTGTGCTGGGTCTGGGAGGATGCAGGGGTTAGGAGAAGAACTGGCACTGAAGTTCTGCAGTGCTTTTTCTGTTGTCTCTTTTAAAAGAGAGCCTCAGAATGCCACTTTTCCTTTTTCTTTCTCATCATCCTACAGTCCTTGAATTAAAGTACCTTTCCTGTGACAAAAGCATAAAGTGACTTCAGCTCAACGAATTCTTCTCCCGTCGAACCAAGATGTGCTCACTGTGCTTCTGCACTGCAGCCTAGTGAAACGCCAAGACCTTCATTCTCCATTCCTCAAAGGGTCATCAAAAGCAAAAATCCCATATGTTGATGAGGATTAAACACAACTTCTTAATACTGCATAACACTGAGTTACGGGCTACCTTTGGCCTCTTCTTGGAGCACTCCTACCTGCATGAATGCACATGCATTTAAAAACACACCTACTGTACGTTAACTACATTAGAAATCAAAACTGAAGTGTGCAGTGCTGCTTTTTTTCTCCCTACTTCTTCAGGTTTGGCATGCTGGTTTTATTTAGCATACAGACAGATAACAGCTCACTCAACAAGCAGGTCTTTCTCACTTTCCTAGTTTGCTTTAGACAGTCTTCAATTCTAGTTCATTTCTTTTTTAATAAAGGTGACATGATGTGTTATGTCGGACTTGTGGGGTTCTGTCAGTTTCAGTAGAGGAAACAAGTTTGAGCTTTTGCCTCAAGATCATCTAAATTTACTCAAATGCAGCAGAGTGATTTTTTTCTTTCTGCAGCATCCCTTTGTGCTTCTTTGGAGAAGGGAAACACTGTCTCACAAAATTTGTCATATCAGACTCAGACACTGATAAACTCGACGAAAATGTCCTGTGTGAGGCTGGGTTACCTTGTGCATGCTACAGCATCAGAGGGCAAAGAGATGCTTATCATGTCGTAGCTCGTGGACCAACATCCTTGTTTTCTTGAAATTAGCTGAGGCTCTTTTTCTGCTTCTGACTAACATATTGCATGAAGTTTCTGGTTTTTTGTAGTGATCCAGCAGTGGCATCAGCAGCATCTCTTGGATGTGCTGTCTCAGATACTTATTTTGCTTTTCAGCATTTTGTTTCCTGTTAAAGCCTAATGTGAAGTCCTATTAAAATCACTGGGACTTTCCATAGGTCTTTAGGGCTGTATCTGTTCACTCCTAATTGCAGAGCTAGAATGCAAAGCAAGGAAAGGGGGATGTTGGCTTGCTGAGTTTCAGTAATGCCCAGCTGCAGATTTGCCAGTTTCAACACCAACATTGCAATTCACAAGGTGGTCAGAATTTACAGGAACCAGTGGTGTGTTTCACAACTAGAACACAAGGATGTTTGGTCGTTCATTGCTGACTCTTGAATTTTCAGAGGATGTTTTGTTTTCTTTTGGTGCCCTTTTTTTTTTTCCTTCTGACACCTGTTTTCTCATCCAACAGAACTACCTTCGAGTTGCATTCCAGGAAGTTAACAGTGGATGCACAGGAAAGACCTTACTAGTAAGACCGTATATCACTACAGAAGATGTGTGCCAGCTATGTGCTGAGAAGTTTAAAGTGGACAACCCAAAAGAATATAGCCTCTTCCTTTTTATTGATGACACCTGGCAGCAACTGACAGAAGATACCTACCCACAGAAGATAAAGGCTGAGCTGCACAGCCGTCCGCAGCCCCAGGTCTTTCACTTCGTCTACAAGCGCGTTAACAGTGATCCTTACAGTGCCATTTTTCAGAAGGACGACTCTGCCTCTTAAAGCCCAGCAATTGACAGTTTAACTTCTGTTTGAAGCTTACCTGCTGAAAATAACCCTGTTAGCTCCCAGCCTTAGGAGCTGAAACAGTCTATGCAGGTTTCAAACCGTAAATGCCTAGTGAAATGTGTGCAGACACATCTAGTGTTGCTTAGAAGAAACGATAATACATGTAACCATGCCTATGGCTAGTTGTGCAGAATATTCCACCTGAGCGTTTGAGTGAGCAGCCCGTGAAGCTGAATTTCTTGTACCACAGACTTGCCTGAAACGAAACACATTATACCGAGGCCCTCTGCAGTTCTTTCTGCTGTAGTGTGCCAAAATCTATTTTCTTACACTCATCCTTTAGCCAAATGTCACTTTGATTTAAATATATGTATGGTAGGTAATTTCTTCAGTAAACTCTCTGGTGTGTGCTCAGTTTCACCAGCGTGAGTTGGACAAGATTGTCCGATGCAGGGCATCAGTTAGCTCCTTACCTGGATGATTGCATCCTTTTCTAATTTTTTTTATTACAGAAAAGCTCCATGTTTTTATATATATTTCCTAGAAATTTTATAGCAGTTGCAGGTAAACTGTCAGGGTTGTTTTTTAAAATATTTTTTTAACTATAAAATATTCTATAATTATGCATGTGATTTTAACACTTAATATACAAGAATAAATCTCTTGCTGGTTTTAGAGTATTACATTAAAAGTCTTTTTGGTTTCTCTTCTTTTCCTGTTCCAGAAGAGTTTATGACATTTCTGTTATGTGTAAGACGATTGTAACATTGGCACTGCTGATTTCAGTGCCCTTATCAGAACTCTAGGTACTGTTATCTGCATTGTTGTTCATATGCATTGTTTTAGTTAGAACTGGGTGGTTGGAAGGGGAAGTTGAAAAAAGAGGATGTAGAGAAGGGGCAGAGAACGAATTTAAGAACCGAATTTGGGATTAAAATGTATCAGTCTGCTGGTTCAGGCTCCTTGCAGCAAATGAGCAAAGGTTGGCAAGGAACTTACGTGTAAACTTCTTTGTAGATTTGCAGAGGAATTTGCCAGCACCCAGCACCTATCCCAGATACTGCTGGTGTTAGCAGAGGATTAGATGTATCAGTACAGTGAATGAGAACACTAACCATTTTGTACAGTCTGTCAGCACCATCAAAATGTGTTTTGGACTGAAGAGTATGTTGTAGCATTTTGTGACTCTTAAGTAACTCAGTAGGTGACATGTGAAGGTCAGAGTCCTTACGTATACAGAGATAAAATGGTATTGAACACGTGTGTTCTGTAGACTTGTGCAAGATAGCTGGTGCTGTGGGTGATGCTGTGGGTCCTCCTGAAGTCAGGTAGGGCTGGCTTTGTTGTTTTTGGTTTTTTTTTTTCCTACAGAGACATGGAGTTTTCTCCAGGTCCTGGGTGGGCGGATGATTGCAGAAATACATCACAACACATGTATTGTACATACAGAGATCTGTAGCATTTTTAATGTTAGTTTGCCATGTATTTGAAACCCCTGGCACATGTTTGTATTTCATTTTGTAAAAGGCAAATGGTGAATTTTGCACATAATACATTGTAATACTGAATATAATTTCAGATGTTGCGTGCTGTGATTTTTATAATTTGTTTTCGTTTTTAGAAATGGTTCACACTTCTGAATGTTTTGTGTTGTGCTGTTGCTCCTTTTCCAAGTCTTCACCAAGGGAGGATGCAATAAGTAAATATTGTGCTACATAAAATAGTTTGTGAGGATCTTGATGCATGAAGTAATTTTGCTTAAGACCAAAACAGAAGGGTAATTGTGATGTTAGCAGCAGTGATACTCTTGAGGCTTGATATCAGTTAACTGATTCTTTCTCCTTTTTCAGTATATGGTATTAACTTGTGTATCACCACTGTGTTAATTATACAAGTAACATGCATAGGGAGAGATTTAAAGCTGATGGTTCCAAGATTGAGCCAGTCATTCCATGTAATATGCTTGACTTGAAGAGCGCAGACAGCTTGATTGCTGAACCATGTGTAGCGAAGTTAGACTGATATTCACTGCTGAAGAAATCTCTCCTATTTCCATGCGATGGCAGGTCTGTTAAGGGAAGGAAGGGTGGGGGCAGAGATGGAAAGTATTGAGAAACTTGAAATTTGAGGCATGAAACTAAGGAAAGCAAAGAGGGTAAAAATGGAAATGCGTGCTTAGACCACATCAAGATGATTCCACTGTCTCATCTTGTGCAATTGTCTTTTGAACGGTAGGACAATTCCCTTGGCTGTGAATTGATTTTCTGTGAAGCACTTCTTGCTTTTTGTAATGCCAGGAAACAGATGATACCAAAACTCTGGAATGACTTTGGACTTGTAAAAATAATCTTTTCCATCTCTTCTCAGAGTTGGATGTTCTGAATATTGAGAAATAGAAAAAGCTTTTGTTTGGTTTTTATTTTTTGCTGCTGCTTATCTATCATAGGGAAGTAATGGAAAAGGCAAAAGAAATAAAGCAGAAATAATCACTAAATTGTGCTAGTAAGAGCCTTAACAGAAAAGCTAACACTTTAGATATATTTAAATTCACATTAGATGTGAATTCATTTATATATTGAAAAATAAAATGCCACCTGCAGCAGCCTGAGTCAAATCTAGCTTGCTGTTAATTTCCTTTTCTTTCTGTTCTTTTCTTGCTTTTTAATCCTGAAGGCTGTAATCTTCCATAAACCTCAGCCTTCTGTGCCAGTTGTAGCTGGCATGTACAGCACATGCATTGTTCCAGTGTTACATACTGAGCTGGGGGCATGGAGCAGGAAATAGGAATGTACGTCTGTGAGCTAATGCTCACTTCCATCATGAAGAAGCAACTTTTCTAGAACCCCCTGCCAAAACAACACTCTTTCTATGGTAGGTAGATGTTAATGTCACCGTTGGTCCTGTTATTGTTTAGCAGCTCTATCCATTCTACTTGAAAATTTGCAGGTAATATGGTGACTGAAAATGGACTTGCAGATATATATGAAAAAATTGTTTTTTTTTTTTCTTGCAATTTTGAAACATGTTCTCAAAATCCTTTATCAAAAGGAGAAGCACAGCTGCATACTTCTTGTTGTTCACAGGACTGTGCTTAGCCAATGTATGGAAAAGCACAGTTATTTGCCATCGCTTGAGTTTGCACTATCCTGCACCCTCCCACTGCCCTGGTTTCAGCTCAGATGGTGCCCATTACACACCAGCGTATGGTTGTTGCTGAGCAATGGGTGGTGTGGCTGGGGCCAGGCTGGGCTGCTCGGTGAGTCTCAGCTGCCACCATGATGTCACGAGATGGGGGGTGGCCATAGGATGGGCTGGGCTGGGCCAGGCCACAGGTTGAAAACGTCTGGTCTGTGTAACTGATAAAGATGTTGAAGAGTGCTGATCCCAAGAGAGAGCCATAGGGGACATCACTTGTCACTGGCCTCCACCTGGAAAGAGCCATTGACCACAACCCCTTGGCTGCAACAAACATTCTTATCTGTGAAATAGTCCACCCTTCAAACCCATGTCTCTCCGATTTAGAGATAAAGTGAGTTCCATGTCAGAAGCCTTCCACAGGTGGAGGACAGCAGTTGTCCTTCCTTTGTCTACCTATGCCATCGCTCTACCATAGATGAGACTGGTAAGGCACAATCTGCCCTTGATGAAGCTATGCTGTCTGTCTCAGATCATCTCCTCATGTCGCATGTGCGTTAATGTGTTTTCCAAGAGAACCTGTTTGTGATCCTCCTAGGTAGAGGCCAGTAGTTCCGGAGATCCTCCTTTCTCCCATTCTTGAAAACAGAAATGGTTTCTCTTTCTTTAGTCACCATGGACTTAATCAGACACCCATTATTTCTCAAATACGATGAAGTGCAGCTCAGCAACCACATCCCTTGGGACCCCAGGCTGTACATCATCTAACCCTGTAGACTTCTACACCTTCAGTCTTGTGAGGCAGTCTCAGACTTGCTCTTTCATTACTTGTTTTTTGTTACGGTGCTGGGGTGTTTTGTTGTTGTTGCTCTTTTTCTTCAGAGTGGATTTCTCATTCATTTTGAAATCATCAAATCAAGCTGCAAATCAAATCAAGAAAATACATGAAAGCAACTAGGCTACAGTGTGTAGTGGACAGTGCTAGAGCACTAAGCTAGGAATGGGCAGATGAAGATGCTTGTAAGTCCTTGTTCTGCCTCAAGTTGAATGGAAACGTTCTGACGTTGAGCATTCCAGAGTTCTTGTATGTTTTTTTTTTTAATGTGGTAAAAGTTCAGATGGCTGCTGATGAATGCGATTGTTTTGTATTTTTTTTTTTTTTACTCCCTCGTGTTTCTTGCTGAAAATAATAGCAGTTAAAACTTAATTGTGCATCTTGTGGTGTCTGTGGTGAGCTGCCAGACGGGAGTAAGCATGTACAAAGATGTTTTATTCTTTAAGATTAAATAACATGCAGTTACTTATCTAATTTTCCCTTCCAAAGAACGCTCCTGCCAAGCACCTGAGCTTTTTGTCAATAAGGAATTACTGTGCTTTCTTATTTCTTCCCACTCCCTCTTTTGTTTTCTTTTCAAGACTGCTGTCAAGAGAGAAACTTTTGTTTTAGATGTTTTTAGATTAAAACTTTAGTGCTATTAATGGTCAACAGTGACTGAGAATTGGGTAATGTTTACAGTTTAAAGGGTAAACAACTTGAAAAATTCAAGTGTGTTAATGTTACTCTCTTAACCAAATTGAAGTACTAGCTGTTTCTAGGATGTAGGATTTCCAAATAACCTACAAAACAGAAGTCTGCCCTCCTTGGCACCAGGTAGGTGCTTTGAAACTGGGGAGGATGCATAAATGGAAACATTTTTTCCTTGGAAAGATGTGGGTATTGCCTGTATTGAATCAACATGCATGTAGAATCCTTTCATCAAGTGCACTTTATACTAAAGCATGATGTTCTCTAATTCCTCACAGTTCTCTGTCACAGGTGGGTAAGAGGTGGACTGTCTAGCCTGACCTTGGCTGCCTCCAGGGATGGGCATCCGCTGCCTCTCTGTGCAACCACTGCCAGTGCCTCACCGCCCTTAGCGTAAAACTTACAGCCCATCTAAACCTCCCCTCTTTTAGTTAGAATCCACTTCCCCTTGTCCTACCACACCGACCCTGCTACGAAGCCTGTCGCCTTTCAGCGCGAGGGGCGGGGTCCGGCACCCTGCTGCCTCCCGCTGAGCGAAATGCGCTAAGGCGATCACTGGCCTCTGACGGCGGCCATGTTGGTTGTGGGTGTCGGCGGTTTCCGGGCGGCCATGTTGGTTGTGGGTGCCGGCGGTTTCCGGGCGGCCATGTTGGTTGTGGGTGCCGGCCGTTTCCGGGCGGCCATGTTGGTTGTGGGTATCTGTCAGCGGCTTCCGGGCGGCCATGTTGGCTGTGGGTGCCGGCTGTTTCCGGGCGGCCGTGTTGGCTGTGCAGATCGTGGGCTCCAGGTCGAAGTGCTACTACTGGTGCCACGTTTTGTTCTTCTCCCCAGAGCAGCACTGAGGTTCGGAGGACTACGTTGCTCAGAGCCCGGTCCAGCCTGATGTTGAATGTTTCCAGGGGAGCGGCTTTTCCCCTGTTTCCTCCAGCAGAGCCAGGAGGCCTGGTGTCTGGTCAAGGCCCGCCTGCCTTGGGGGCCCTCAGCAGCATGGGGAGCACCAAATACACACTGCTGCTGTCTGTGGCCTCTCTGGCTCAGCCCCAGCAATGCACCAAGAGCTGCCAATAGCATTTGTGCTGCTGGATGTAAGGAGGCAGGCAGTGATGGGGCTGGCCTGCACTCTGAGTGCCTTTACCATGGAATAAGGGCTCAGTTGGTCCACAGCATGAAGCCTTAAGGCAGTCTGATGGCCTGTGGACTGTTGATAGGAGAGCTGCGTTGAAATGTAACAGCTCGGCGTGTGTAAAAGTTACAAGTTGCCCTCTCCTGTGGGAGCAAGAGCCAAAACTGAAGCTGGAGAAGCTGACTGTGGAGGACCAAAGAAGGAAAGGCTGTTTCTTGTTGCCTCTGAACTAGCCCCTAACCTTTTGGAAGGCATTGTGCCAAGCAGGTGTAACAACTGTAGAGATCAGTGCAGTAGGAAAGGTGTTACAACAAAGGTGTGATGATGAACGGGCTGGCACAAGAGAAAGGTGCTGTAAAGGAAGGAAAGGTGCTTGTCTATATCAGAAGGATTCCAGGTTTGCAGGGGAGTGCTTCACCAAGGAGAAGATCTCTAGAAGAAGATCGTTCCTCAGTGTCAGTCTGCCCTTCAATGAGGTCCTAAGAGAGGTGCAGCCCTTCCAGTCACACACATGAATTGCCTTCACCTGCACTCCCAGGGCTGACCAGGTCCTTTTCCCAGGTGATAAATCGGTGGTTCAGGCTGTGACTCAGCAGTTCCCATTCAGCAGAAGAGGACCTCTGCTTCTGGGAGGATGGTAACCCAGAGATGTTAGCTGTAAGAGTAACCTTAAAAGCTAAAGGTCTAACTGTAAAATACTGAGCCTAAATCATGACCTATAAAATGCTAAAACTCTGAAATGCTACCCATGAAAAGCTAATGCAAGAAAGGAAACCCTAAAATGCTACCCCCAAGTTCTAACTGTAAAATGCTAACCCTAAAACACTAACTTCAAATGCAAGCCTTATAAAGTAGCTATAAAACCTAAAGTCTGCAAAGTGGATGCTAAAATACTAAGCTTAAAATGCTAATCCTAAAAGGCTAACTGTAACATGCTAACTTTAAGCCTAAAATTTCAACTCTAAAACCTTAATCTCAAACTACTAAGCTTAAAGGCTAAAAAATAATAATAATAATTTTTAAAAAAAACCTAAAAAGCTGATAATTAAATGCTTATTGTGAAACATAAGCTGTAAAACTTTAACCCAAAACTTCTAACCATAAAGAAACCCTTAAAAACACTACCTGTAAAATCTGAGTGCCAAAATGCTAAAACGTAACTCTAAAATGATGACCTTAAAACTGGGACTGCAAAACGTTAAAATGGAAATTCTAGGTCTCTATCTTTCCAATCTGGAGAGAGGAATATTGTGGGGGACCATGTTAATGGCCTTACTGAAGTCCAGCCGGATGACACCAGTGTCTCTTCCCTTGTTTACTGATGCAGTTACACCACAATAGAAGGCCATTAGGTTGGTCGGGCAGGGCCTGCCTTGGTGAAGCCGTGCAGGTTGTCCCATATCTCATCCCTCTCTTCCATGGGTCTTAGCATAGCTTCCAGGAAGATCTGCTCCGTCATCTCCTTCCTCACAGAAGTGAGGCTGTATCATCCTTCTTACCCTTCTTAAAAATAGATGCAACAATGCCTTTTCCTGTCGCCAGGGACTTCACCTCACTGCCTTGACTTCTCAGGTATTATAGAGAGTGACTACATCAGCAAATTCCCTCAGGATTCTGGAGTGCATCTCACCAGGACACACAGACTCGTGGATATTTGTGTTCCTCAGGCGGTTACAAACCTGATCTTCACTTACAGCAAAAGGCTTTCCCTAAAACATTAAGTCTAAAACTTTACAAACCTAACTCTAAAATGATAAACCTAAATGATAACTAAAAAGATGCTAAATCAACTTCTACATTTGTGTAACCCCAAATGATAAAAACACGATGAAACACTATGCATAAATGCAAACCCAAATACACTAACTGAAAAAGAGTTAACACTGACAAGTTAAATGTGAAATGCTAACGCTAACATTTGGGCTGTAAAACACTCTCAAAAACCAAACTTATAATGCTCTCCCTAAAACTGCAACCATAACACTCTAGTTCTAAAACACTGAACTCTTAACCCTAAAATGCTAACTCTAAACTGCTAACCCTCAGTGACCAACGCTATGCATAACCCTATGGTGCAAACTCTGGCTCTGAACTGTAATTGTTAAAAGCTTACTGTAAAAAGATAAGGCAAAAATGCTAACGGCGAGCGTAACCTCAAAAGCTGTACTCTGAGTGTAACTGTCAGTGGTAAAAATAGAATGTTAAGAATGTTAACCATAACAGTTAAGGCTTTAACTTTAATACATGCTAACCTTCAGTGCTCACTGTAAAACACAAATCCTCAAACGTTTACCCTAAAACGCTACCTGTAAAACACTCAAAGCAAACATGCTAGCCACAGTGCTGACCCTAGACTGCCAGCCTTGTAAGGATAAGTGTATGACCATAACCCTACAGTGCCAGTCCTAAATAGCTGTAAGGTACCAGAGCTCCTTATTCCTCTCTACAGCCTCCCACCAGCTCTGTGTAAATGTGTGGCGTGGACATTCTAGATCTACTGGGCAACAGCTGGAACGGTCCACCTTCCAAGCACTCTGCTCAGCTCAGTGTGCAGAGCATTGCAAGTGCTGCCAGCTGCTTTTTGTGCTCACAGGAAGTATCAGAAAGGTTAATGGTCTTCAAACATTAGCTCTCATGAGGTACACTCTGGTTCTTGGCACACACTGGGACTGTCAGGAAGGTGCATTTAAAGGCTTGATCTGAGAAGAGCTGGATTTAAATGAGAAAAGAGGATCCGGGCTGGCAGCTGGAAGAATTCCAAGAGAGCTGAGTCTGTTAGTCTGGCTCTTTTCAGTCTGACATCCCCTTGGCCGTACGAAGCTGCAAAATATTGCTGTGGGACTGGAGAGAGATGGCCAGCAACACCACATTCTTTTGCGTTTCAAAGTGGTTACCAGAGTAAAGTTTGTCAAAGTGTCCCTACTTCCACTGAGAAATGTTTAGGAAGCCAGTCACCAAAGCTGCAGTAATTAGGACATGAACAGCCACTGGAGAAATAACAGAAACTGCTACTTGGAAGGTTTTCAGGTCGCCCTGCTGAAGGTCAGAGAAGCGACCAGCAGATGATGTTATAATCTGGTGCTGGCTGGAAGGTGAGGTGAAGTTAGATTGTCATCTTTCTTTACAGCTGTACTTTTGGTTTTATTCCTTGCCACTTTCTCACTGCATTCATTGTGGCTTTCTCTGCTCTGTTACGCATTTTAGTAGCTTAGAGCACCTGCAGATGAGAAGTGTGGGGATGCTGGGTTTGGGTGGTGCATCAATACAGACTGATAATGTGAGTATACACAACGTAGGGAAATGAGGTGATCCGAGACAGCCAGCACAGCTTCAGCAAGGGCAGATCATGCCTGGCGAATCTGATGGCCTTCTACAATGGAGTGATTGCACTGGTGGACAACGGAGGAACAACTGATGTCATCAGCCTGGGCTTGTACAAGGCCTTAGACATGGTCCTGTGCCATATCCTTATTTCCAAATTGGAGAGAGATGGGTTTCAGGGCTAGACTGTTCAGTGGCTTAAGAGTGAGCTGGATGTCACAGCCAGAGGGCTGAGGTCCACGTCCAGGTGGAGGCTGGGAAGAAGTGGTGTCCTCAAAGGGTCCATCTTGGGGCCGGAGCTCAACATCTTTATCAGTGACACAGTGGGATCAAATACACCCTCAGTGAAATTGCTGATGACACCAAGTTGAATGGTGCAGTGGATACACTGAAAGGAAGGGGTGCCATCCAGGGGAACCTGGGCAGGCTTGGAAAGCGGGCCTGATCTTTGTTCCTCATTAATGCGTAGTGGTGGTGGTGCATTGAGGGAGAGGCTGGGCAGTGCTTTAGGCAATAACCTTTTCATTCCTTCAGGCTGCAGACAGGTCCTCGCTCAAGTTGGTTGAGGTAAAGAGACCATACTGTAAAAATAAGAACTTCCCGTGCAGCCAGTGAGAAACCTGAGCCGAGTCACCATCCAGGCAAGCTGACTGGAGGGGATGTGCAGAACAACAGGTACAATGGCTGGGAGAGTGAGGGGCTCCAGCTCTGCCCCTTGCTTTGAAGCTGCCTGTGTGCCCGGTGTTTCAGGCTGCAGGGATCAGCTCCTTCTCACCTGCGTTTCTGTGGGATGTGGTGGGTCAGTGCTATGTGCTGGAGGTTGTGCTGCCTTTGAGGAGGGCTAGGAGAAAGGTTGGAGGAGTGCCTGCAACGTTCCCAGTCTCTAAAGAGGCAGATTATTGTTGACAGCTCTTCACTGTGTTTTTACAAGGAGAGATTATCTTTCTGGGCAGGGATAATATGACAGTGGGCTGTCACACCGTTCTGCTTATGGGCATTAGCTACTGACTCGAGCTGTTTTGCTGGGACCGCACAGAGGAGACAAGCACATCCCACACAAGTTGTCAGCAGAGTATCAGAGGAAACAAGCTTGATGTTCATAGAGGTTTTTCTTCCCTCTGCAATGACCTGAGACTCAGGTGGAGGCTCACCATTCTGGGAGCTGAGGGAAAACCGTGTGAATTACAGGTACACCTTGAGTCTTGGCTCTGAGCACAGAGCTCTGTTGTGGGAGAAAGGGACTGTCTGTCCCCTTCCTGCTGGGCTGAAGGTGCCCGAGTGGTACGCAGATTCCTGTCACCATGGCTGAGTGTCTCTGAGACAAGTGCAGGAGGTGACACTGCTAGATCCCAGCAGCCATGGATTCTCTTCAGCTTTGGGAGGCATGAGGCACTCAAGCTGTGACTGGAGCTTAGAGATCCATTGCTGAGCATGTGGGACAGAAAGGAGCAGGGCTTGAGATGAAGGTGCTAAAATTAACTCCCGTGTTTTTCCCTAAAATGACTTTATTTACTTCTGCAGGAGAGAAGGTGAGGAACTCATCAGTCCTTGTTTACTGTCTGGTTTCAAATCTGGATGGCAGCGTGCTGAGATACTGTACAAAATCAAAGGGCAGAAGGCAGCTATAGGGCTTTATCACTCTCTTCCAATCTAGGCCAGCCAGTAGCAAATTAGATTATACACCTTCAGCCTCCTGGGGAGACTAAATTATGTCTGTTCTCTTCTGTCTGGCTTTCTTGATGCACTGTTATGGAGGTTCTGCAGCTCCTGCCACTCATGCTGTGGTGTGTCTGCTCAGTAACACAGAGCTGAGCACTCTGAGCCTCTTTCAGGGCACTTCTGCCTCAAATGGTGATGTTCATCCTGGGCTGTCACACATTTAATCTCAGCCTGAGGATGGTCTGAATTAACACTGGAAGGAAAGGGAAGTGTGTTATTTCAGTTCTCTATGAAGAGCACGTAAGAATTCATCAAGTGCTGTTGAGCAGAAGGAGGCTGTCTCCTTGCAGCTCCTACACAGATTGCATTTGTTTAATTTATCTGTGATACACCACGTGTCTCTGCATTGTTTTAGGTGAGCCTCCGTGTCAGTCTTGTTCTAACAAAGCAGCAAAGTCGCTCCACAAGAGAATGTATAAAGGGGAAGAAACGAAGGACTTGGATTTTCATGCTTTCCCTTGCTACGATGCTTGCTCAGCAGAGGTTGGTCTCATAAGCATGCTTCTTTTCATTTCATTTCACTTTAAGTGACAGATAGTGAAAGAAATGGCAGCGATGATACGGATTGTGATGCTGTGCTAAGCTGCCGTGGGTGCTGTGGTATGTGGGATAGGACCTCCAACTGCTACGAGCAGGCTTAGCCTCTTGTCAACCACTAAGGATGAGGTGCAGGACCACATCTAAGACCTTGCACCAGTCCTTCTGAGCTACATTTTGAGTGATCCCTGCCGAGAAAGACATTGCTTTCTAAGTACCAAGATACCAAGGTTGGTACCCCGGCAAGGTGGTGGAATTGCTGCATCGACTGAGAGAGGCCCACGAGTTTGGTACAGCGATGCATCTGGCAGCTTCTAGAGGTGGGTCAGAGGAAGGAGTAAGAACCACAGACGTGATTCGGCCGCAAAACGAGAAACGCTGAGCACAGCTCGGTGGACTTCACAGGTGTTTGTGCCTCGGCGGGGCAAAATGCCATTGCGCGGGGTGCCGGCTCCTGCGGCAGCTCTCGCTTTGCCCGATGTACGCCGTCGCGCTGAGCTGCGGACGCCCGGCCCCCTCCGTCCCCCCGGCCCCCTCCGTCCCCCCGGCCCCATCCCCGCCTCCCCTCGCTGGGGCAGCGCCGTCCTGGCCCCGCCCGGCAGAGGCGGAGCAGAGGCGCGGCTGCGGCGGAGCGGTGCGGCAGCGGCGGAGCGGTGCGGGGATGGCGGCGCCGCTGAGCGATGGGGAGAGGCGGAAACAGATCAGCGTGCGGGGCATCGCGGGGCTGGGCGACGTGGCGGAGGTGCGGAAGAGCTTCAACCGCCACCTTCACTTCACGCTGGTGAAGGACCGCAACGTCGCCACCCCCCGCGATTACTTCTTCGCCTTGGCGCACACGGTGCGGGACCACCTGGTGGGCCGCTGGATCCGCACCCAGCAGCACTACTACGAGCGGGACCCCAAGGTGAGCCGCGCCCGCCCCGCTTCTGCTGCGGGGAGAGCGGCCGGGAACGGGGAGCGCGCGTCGCTTTGGCCGCCTCGGGTGGGTTTGAAGCTTGCGTGTGAAGCTCTCGGCTCCCGGAGCGGCCGGCTCGGCGCCGCCTTGCTCAGAACGCCGGCCGCCGAGCCCGCAGCGGCAGGCTGACCCTCCCCTGCTGAGCGATGCCTCTGCCCGTGCCTCGGCAGGGGCGGAGAAGCGGTGGCTCTCGGCGCCAAAAACGGGCTGACCTGGTGAGCCGGTGGCCCGGCTGGCTGCTCTTCTCTCCGCTCAGAAAGTGCGAGAGCAGAGCTGGAAAATCGCCAGCAGGAAGGGGGCCGGCCTGCTGCCCGGGACGGGGAGCCACGGGTGGGGGTCCTCCGTCGTAGCAACTCCTGGTCAGCTTCAGTGCAGCATGAGAAAACGGAAAGCCCGGTGCAGGCATCGCCTCAGCTGAGCCCTAAAGATACGGCTCAGCATCCTAGGTAACTCGTGCCCGAAGTTAATTAGGGAAACACTTAACGAGCAACAAGATTTTTCTATAGAAGGCTGTTGGCAGGGAGATGTGCAGCAGGGAGCTGGCTAGCATCCCGTGCAAAGCTCCTTCTGACAAACAAGCTGTGGTGCGTGTGGTCCTGCACTGAGAGCGGGGTTGGGAAGGCATCCCTTGTGGGGAAAGCCTTTGGGCCTGCCTGTCGTTTTAAGGGATTTCAGTGGAACCCTTTGGGTGCAGCAGGTGATGAGTAGGCTTCCTCGAAGCCAGAGGGGATGTGCTGTGTGTGTCACGGCGTGTCTTTTTTTTGCCTCCCCAGCGTATTTATTACCTGTCCCTGGAGTTCTACATGGGTCGCACCCTGCAGAACACGATGGTGAACCTGGGCTTGCAGAACGCCTGTGATGAAGCCATTTATCAGGTGAAGTCTTGGGGTACTGTGGTCCCACATGCAGAACTAGTGAAACTTTTCCGCATGGAACATCTTTATTTCTCAGGGCTCTCTCCCAAAGGCACTTTATTTTGACTAAACAAAGAGAGGCTCGGCTCTCTGTTTGTGTTCTTCATCCTCCAAAGAAGGCCGTGAGGGGGCCTTATCACAGCATCGTTAGGGCTGGAAAAGACCACAAAGGTCATCGCATCATCCGGTCTGACCTTGGGGTGTCTTGAGAGCTGGAATAAAACATCCCTCAAACCACTTTTCCTGGGCTCCACATCCAGAAAGCAGCTCCCAGATAGCAGGAAATGCCACGGTGCCAACAGCTTTGCACCATTAGGAGGGGTGATGGCTCATGGTGGGAGGCGCTGAGAGAGGCTGGGCCAGAAGGGAGAGCTGAAGCACAGAGCCACCAAACCACAGTTCGAATGTGCAGGTAGACAAGGCAGCACAGCAGCACTGATGGAACAGCAAATCACCAGGAAGGAAGAAGGGGGGAGAAATTGCTTGATGCTTGATAGCATCGGATGAGTTTGAACTGGCAAAAGCACAGCCTGTGCTGAGTACCACTGAGTCAATCACAAAAGCCAGCCCATGTTTACTTAGGCTTGCAGCCATCTCTGCTGCAGGACAAGTAGCCTTTCTGACAGAATGTGAGTTTTTTGGGCTTTATCTCCCTTTTTGGGCTTTATTTCCCCTATACCACAGACTGATTCACGTTATGCTTTCTATTAGATGCTGGGCTCTGTCACCCTCTCCAAATGCTCCAATTGCTGATGAAATGCCCTGGCCAGCATGTTCCCTGCCAAGGGATGGGAAGGGACTTCCAGGGAGGGACCTAGCACTTGGTCTGAGGTGTCGTGCCTACGACAGGCTGCGCAGGCTGGCTTTACTCAGGGAGAGTCCTAATGTCCCTTTATGTGCTGTTTTGCACATGTTAATTGTCCAGATGTGGCAGTGAAGACTTCTCTTGCTTTAGCCTCCAAGTTGTGGAGGTTATGATGGCCAGCTCAGGTGGGAGGCCTGGCCCTCTGAGAAGTGCTGTCACACTTACTAAGCTGGACGCAGCCCCTGGGGAGGCTGTCAGCCCTTGTGTTGTTGGAGAAGGGGAGCCCAGGAAGTGCAGAAGATGATACAACCCCTTCCGTCCATGGACTCTGGCCCGGAAGTTTGACGTCCAGGTGATCAGGATGTGGGAATGGACAGAGCCTAACAGCAGCAGCTGCAACAACAGGCTGCAGAAATGGTTGTAACCTTTCTCAAGGTGGGCTGGTTGTAAGAAGAGGAGCAGTGCACGTAAGCAGGCAGTCCTTTGTGCATGGGCTGGCCTCCTGCCATCTCATCTACAATTCAGAGTTCAGTGGGAGGGCCTTGCAGCTTGAAGGGCTGCCAGGAGGCAAGTGTTTTGTTTGATGTTTCTAAGGAAACTTAGTTCATGGGAAAGCGATGTTTGATGATGAGCTGAATTGTTTTCCAGTTAATTAGGGTGCCCGGGGATCAGAAGCTGAAGCTGGTGAGATGTTTTGGAAGTAAGGGAGGGAAGGGGTTGCATAGAGAGAGCCCCGTATGGGTTGGTTTGGGATTTGTGTTTGCCCTTCTCAGAGAGCAGCATCAGAGTCTGGGGCCTGCATGCTGACGTGTTCTCCTGCGGCTCTTTCCCCAACAGCTGGGTTTGGACTTGGAGGAGCTGGAGGAAATTGAAGAAGATGCTGGGCTGGGCAATGGAGGCCTGGGCCGCCTGGCAGGTAACGTGGGGAGGGGGGAGCCCCATCAGGAGCACACGAGGACCAAGGGCAGCCTGAGCTGTGCCTTCCTTGTGAGGTGTCACAGCTTCAGCTCTGCTTCACCTCCTGCACCTGGGCCTGCCTGCTGCAGTAGGACAGCACACAGACCTTAGCCCATCTGTAGCCAGCATCCAGGAGGTGCCCTTGTGCCTGACGTGCTGAGCTGTGGCTGAAAGGGGCCCTCTGAAGCTTTGCTCCTCACCTCCCTGTAAAACCTCACACTTTGTGGAGGCACCCCAACAGCTCTCACATAGGCAAATTGTTGCTTTAATCTGCCTGTCACAAGGGACTGCTGGAGACATGCTGCCTGACACAGGAAGCACCAGAGCTGATATTTATCAGAGCTGCCCTGGGCTGATAGCTAGAAAGGTTTGCATTGAAAGAGACAGTGTTAATGAGGGGGTGAGTTGGGCATGCAGCTTAGCGCCAGCTGAGGGGTTCTCTGCCAGGTTCAGAAATGCTCAGCAGTGCTGCGTTTGGGTGCACTTGGGCAGGCTGTCACACAATTGCAGGGAGCAAGGGGTGAGGTTCCTGCAGTGTGATCGTGCCCTGCTCTTCCAGCTTGCTTCCTGGACTCCATGGCCACGCTGGGGCTGGCAGCATACGGATACGGCATCCGCTACGAGTTTGGCATCTTCAATCAGAAGATCGTCGACGGCTGGCAGGTACATCAGCCACCTGAGGTCACCCCTTCCACTTCTGTTCCCTGCTGTGATGGTCACCTGTGGACGTGGCTTGGCAAACTGCATATGCTGCCTTGGGCCGTCTGTGGCCTGCTCATTTTAGACCTGTAGTGCCAAACAGGCAGCTGCGTCCAACCATATGTGCTGAGCCTATGGCACTGGCTATAGGACGTGTCCAGTCACATTCATCCTCCACCAGACAAATACCAGCACCTGTGGGGTCCCTCAAGTCACTGTCAGCGAGGGCTTAACTGGGGATTGTCCCCTGTGGCATTAACAGTCATAGCCCCGTGTGAGTGAAAGTAGGCTGAAAAGCTGCCCAGAAGGAGTTATCCCAACTGCAGTGTCTGGAAATCATTTTCATTAGGAGAGTGCACTTCTGTGCATAAAGAACCATATTTTCCTATTTTCATTTTTCCTGTTTTCCAATTTTAATAGCTCTCCAGGTCAGAGAGGGTGAGAGGTGTAAGGGTTGTGTTTTCTTCCTTCTCCACAAAGAAGCTGTGATGCTAGGCCCTATAAATGACTTGCAGAAGGAAAAAAAAAACCAAAACATCCATGTTCACAATTTGTGACCAGGAACAGCACCAGTGGCCTCTAGGGTACCACATCCTGTACCATCAGACCACTCGAAAAGCCCTCCAAGCACTGCGTGCTGGAGACTGTGCAGTTTGCCTGGATGGGTTAGACCAGTACAGCTCTGCGAAGCCAAGAGAGCCAGGAGATTTATAGCAGCACAGATGCCGTCATCTGCATTTCAGAAAGCCTGGCTGTCTTCCAGAGGCACATCCATTTTGAAAGTCGGCTTATCACAGCTTTGCTTCTTAAACTGTCCACCTTGAGAGGCTTCACTTGAGACAGGAGCCATCACCTGAACCGCGTTTGCCTTTTGCAGGTGGAGGAGGCCGATGACTGGTTACGCTACGGCAATCCCTGGGAGAAAGCCCGCCCAGAGTACATGCTGCCTGTGCACTTCTACGGCCGCGTGGAGCACAGCCCTGAGGGCGTGAAGTGGGTGGACACTCAGGTAGGATGGGCTGGGATGGCATGGGGGGTGGGACGGAGCCCGTCCCCGTGCTAACTGGGGTCAGGCTTTGCTTCTCTCCTGCTCCAGCAAAGTGTGCTCTGCTGCCTTTGCAGTTTCACTTTCACTGGTTCTGACTGCAGCAGGATTGAAGGGGAAAGGAAACGGGGGCTGGGGGTGGCATTCAGTCACAGCTGTACATTCAGGACCAGTTGGGACATGCTGATTTGATCCTTGACATTTATGCTTTTCAAGTGTGCAATACGCATTAAGCAGTAGCACCAGGACGTAAAAGATTTGGGATGGTTTCTCTGGTGTGTGTTTGCATCAGCCATCCTTTGCATAGTAATTTCTGCTTTCACCGAGCCTTTCACTTACGAGTCTGAGCATTTAGGAGTTTGGTTTCCAGTATTAAACACAAATCAGATCTTCCAGGGTAAATCCTTGCATCCAGTCTTGCATGGG
Organism: Perdix hodgsoniae; assembly: GCA_035772895.1. Lineage (NCBI taxonomy): Eukaryota > Metazoa > Chordata > Aves > Galliformes > Phasianidae > Perdix > Perdix hodgsoniae. Next base: position 28,999,501 of record JAPSGF010000007.1, read on the forward strand.
TTTGTGCTGGAGGAGGACTGTATCCCTGGCTGCATGCGCAAACCCAGTGATTCTGCAGGTGGTTCTGGTGCTGCAGCGGGTGGAGATCAATCTCTTGGGGCAGCCATGGAGCAATCCAACATGTGTTCAGCTCCTGTGGTCAGAGCAAGTGTCTGTCTTTCCCATGCTGGCCTGATGAGTAGAATGCTGTCCAGAGGCCTTGTTCTGTGCTGCTGTAGAGAACAAATGCTTCTCCAGACACCCACATTCCCCTGCCTCAGGTTGAGGCGGGGCAGTGTCGCAATTACGGAGGTAATGCTGTGCTTCAGGAGCCACGTGTGCTGCTGCTTCATAAATGTGTTCCAGTCTCGCAGAGGAGGAAGGCAAGCTTTGAAGAGGCACAGGTTTATTAAAAGGATTGAAAAAGTTTTAGCGTCTCCTCTCCGAGCACTGCCCAGGGTGGAGGAAGAACGTTGCCTCTGGCTGTTTTCCCCTTCCAACCCCAGCACCAGGCAGGCATTTCAGCGATCCCAAGCTGTGAGCTGGGGAATGCTCCTTCTCACAGGGAAGTGAGGTTTTAACCAGCGCCACTGAAGGAACAAACTGGAAAGGCTCAAAAAGCTAAAGCTTTTTCCAAATGTAAAAAAAGCAGTCTTCCAAATATAGCACCATTCAGCTAATGGGATGCATGCCCCAGTCCCGTGGCTCAGACAGGGCAGGCTTTCTGCCTGCTTCCATGTTCGGAGCTGATAATATCAGCTTTGAGAGCCTGAGCTCTTGCTGCTTTTCTCCAGAGGGGGAGCATTGCTGATGCCAGCACAGAGAAGCAGTTCAAGGTCGACGTGTTGATCTGCCTGGATTTTTTCTGTCTTGTAAGCACAGAGGGCTCCTAGGCAGGATTCAGGTGGTGGAGTGTATCCTACCATATTCCAGGTGCCCTGGCACTACCCCAGCACAGGCAGCAGCACAGTGGCCAGCTGAGGATGCTTGCAGGGCTCTGGTGGGTAGCTGATAGGTGCTCCAGCTGGTATGGGAAAGTCAGCAGGCTGCTTGCAACTCTCTTTTGTTTAATTGATGAGCATGTAACTCGTTTCCAATGAAGCTCCAAACCTCTCCTGTTAATGCATTGCTAATAGATTCTGGAAGTGCCCTTGATTATAAACAAGTCTGTGAAGATCAGCAGCTGTGTTGTAGTGCAGGTGGGATCTCTAGCACAGCCAGTTGTTGTCTGTGTCCTCTGGATTCTTTCAGGAGAGATTTTCAACCATCTTCCGAGGCCAACATGCTGCTAAACAGAAGGGATTACTGTTCTTTTGCAGGTTGTCCTTGCTATGCCATATGACACGCCTGTGCCAGGATACAAGAACAACACTGTGAACACTATGAGGCTGTGGTCTGCAAAAGCACCCAATGACTTCAACCTCCAAGAGTGTAAGTGCTGTCCTGCTTTGTCCATCTCTCCTGGCTGCCTCCAAAACTCTGAGCACATGTCCATGGATCATGCAACCTCCAATCCACTTCCAGAGCCCTCGTGCACCTGTCCATCCTTCTTCCATCCCCATCACGATTGCCCCACTCTCAAAACCTGCTCTGTGTATTCCCCTAGTGATAGATCGAGTGCCAGTCTGTTCCCCAAATGAGCTGCAAACCCACAGCTGCCATGGAAGTTTGTTTCCATGCAGCAGAACCCCTCAGTGCTGAAGGAAGATGGCAGCACAGCTGACTTTATTCTCCCTCATAATTATGAGTTTCCTTTGGGTCTGCGTGTGACTTCTAGTGCATTTTTTTCAGGCTCTAATTGTAGTGCTGAAAAGCAGACGCTGGGCAACTAACAGTTGTTAGGCTGTATAGAAATGCAATGTTTTAGATAGGACCAATTTGATTCACTCTTCCTTAAGAGCACTGAGATGTGTCCAAGCAGCTCTGACACAAGAACTTGTGTGGGACACAGAGGACCAGGGGATCTGGCGCCTCTCAAGTCCTCATAATGTTTCCACAATTCCTGATTGGCAGTCACAAGTGGGGTTTCAGATGGGCCTTTTCTACTCTTTAGGAGTTGACTGACTGTGGTCTTTGTGCTTCTTTGCCCTGCACCATTCCTCCATGGTCCTTAAGCAAGGTGGCTGCTACACTCTTTCTTTCGTTGCCTTCTCTGACTGCTGTCTGTCTTCAGTTTCTTCTGTCCTTCCCAGTCCATACATCTCGAGAAAATGTGTGGAGATGCACCCTTGTCTATTTTTTCTCTCCTCTGCACTCTAAGGGAGCTTTCACGCATACATCCATTCCCATTCATATTTCATTAATATCAGCCTTAATGTTTGTGTTATAAACCTCTCTGTGAGAGAAGAGGGAAAGTACACTGTTGGGGTCCTGCCTGTATCTACAGCTGCTGCAGTGCTGTATTTCTCTCACTGCAGTCAATGTGGGTGACTACATCGAGGCGGTGCTGGACAGAAACCTGGCAGAAAACATATCCAGAGTCCTGTACCCAAACGACAATGTGAGTAAATCTCTTGCTTCTCTTTTCTGCTGCTTGGGATTGTCCTTCCTGTAGTTTTATCTTGAAAGCAAAGGAAAATTATGGCTACCTTATTTATTGTTCTGCTTTGAGGATTTTTAATGCAAATGGTTGGCTCTGTAATTCTCAATGAACAGACAGCTCTGCTGGCTCCAGAGAGTCTCTGCTGTCTGACAACATCTCGGAGCCTGGCCTTTATTGCATAGCTGCTGTCTTCCTTCCTTCAGTCTCAAGGCAGTTGCCAAATTACATGGTTTGCAAAAGTAAGTTGTCATTTCAGAGGAATCCATGAGAGGGCACTCGCTTCCAGCCCAGCTTAAGGGCCTTCTCGCAAGGAATAGTCCCAGGCTATGTGGTCTTTGTGTACCAGTTCCGAAAGGGGAGAGCCCTCAATATCCAGTCATGGAGTAGCATCTGTGTTGGAAGAGCTCACCTGCGCTTTACTCCCACACACTCATTTTTGTTGCCATTTTGAAATAGACCAGCATGATGTGTGGCGTGCGTGGATGGCAGGCAGCTGGTGCATCCATGGGTGACACTGGCTCCTGGCTATTGCTGGGAGTCCAAAATCCTTGGTCCAAAAGCCTTGTAAAGGGTCTTGCAGCAAGGAAAGGAGCTGTGCTCCTTGCAGCAAGGAAAGGAGCTGTCTGTCGGGTAGCACCGATGTGGCAGGTTCTGATGCCCTCTGGAGGCAGCTGAGAAGCAGCATGGGTTACATGCATTCAGCCTGACAAGATGCAGAAACACGTAAGGGAAGCTCATCAGATGGGAGCATCTCCAAGGGTTGGGCTGCCAAGTAGGGATGGCAGCTGCAGTGCTGATGTCTGTGCATCCCCCTACATCAGTTCTTTGAAGGCAAGGAGCTGCGGCTGAAGCAGGAGTACTTTGTGGTGGCTGCAACACTGCAAGACATCATCCGACGCTTTAAGTCTTCCAAATTTGGCTGTCAGGACCCCGTGAGAACAAGCTTTGAAACATTCCCCGATAAGGTGAGTCTGGGGCCTTCATGTTGTGAGGGAGCGCTCAGGACCAGGTGGGAGCAGGTGTATAGCTTGGGTTGGAACACAAAAATGATCTCTGGGCCCATTTTTCCAAGATTGGGGGAAAAAAGGGTACAACTTGGAGCCAAGATTGAGTAGCTCCAGTTTTGGGAGCTCTGTCTGTTTCTGGGGTGTGAGTGGGGTGGGTCTGTGAGCCCTAAGAAGAGACTGTAGTCTCACCCCCAGCCTGAGCCCATAGATGCTGTGCTGGGGCACAGTCAGAGCCCTGTCGCTGCCAGATCTGAGCTCAGTAAGTCTGTGTTGCAGGTGGCTATACAGCTAAATGACACCCACCCTGCCCTGTCCATCCCAGAGCTCATGCGAATCCTGGTGGATGTGGAGAAGGTGGACTGGGACAAGGTAAGCAGAGCTGCAAGGCGCATAGCATCTTCATCAGGGCTGAGAGCTGCAGTCCTGGCATTACATGGCGTTTTCTTCCCCTCCTGCCCTGGCACATGCATGTTAACTGCTGTCTGTACGCAGGCCTGGGAGATCACAAAACAGACCTGTGCATACACCAACCACACCGTGCTGCCTGAAGCCCTGGAACGCTGGCCAGTCTCCATGTTTGAAAAGCTGCTGCCACGTCACCTGGAGATCATCTATGCACTCAACCAAATGCATCTGGATGTAAGAGGCGGGGCTGGCTGTGGGCTGTGGGTCTTGCTCCAGCTGTCTTTTAGGATGGGAACGTTCCAGCCTCTACAGCTGGGTCACTGATGCCCCTGTCTCTGCCTGCCTGCAGCGTGTAGCAGCTCTCTACCCAGGGGACGTTGACCGTCTCCGAAGGATGTCAGTGATCGAGGAAGGAGACTGCAAGCGTATCAACATGGCACACCTCTGTGTGATCGGCTCTCACGCTGTTAATGGTGTGGCCCGCATCCACTCTGACATCGTGAAGAACACAGTGTGAGTTGGGGGACACCCACCGCGTGCACAGACCTCTGATCTCCACTCATGGAGCTCTGCCTGCAAGTGTGGGGTTCTGGCTGGAGCAAATTGGTGTTAAGGCCTGCTTTGGTTGTGTGATGGACAGGGCATCTTGTTAGAGTGCGTACAAGGTATAACTCATCTCCCTTCAGAGCCAATGAAACCCTTTACTGCTGAGGAAGGGGTTGAGAGGCAGCACAGAGTGTTCATGGTGGTTTAGAGGTCAGCAGACACTGTCCTGAGCCAGGAGCACATGTAGGGAAGCAGCTGAAGCTCTTAGGGGTGGACAGTGGTTCAGTGTGGCCCCTACTCCTTGCTGTTCCAGGTTCAAGGATTTCTATGAACTGGAGCCAGAGAAATTTCAGAACAAGACAAACGGGATCACACCACGGCGCTGGCTTCTGCTGTGCAACCCAGGGCTGGCTGATGTTATTGCTGAGGTGAGGCACGAGCGTCTGGTCGGATCGCAGCTGTTCACTTCTGTGCCCCTCCTTGTGTAGGAGGCTGGGGCTGAGCCAGGTGTGAGCCAGGACAGCCTGTATGCAGAAGCATACGGTCACGTGGAGGTGTGAGGCTGGCTGAGCTTTAAGGTCTGTGGTGAGTTGCTGTACAGAGCTGCAGAAACTTGGATCTGGGTCCCTTTCTTCGCATTTGCTGCAGATAACCTGTCAGGCACCATCACTGCATGGGGAAGCGGGGTGTCCACAGCAGCATTTAAGCTTTACAGACTCAAAGGAGCTTTCTCAGAGCTCCAGCCCCACTGTTGTTTCCCTGCCCCTGCACACTGAAACAAGTAATAGCTGAAAAGACTTCCTCCAATTGAATGCATTTTTGTGTCCTGCCCATCACTTTCTCCAGCTGCCAGGAGGCCGTGGTACATGTGCACATACCCATTCCCTTCTTCTGAAGCCCTTAGAGAAGGACTGGGTTGGGTTTTTTGCAAGTGCTTTTTTCCCCCATGCCGTTGAGCTCCCTGGTGATGCAGGGAAGTCAACTTGCTGTACAAAACTCTTCCCTTTTTCCTGTCCAGAGCATCTCCTCTTCCCAAGAGGACTGTGGCATCTCTGTTGGGGAAGCATGGTTGTGGACAGGGTGAGTTGTCTTACAGGTGGGACATCCCTCTCTTGCTTTGTTCCTTTAGAAAATCGGGGAAGACTTTGTCACAGATCTGAGCCAGCTGAAGAAGCTCCTGGATTTCATTGACAATGAGACATTCATCAGGGACGTGGCAAAAGTCAAGCAGGTAATGGGGTGAGAGGGGAAGAAGGGTAAAGGCAGCACGCTCCTACTAATAGCCAGTGCTTGCTTCAGGTACCTGGGGGCCCGTGCCGGCTCCTCATTCAATTTTCTTGCCAGGAGAACAAGTTGAAGTTCTCAGCCTACTTGGAGGAGCACTACAAGGTCAAAATCAACCCTTCATCCATGTTTGATATTCAGGTCAAGCGAATCCACGAGTACAAGCGGCAGCTGCTGAACTGCCTGCATGCTGTCACTCTCTATAACCGTAAGTCCTGTTTGGGCTGCTAGTCAAGGCAGGTCCCACACCAGCCCCTGACTGCTATTGTTCCTGTGTACGTGTATGCCAGCTAAACAAGAAGGGGAATGGCTGTTTATGAGGATGGATAGCGATAGGACAAGGGGGAATGGTCTTAAACTGAGACGGGAGGTTTAGGTTGGATATGAGGAGGAAGTTTTCCACCCAGAGGGCGGTGAGGCACTGGCACAGGCTGCCCAAGGAGGCTGTGGGTGCCCCATCCCTGCAGGCATCCAAGGCCAGGCTGGATGTGGCTCTGGGCAGCCTGGGCTGCTGGTTGGCGACCTGCACACAGCAGGGGTTGGGGCTGGGTGAGCACTGTGGGCCTGTGCAACCCAGGCCGTTCTGTGATTCTATGACTTCTGAGCCTGGCCATGCTCTCCTGTCACGAGGGGCTCCTCTAGCAGAAGGACAGTGCAGAGCTCTGAGGAAAAGCTCACAGCCCGCTTCTCCAGCACAGTAGGGTCCCAGGGCTTGGGTAACCCCTACATCTGTAGTACAAGTGTTAGGACTGACCTGGTGCTAGTTAAAACCCCACTCCCAGGTGTATGCTTCATCCCTCTGCGTGTTCCTGAGGGGAGCCAAATTACCACAGCTCTGCACTGTGCTCTCAATTAGTTTTCCCAGCACTGTTTTAGCAGATCTCTGGTTGGACTTCAGGGTGGGTTTGCTGGGCTCATGTGCTATGGGTTGGGGTCCCACCCTTGATGCAAGCAATGAGCTCTGCACAGTTTATCTTCACATCCATTGTGTTATGACCTGCTCTTTCAGGCATCAGAAGTGACCCTTCCAAATCCTTTGTGCCTAGGACCATCATGATTGGAGGAAAGGTAAAAAATATTCTTCAGTCTCAGTGCACGTGTGGCTCAGCAGGGATGTGGGGAAGGTGCCGTCCCCTTCTGAGGCTTTTGTTGCACCCACTGTGGGTTAATCAGCATGGGGTTGTGCTGCTGGGCTCATCCAAAAACACTGTCACAAAATAACTGAGCTGAATGGAGCCGTGTCACTTTGTCCCTGCGGCTCAGGACTTCGCCCAGTAGGGTGTGTTTGCTGATCCATGTGGGCAGCAGAGGTGAGGCCCAGATTGTCCTCAAGTGAGGACCTGCACTCGCAGCTCTCATGCTCTGCCTTCCTTTAAAAGACTTCGCCCTTTCTGGGCTGCTCTTCTTCAGGCAGCTCCTGGCTACCATATGGCCAAGATGATCATTAAGCTCATCACATCCATCGGTGAGGTCGTCAACAATGATCCCTATGTGGGGGACAAGCTCAAGGTCATCTTCCTGGAGAACTACCGAGTATCCCTGGCTGAGAAGGGTAAGTCCTGCTCTCATGGAAGCAGGTGGCAGGAGCTGGGCACGTCCAGCAGTCGCATGGGGTCGTGGCAGGGCTGGGCCTTTGTGTCTGGTTCTGGGCTGTGGGCTGAACTTGGGAGGTCAGCAGGTTTGCTTGCAAGTGCACAGAGTCCTGCTGTCCTGGGCCCAGGCTGTGGGACCTGCAGTGTGCCAGGGCCTGACTCCCACCTCTCTTGCACCCGGCAGTGATCCCGGCAGCAGACCTCTCCCAGCAGATCTCCACAGCCGGCACAGAGGCCTCGGGCACCGGCAACATGAAGTTCATGCTGAACGGGGCCCTCACCATCGGCACCATGGATGGGGCCAACGTGGAGATGGCTGAGGAGGCAGGCGAAGAAAACCTCTTCATCTTTGGCATGCGGGTGGAGGATGTGGAAGCCTTGGATCGCCAAGGGTTAGTGCCAGGGAGGGGGAAACGTGTGCCAGGGCCTGTCCCAGTGCTAAGCTTCGGCTGGGCAGCAGCTGTTCTGACAAGGGTGCAGTCCAGGGCAGCTCGGCCAAAGCACAGTGGCTGTGAATAGGACACGAGCCCGGGCACAGAGTGCTTCTGGCACCACAACTGGTCTCAGAGGCGCCGTCCTTACCTGCCCTAGACGCAGGACAAGGCACCAGTCAGTACAGCCTGTCTCAGCCTCCTCCACATGCAGGTACAACGCACGGGAGTACTACGACCGCATACCGGAGCTGCGGCAGGCCATCGATCAGATCAGCAGTGGGTTTTTCTCCCCAAGAGATCCGGGTTGCTTCAGAGACGTTGTCAACATGCTCATGCACCACGACAGGTGAGTCCTGGCAAGCATCCCATCCCCCTTGGTGGCTGCTCTCAGCCTGCCCCGCTCTCCTTCCCTTGGGGCGATGTCTGTGCTGTCCGGACCTGGAACACTCAGCAGGCAAACTCTAGCTTTACTCTCTTGTGCTTTGGGTTTCAGGTTTAAGGTGTTTGCTGACTACGAAGCGTACATTAAATGCCAAGGCCAAGTGGATCAGCTGTTCATGGTAAGGGCTGTCCCCAGCCAAGGCGAAATTGGGGGTCATGGCCATGGCAGCGCAGGGAGGAGTCGAGGGAGTGGGGCAGAGGGTGCCCCTTCTTACACCGCACAGCATTGCTGTGGTGTGGGGCAGAGTGAGGCAGGTTTTGACGTGTCATCAGCTCCTATTGCTGCATTTAAACCAGTGAAGGGTGCTTGGCTGGCACCCTGTGGGGCTGAG
>JAPSGF010000008.1:0-11838 GCA_035772895.1 Perdix hodgsoniae
ATGAGGTGCAGGTCTGTCCTACATTCCATCAGTCCTATGTAGACCATTGTCGGGTGTTACACATGATCTGATTGTAACACTGGAATGCCTTGTTGGTATTTCGTTCCTTCCAGTGATCCTGAAGGTTCAAAGACTCACGGGGAGTAATACAGATGTTTCAGAGGTACCAGGAGGGGAAGGTCTGCTCTCCAGGGCAAAATACAGGCAGTGTTTCTATCCTGGGTCAACACTTCTGCTTATATTGGGGCACGTCCTGGCCGCCTGTACCACACTTTTTGACCAGATATCTGTGGCTGCTAAAGGGACATGATGGAGGTCCCTTTAGCAACGAAGATCGGAGTGTTAACCACAATATCAGTAGGCCATGTACCTATTACTGGAGGGACTACTGAGCCTCCCACCTCCAACAGTCTCCCCTAAGGTGCAAGTAGACCACACCACTTTGGTCCTACCTGCATCTTCCAAGACCATTTTATCCTATGAGTGCCTGGTTCTATGTTCTCAGGGGCAGGGAGCAGAAGATTATTTCCATTACCAATCTGGGGTCTTACCTAATGATCAGCACCCGTAATTTGGATCCTAAGCGGGGTGGCCCATGTTGTCTGCAACATTCTCAGGGCAGTGGGTCTGCCGTCTCGAGGTCTTTCATTCAAGTCCCACAAAGTTTCATACAGTCATTTTGTCCATCCCTGCAGGGACTGGGAGTCTGTCTTCAGGGCAGCCTTAAGAATACCATTATAATATTCAATAAGGCCTGCTCCCATTGGATTATATGGCAGGTGGAATCTCCAATGTTATTTTCTTCTGCCCAGCGCTGTATCATTACACCAGTGAAATGAGTCCCTTGGTCGCTCTCGATGACTTGAGGTGTCCCATATCACGTAAGGGACCCCATTTTTTAATGATGGTTGCTAATCCATAATAAGGAGATCCCACAAATCCTGGGATCTGTCCTGGTATCATTCTATCTAGGGGAGTAGTGTTCTCCCCCTTGATCCATTTGCAAAAATCCCAAAAGAAAGACATGATATAGATTTAAGTATATTTAGCTTGCCTGCTGGCTCGCCAAGTGTATAATCAAGAAAAATAATATAATTGAAAGGTATAATTAGAGTATAATAAATGTATAATCAAAATATGAAAATGAACAAACAAGAGAGTTAGGCACAATGAGGATAAGAGGAAATAAATGAAGCGCTTACCCGTGTAGAGGGCTCGCTTCAAAGACTCCAGAGGAGTGGATCTCTAAAGAACAGATCCTTCCTCCCTGGCAGTCAGCACTTAAATGGGTCTAGGAGAGGTGGAGCCTGGCTCCACTCCTTCCTGCAGCACATGTGAATTGCTTTCACCTGTGCTTTCAGGGCTGACATATTGCTTGCCTTAGGTAACTAATCAGAGGTTCAGGCTGTGATTCAGCAGTTCACATACAGGCCCCCAAATCCCTAAAAGTGTCCTTTTCTTTTTCACTGACTACCTGTCCCGGGGAAGGAGGAGGTACCTCAGGCACCAGATAGTTCATGATAATTTTTGACTGTAAAGCAGCCTCACGGGCTGTTTTATCCGGTATTCAGTTTTCCTGAGCACTAATTGAATTCCCTTTCTGATGTCCTTTTATATGCACTACTGCAATTTCAGTGGGTAACAGTAAACTTTCCAGAACTTGTCTGATCAATGCTTCATGAACCAATTCCTTTCCTTTTCTATTGATTAATCCTCATTCCTCCCAAATTTTTCCAAATGTATGTACCACTCCATATGCATATCATGAGTCTGTGGATATAGTTTCCTCTTCTCCTTTAAGGAGGTGAAGGGCTCGATTTAAGGCATATAATTCACATGTCTGAGCTGACCAATTATTAGGTAGCCGGCCCAACTCTCTTACCTCCCCTTCTGCCCCCTGCACACTGTGCACCGGTATCCACCAATGCCTTATATTTCAGTGGTTCTGATGTTCCAGGCCATCGAATCCACACAGTCCAATAAACTCTATTATCCCTTTCCCTCCCCTGACTGAGGGCAGGGCCCCTCTATTCATTACCTGTAATAACCAGAGCAACTGCACTGGCGGTTGTTCTGCTTTGTAATTCTCTCACAGAATCACAGAGTCACAGAATCATAGGGGTTGGAAGGGACCTCCAGAGATCATCGAGTCCAACCCCCCTGCCAAAGCAGGATCCCTACACCAGGTCACACAGGTAGGCATCCAGGCAGGTCTTGAATATCTCCAGAGAAGGAGACTCCACAACCTCCCTGGGCAGCCTGTTCCAGTGCTCCGTCACCCTCACTGTAAAGAAGTTCTTGCACACATTGGTGCAGAACTTCCTATGCTCCAGCTTCTGGCCATTTCCCCTTGTCCTGTCTCCGCACACTGCTGAAAACAGTCTGGCCTCGCCACTTTGCCCCCCATACCTTAGATGTTTATAGACCTGGATCAGGTCCCCTCTCAGTCTTCTCTTCTCAAGGCTAAACAGACCCAGATCACTTAGCCTTTCTTCATAGGGGAGATGCTCCAGGCCCTTCACCATCTTTGTGGCTCTCCGCTGGACTCTTTCCAAGAGATCCCTGTCTTTTTTGTACTGAGGAGCCCAGAACTGGACACAGTACTCCAGATGAGGCCTTACCAGTGACTTGCGGAGATCAGACTCTATAACCCAGAGTTAGGTTATAAAGCAGGTATGTTTATTCAGCGTAGCACGGACGCCGGGTGCAAGGGGGATAGCTCCAAACTTGCACCCCGACTTGTAAAATTGTGACACAGATATAGGTACACCTAACACATAGTCAATGATTTCTCGGACTTTAGATACCTATTCAATAGTTCTTCAGCATGCAGACCCCCTCTTGTTATCGCCCATCTTATCAGGGAGATGCAACTCCTCTTCCGGTATTTACAACCTCTAATCCCCTCCTCGCCTGGTGTTGTCAGGGAGGTCTCACTCCTTATTGGCATCCCTCCTGCTCTCCCAGACCCACTGTCTCCATTCTTTGTTATTCTGACTAACTAAATAATTCCTCTACAAACTACATTTAACTGTCCCCCTTTAGCCCCCCTTCATTCCAAATTCCAGCAGAGCCTCTGCTTCTTGCTTCACTGTTCACCAGGGCAGAGTAGAGGGGGAGGATCACCTCCCTCGACCTGCTGGCCACGCTCTTTTTAATGTACCCCAGAATGCCATTGGCCTTTTTGGTCACAAGTGCACACTGCTGGCTCATGGCCAACCTGTCGTCCACCAGGACACCCAGGTCCCTCTCTGCAGAGCTCCTCTCCAGCAGGTCATCTCCCAACCTGTACCGGTGCATGCAATTATTCCTCCCTAGGTGCAAGACTCTACACTTGCTTTTGTTAAACCTCGTCTGGTTTCTTACTGCCCAGCTCTCCAGCCTGTCCAGGTCTCCCTGAATGGCAGCACAGCCTTCGGGCGTGTCAGCCAATCCTTTGTATCATCAGCAAACTTGCTGAGGGTGGCCACTATCCCCTCATCAAGGTCATTGATGAAGATGTTGAACAGGACCGGACCCAGCACCGACCCCTGGGGAACACCGCTGGTTACAGGTCTCCAACCAGACTCTGCACCGCCAATGACAACCCTCTGTGCTCTGCCAGAGCCAGTCAGCCAGTTCTCAACACACCTCACTGTCCACTCATCTATCCCTCACTTCCTCAGCTTCGTTATAAGGATGTCGTGGGAGACAGTGTCAAATGCCTTGCTGAAATCAAGGTAGACTACATCTACTGCTCTCCCCCCATCCACCCAGCCAGTGACAACATCATAGAAGGCTACCAGGTTGGTCAAGCACGACCTCCCCCTGGTGAACCCGTGCTGACTACTCCTGATAACCTCCTTTTCTTCCAGTTGTCTGGAGATGGCATCCAGCACAATCTGTTCCATCACCTTTCCAGGGACAGAGGTGAGGCTGACTGGCCTGTAGTTACCTGGATCTTCCTTCTTGCCCTTTTTGAAGACCGGAGTGACATTGGCTATCCTCCAGTCTTCAGGCACCTCCCGCATTCTCCAAGACCTCTCAAAGATGATAGAGAGTGGTTCAGCGATCACCTCTGCCAGCTCCCTCAGCACCCGTGGATGCACCCCATCGGGTCCCATGGATTTATGAACATTGGTGTTGCCTAGGCGCTCTCGGACCGCCTCTTCCCTGACTAAAGGGAAGTCTTCCATTCCCCAGACCTTCTCACTAACCACCAGGGCCTGGGATTCCTGAGGGGGAGCTTTTTCACTGAAGACAGAAGCAAAGAAGGCGTTCAGTATCTCCGCCTTCTCAGCATCCCCCGTTACCAGAACACCCCCTCACTTAGTAGGGGACCTACATTCTCCCTAGTCTTCCTTTTACTGTTAACATACTTAAAAAAGCCTTTTTTATTATCCTTTACCACCTTTGCTAGATTCAATTCCAGGCGGGCTTTAGCCTTCCTCGTCGCATCCCTGCAGGCCCTGACAACATTTCTATATTCTTCCCGAGTGGTCAGACCCTTTTTCCACATTTCATGGACCTTCTTTTTCCCTTTGAGTTTGCGCATGAGCTCCTTGCTCATCCACACAGGTCTCCTGCCACCCTTTCCTGATTTCTTGCTCACAGGGACGCACTGATCCTGGGCTTGGAAGAAGAGCTGTTAAATGCCAACCATCTCTCACAGGCCCCCTTACCTTCTAACACCCTAGCCCACGGGATAGCTCAAAGTAGGTCCCAGAAGAGATCAAAGTTGGCTCTCCTAAAGTCCAGGGTAGCAATCCTACTTTTTGCTTTGATCCTTCCACTCAAGATCTTGAATTCCACCATCTCGTGGTCACTACAACCCAAGCTACCCCCAACTTTTACTTCCTTAACAAACCTGTCCTTATTTGTGAGAATAAGGTCCAGTAACACCCCTCCCCTCGTCAGTTCCTCCACCATCTGCATCAGAAACTTGTCTTCGACACATTGCAGGAACCGTCTGGACCGCACGTGCCTGGCCACGTTGCTTTTCCAGCAAATATCTGGATAATTGAAGTCCCCCATAAGCACTAGCACCTGGGATTGCGACGCTACTTTCAGTTGCTTGTGGAAGGCCTCGTCAACCTCCTCCTCCTGATCAGGGGGCCTGTAGTACACACCCACAACGGTGTCACCCATACCAGCCTGCCCCTTGATTCTCACCCACAAGCTCTCTACTGCTACATCACCCTCCCCCAGGTGGAGTTCAATACATTCTAGCTGCTCTGTCACATAAAGAGCAACTCCACCACCCCGCCTCGCCAGCCGATCTTTCCTAGAAAGCACATAGCCCTCCATGACAACATTCCAGTCATGCGAGCTGTCCCACAACATCTCCGTGATCGCAATGAGATCATGGCCTTGCAACCGCACACAGATCTCCAACTCTTCCTGTTTATTTCCCATGCTGCGTGCATTAGTGTATAGACACTTAGGGAAGCAGCACCCCCCTGCCTCTCTCCATCCCTTTGAACTCCACCCTTTTCACCCATCGAACTCCGTTTTGAGCCACGAACTACCCGCTCAACCCCAGTGGCCCTCATTCTGTCCCCTTCCCCCTTCATACCTAGTTTAAACACCTTTCAATGAGCCCTGCCAGTTCCTGGGCTAGGATCCTCTTACCCCTTGGAGACAGGCTACTTCCATCTGCAGCCATCATACCAGGTGCAGAGTAAATTGCCCCGTGGTCAAAAAAAACAAAGTTCCTGTGCTTGCACCAACTTCTTAGCCATTTATTTATGAGGCAGGTTTTTTGGATGCTCTCGGTATCCTTCCCTGCCACTGAAGGTAGGGAAGAAAAAAACCACCTGCACACCCGTTCCTTCAACTACCCGCCCCAGTCCCCTGAAGTCTTCCTTGATAGATCTCAGGCTTCTCTCGCGACTTCATCGCTGCCAGCCTGAACTATCAATAATGGGTAATAATCAGAAGGGCCAATCAGACCAGGAAGTTTCCTAGCAATGTCCCTGACCCTTGCCCCAGGGAGGCAGCACACCTCCCTACGGGTAGGGAGGCCTTTCGTTCCTCTCAGCAGGGAGTCACCTATGACAACCACCCTTCTGTCCTTCCGGGTGGAGGCAGTCTTGAGGCGTGGGGTCGACCGCTTCACCCGAGGCAACCTCACAGGTGGACCTCCCTCCACCCCCTCACCTCTCCCTCGAGATTCAGGGCCTCAAACCTATTTTGCAGAGGCACCTGGGGAGCTGAGGATGGTCCAGATGGAGGACTCCCACTTCGCTGAGCCGGTATCCTTTTCCACTCCTCCTCCTCCCTTAGATTGCCTTGCTCTGCTCTCAAATTGCCTTGCACTGCAGCAGGAACACAGTCTACCTGCCGGTTCCCCTCTACTACCTGTTTGCAAGGTGGCAGCGGGTGACACGCTCCACGCGGAGCCTCAGCTATGTGTCAAGATCTCGGGGCTGATAGGGACTGGCACCACCAATCAATCTCCCTCTCACATTCCTTTATGGTCCTCAGCCTCTCCACCTCCTCCTTCAGGTTGACCACAAGGCAAAGTAAGTCCTTTAGCTGGTCACATCTTACACAAGTGCTGCCTCCATTGCCTGGCACTGCAAGGGCCAGGCTCTGGCACTCATCACAGCCAGTGACCTGCACACTAGCATGTTGTTTTGGGACCTCAGTCTGCGTCTCTGCATTCTTCTTGGCAGTCTTTCTTTTACATGTGCAAGGGGCCTCTGTCTGGGTCCCCACATTATTTTTAGAGGCAGTAGCCTTCCACCGGGTTGGAGTCACGGAGAACCAGAAGACTAATTAGCACAACTAGAATAGCCTTAACAGGGCGTGACCGATCAGCCCTACCCTGCTGCTGATAGTGCTGGCTCAGCCCTTACCCCCTTACCAGGTCGTTAACGGGTGACCCCGCACCTGCCACCTCACAGTGATAACACCTCTCCTCACCGTCCTGGTGGGCAGCGACATGTCCCAGAGGTTTTTTCTAGGCGTTGCCATGGCAACGCCCCCACTGCGTCAGCTGCTCTCGGGAGAGCTGCCGGGCTTCTTTGTTGTCTCGGGAACCCCCGGAAGAGGGAACTGATCGAGATCCACGTGTTCTTCGCGATCAGCCGCTGCGGCTCTGGCTGAAACAGCTCCGAAGCGGCAATCCTCGGTGATCCTCACTCGTGCTCACAGTAGAGGAGTAGCTTGGTCATGCCACTTCCTCATGTCTTCTCCATGGTCATGTAAGTAATGCCACAAGGCAAATCTTGATGTAGGATTCCTTACCGGATCCGGGAAGCATCTGCCTTTAACAGCTGAGATTTTTGATGGTGCACATGAGGAGGAGGGTTCAGCATCCTTAATTAGTTGGATTTGCATCAATTTGATCAGCTCTTTCATTAGACTCTTCTGATCATCCTGATCTTCATCAAGCGTTTCTGATACTACTACAGGTTTGTCACAATTAATCAGTGAAGACACTTGCTCTTGCATTTTATTCACTTGGTCCGTTAGTTGAGAGATGGCAGAAATGGAAGCACGAGTTGCGGGTAGTTGCTGTTCATAGCTTTGGAGCGTAAGTATTAATTCAAAAACTAAGGGTCTTCTCTGCTGATCCTCGTGTCTCTCAGATGCTGACATTAGTGTACCGGCATATCTGTCTGGTGCTGTTATGAGTTTCTGCCATATATCATGCGTCGTCCTCACTTTCTCAGGGTCATGGTCTTGGTGTGGGTCATTAGGAACAAAGTTAGGGTCATACAGCATTTCCACCACAGCCATTTCTCTCAGATACTGGATACCCTTTTCAACTGTATCCCACCTTTTCATCGCAGGCTTCAAGCTGTCTTTGAAGGGATACCTTCCCTTCACGGCTAATAACATTCTTTCCCAGAGGGTGGCAGCCCCATCCAAACATCGACTAATTACTCTGTCAACAGCTGGGTCTCTGGCAATGGCTCCGAGTTGGTGAGCTTCATTACCATCTAGAGACAAGCTACTGGCCCCGGCGTCCCAACAGCGAACCAACCAGGAAATGAGAGTTTCACTTGGGTGCCGTGTAAACTCCTTTCTTGAGCCTTGGATTTCAGTCATCTTCAGAGGCTGACATGTAGTAATAGAGATTTCCTCTTCATCACTCTCCTCTTCACGTCTCCTAGTTTTTCCTTTTGCCTTTCTCGATGGTGGTGGTTCTGAGGAGGGCCCTCACCTGGATCTTCCTCCACCTCCACCTCTTCCTCTTCTTTTTCTTTTTTCCATTCTAGATGTGTGGACACTCGTTTCCATTTCTTTCCTCCCACCGGAGCAACTGTTATTGTTACTGGTGTCTCCTGTAACTGATCAGATTTGACTTGGGAATTCTTCCCTTTGGCCTGAACCTCAGCTCAGAAACTCTCTCTCTCCAGAACAGTATTATATAGGGTGCAGTAAGCACAAGCCAAACCCCAAATGAGTTGTGCTTCCTTAGATTTATGCAAGCTGCACTGCCCCTGACTCAAGTACTGTTTTAGTTTCTGGGGATCCCATAGGTGTTCAAGAGTGATATCCCATGACATTGCTGGCCCCCACTCTTCTAAGATTTTTCCTAAACCTCTCCATATCCCCTGCCAGTCAGCATTCTCTGGTTTTGGAGGAGACTCCTGCTTACTATGCCTATAGTAGACCACAGCCAGGTAAACTGATATGAGCAGGGCCACTCTCATCAACATGAGCAGAACTATGCCCACATATATGAGCATGAATTGACTATCCAAAGAATGTCTGACAAACCGATAGGAAAATCTGGAAGTTGGTCTGAACATCGTGTGGTTTGTAAAATTGGCCATTCCATCTGGGAAGTAAATGTCAGAATTCATATCATGCCACATTGCATATAGGTACCATACAGGTGTCTCTATCCATGCTCTTACGTAGTTATATATGAACACAATTCCACGACAAGTAAGTATGACATCGATGATTGGCCAGCAGGTTATGAGTAACATAGCTTTCAATCCCTTACGCAGCACCCTCACAAAAAAGAATGGGTCCATCGCTGGTGTCTGCTAAAAGGGGTTAATAAATTGAAACTACCAAGAGGAGGGGAACAAGAAACAAGAGGCACTACCCAGACCAAGCAGTGCTTAAAGTTTACAAATATCCCAGAATACTGGCAGTACGCCTGGTCTTTCAATGTCAAGTTTTCCAGCACAAAAACCTGAACTACTGATAATGCTCCCTAACGAAGCTCTCTGAGAGCAGAAAAGGAGATTTGTTCTAAAAGCTAAAGAAGGGGCTTTGCCCGCATTCTCCACCAAAATCTGTCACGGCATTAACTAAATCAATCTATGCCCGTGACAGGGGGCAGTAGGTCCCTCTTCCCTCTACCTCCACTCCAGCCCCACACAAAATGGGAAGGATGGAGAGGGGAAAAAAAAAACAGCAGCAACAATCTATGGAAGAAAACTTATTTTACTAACTATGCTATTGGAAAATGCAAAATAACACAATATAATAAGATCTAATTGAAATTGAGACTAATAAGTCAAGTAAGACAGGAAGGAGAGAGAGTTCCTGAGACCGAATCAAACCTGAAAAGCTTGGAACAGCTAGGAACGCAACCTCCCGCAACAACCACTGCCAGGCAGTAAGAGAGCATTCTCCACCCCCCCCCCCCCCCCCCCCCCCCCCGCGGACCAAGAACCCATCCCCCCCCCCCCCCCCCCCCCCCCCCATAAGGGTCAGATCCCATGACTTCCATCATGTACAGGGATAGGTACATGGAGCTGGAGCATTAGCACATCACATATTTGTGATCCAATGGAATAGACCAAAAGGCATCCGTTAAATCTATAATACTAACCCACCTGTTCTCATTTGGGATTTTACTCAAGGTATATGGTTTGGAACCACTGGATGCCATTTTTGTGCTATTTCATTAATTTTTCTAAAGTCTTGCACTAATCGGTAGGAACCATCAGGTTTCCTGACTGGTAAAATGGGAGTACTGAAGGGCAACATACATGGTTCCAACAACCCATCCTTTAGTAATCCCTGTATCACAGATTTAAGGCCAATACGTCCCTCAAATGGAATTGGGTATTGTCTCTGTTTCATAAGCTCATATTTTTCTTGTAATTTTATTTTCAAAGGGGTCATTCTTAACCCCCCTCTATTCCCTTCTTTGACCCAGACCACAGAGTCTATTTCTCTCTCATCTGCCTCAGTTAATACATTCATTGATACAGTAATTCCATCCTGGTAAGTTGCTATTTGAATTCCCAATTTCATCATAAGATCTCTTCCCAGCAGGTTAGTCTCTGCATCAGGCACATACAATAATTGTCCTGTTATGACCCTATCCCCCAGTTTTAATTCAGTATTTTCAAAAAGTGGTACTGTCATCCCAGTTCCTTCTATCCCTGTTATTCTTAGGGTCTCACTTGTCAATTTGAGACCTGACACCTTGTGGGCCAGCGATGACCAAGCTGCCCCAGTATCAACTAAAAACACAACCTCTTCACTCTTAGGTCCCACTCTCATATTTACCAAGGGCTCCTGGTGGGACCAAGTTTTTGAAAGCCCCAGACCCCCCCTATTCTGAAATCAGAGCTCCTAGTAACTTTTCCTCCCTCTTCCACCCAGGGCACTTTCTCCTTATGTGTCCTGGCTTACCACATTTAAAACATTTCCCAGAACTTTGCTCCAACTGGGGCCTCACTCGATATCCTTGGGATCCTTCCTCTCTTTGCCTCCCTCCAGGGCCCAATCTCCCTCTTGTGTTCTTTTCTTCATTACCCATTCATTTTTTTACTACATGTTCCACTGTGGAGACCATTAACTTAGCCTTTTCTTTTCTTTCTCATCTCCTCATCTAACATATACTTTCTGAGCCTCTTATAAGAGCTCCTCCAGGGAATTCTCGCTCCATCCTTCTATCTTCTGAAGCCTTTTTTGCACATCTGGCCATGCCTTAGTTACAAAGTTACCTTTTAGGAACCCTTGGGCTACAGGATCCTCAGGATTCATCCCTGAGTATTTTGTCATTCTGTTCCTAAGCCTTTCAAGAAATTCACTAGCAGATCCTTCCCTATTCTGCTGAACCTCAAATGCCTTGGTAAAAGTCTGGGACTTGGGTACTGCCTCCCTGTACAGTCAAAGAAAAAATAATATAATTGAAAGGTACAATCAAAATATAATAGATGTATAACCAAGGTATGGAAATAAACCAACAAGAGAGCTAGGCATGAGCGGAACAAAGAGAAAATAGATGGACCGCTTACCCATGTAGAGGGCTCACTGCAAAAGGCTCCAAAGGAGTGGATCTCTCAGAAGAGATCCTTCCTCCCTGGCAGTCAGCACTTAAATGGCTCTGGAGAGGTGGAGCCTGGCTCTACCCCTTCCTGCAGCACAGTTGAATTGCTTTCACCTGTGCTTCCAGGGCTGACATACTGCTTGCCTTAGATAACTAATCAAAGGTTCAGGCTGTGATTCAGCAGCTCCCATACACTCCCTAATCCCGGTGATTATTATGTCCTGTAAGTCTTTCATGTTTTGCCGATGTTGTGGGTTATTAGAGTCCCAGTTAAGGTCTTCCACTGGGTATTTTTGCTCTGCTGGTACCACCCCAGGGCGCCCAGGCGGGTTATTCCTTTCCCACCCTTGCATAGCTGCCCGCCTAATCATACCTCTTTCCTCTCCAGTAAACAACATACCCATTATAGACATAATTTCCATCCATGAGTAGAAATTTGGCCTAGAAAATTGATCTAATTGCTCTGCTACTCCTATAGGATCCTCAGTTAAGGATTTCATTTCTCTCTTAAGATTCCTTACTTCTCTGCTAGTGAGTGGGGAATTTACATAGCCTATTTCCCCTCGTCCCAATGGAACCTCCCGTAAGGGATACATGAGGGC